>SSNR01000115.1:1504859-1541480 GCA_006937965.1 Callopanchax toddi
ATCTAACACTGGGCCCATGAGCACATAAATCCATAGGATTACGGTAGACACTAAATTAGTCGATCAGTCAGTCATCATATAGAAATTTCTAAAAACTTCGTTCGGAGTTGAGCGCAGCAGCAGGTGCAGCTCTGTGCACTCCGCGGGACTCTGATTACAGAATATTAACGTTCCTTATGAGATCATGAGAGAGATGAGGGTTTCACATATTTTTCATTAAAATACTCAGGGGAAAACCTGGCGCTGCTGTTTAATGCGGACCTCCTCGCGGGTTAGTGTTTGGAGTCCAGTTCTATGTGCGCGCGGCTCGCGGAGCAGATTTTGCGTGTCAACAAGCCTCCACAGCCGCAGACCTGATCCGCTCAAATGCCCCTTTGCAATCCGGTGCTTAGCACGCGATCAGATGCAGACTAACTACACTTTCTGTTGTAATGCGCTCTCGGACTAGCGTTCATAGGCTGTGGACGCTTGTTGACACGCAAAATCTGCTCTGCGAGCTGCGCGCACATAGAACTGGACTCCAAACACCCACTGACCTACGAGGAGGTCCGCATTAAACATCAGCACCAGGTTTCCCCTGAGTATCTCAATGAAAAATATGTGAACCCCTCATCTCTCTCATGATCTCATAATGAACGTTAATATTATACGGTAATCAGAGTCCCGCGGAGCGCACAGAGGATCACCTCACCTGCTGCTGCGCTGCGCTCTTCTCCAAACGGAGTTTTTGGGAATTTCTATATGATGACTGGCTGATCGACTAATTTAGAGTCTAATTCTATGGATTTGTGTGCTAAATGGGCCCAGTGTTAGAGTAATAATGCTATTGAAAATGTAATAAGTGTAAAATTAATGTGACGGATAAAAATAGATTATGACTGGATTTTTTTTTACCCTGTGAGTCAAATAATAATAATAATAATAATAATAATAATAATAATAATAAATTTAACTTATATTGCACTTTATATTTTGCAATCTCAAAGTGCTACAGCGGAGAAGGTTAAAATAGCTGAGTCAACACTCATAAAACAAGTTTAAAAAAGTAAAAGGGGCGGCTACAGAATAAAACTAACAAAAAGCTTTTCTAAAAAGGTAGGTTTTCAGGTTCTGTTTAAAAGCATCCACAGTTTGTGGAGACCTTAAGTGGACAGGGAGGGAGTTCCACAACCTCGGAGCAGCAGAGGAAAAAGCCCGATCTCCCATGCTGCAGAGCTTGGTTCTGGGGGTTTGAAGCGTGTTCGCTTTTACGGAGCGAAGGATGCGTGTGGTCGGGGAAGTGAGGAGTTCCTTTAGGTAGTGGGGGGCTTGACCGTAAATGCACTGGTGGGAGAGGAGGCAGAGTTTGTATTCTATTCTAAGTGGGACAGGGAGCCAGTGAAGAGCTTTCAGAATGGGGGTGATGTGCTCATGCTTGCGCACCCTCATCAGGATCCTGGCAGCGCTGTTCTGGATGTACTGTAGTCTCTGGAGGTTCTTGCCAGAGATCCCGATGAGATGACTAAAAACTAAAAAGTCTAGCGCTACCTCTGGTTGCGCAATCATGTGCTTTTCACGAAAGATTACCCAATGGCGGTATAAGGGGGGTATGGGGGTGGTGGTCGCGCTGTTGACTACGTGCAGGATTACACAGACGTGAGTCGGGAGTAGTGATGGGACTAATGGCTCTTTGATGGGAGCCATTCATTGGTGAGCCGTTTACCTACGTGTTTTCTTTGTTTTTGCAACATTCTGCAACTAATTAACACTGACAAGTGGTCTGTTCGAAACTGATGGCCCCGCCCTTTGGCACAGCTGCACCTTTGACAATGAAGGCAGTTTGACTTCTTTTGTTATCTTTAATGTTTCAACTCATCCTATTGAAAAACAGCCATTCACACCTCCAACGGATTCCTCACCCAAGCGGCAGCCAGACAACTGCTCTCCACACCTCTCCCTCCCCCCTCAGCCCCCCTGCTGCATTAGCATTAAAACACCCGCGGCTTATATTCCGGTGCGGCTTATGTGTGGACAAATCTGCAATTTCCCCCAAATTTAGCTGCTGCGGCTTATAATTAGGTGCGCTTTATAGTCCGGAAATTACGGTAATAAAGACATAACAAATTAAATTCCAATGTTCAGACTTAAGGAGGACTTTTATCATTTCCTTAGTGACTTAAAGTTTCTGATCTCTGATCAGTTCTCATGTTGGTTTCATTCCATAAATCAGGAGCTGCTGATGTAACGACGCCATCACCACCAGATTTGGGGGGTTTGTGGTAAACTGGTTCTCAGCTGTTTGGAATGTGGTATTTAGCCACTAAAAGTCAAAATATTTTATAATTTGAACTAAGGATGCACCGATACCACTTTTTTTCAAACTGATACAATACCGATATTTGGATCTGAGTACATCCCAAAACCGAGTACCGATACGATACTTCTGCCGCACAACAAATGCAAGTGGCTTTGCCGTAGTTTGATGGGCCCCAGCCTGAGCCGATCTGGCAGCTCAAGCTATCCGCTACCTACAGAGCTGTTGCTGCCCCAGTAATAAAATAAAATCTGCGTTTGCTTTTCTGTCATACAGACTACCACTAGAGAGAGAGCCGACCAGAGAGAGCTGAACTAGCATATTTTGTTTTAATTTGTAGTGCCTGGAAAGTCATATGTGCCAAAGGTCAACTGACACTGTGCTAATTCATTCACTTTTCCCCTGGATAAAAACTGCACCAGCCTTTAACATAACACTCCCTTGTTTACAGAAGATGTCTGCGGATACTGACCTTGCATCTGCGGTTTCGTCACAATAAACCTTCCTACTACAATCCTTATCTGCCACAGGAGACTGAACGCTGACGGAATAAATCTTTACAAATAATGAGTCTCTTTTCTTACCGTTAAAGACTGATTGGCTAATCTAAATCCTCAAAAGTGTCTCACACCAGGAAGAACTTAGTGTTCCAGTCATTTTTGCTAACCTGATGACCTGTTAAGATCAAGCCAGATCTTAGACAGAGAACTTTTTAGTGGCAAAGAGCCGATTCCCTTTTAATAACCAAACAGCCAATCTGTTAACCTGCTAAGATGCATCAGACTCTGATGAGTCCTTCATCATCCCAGTAAGCTTTTCCAGCTAATGCCAGATGGATAAACTCAATTGATAAATTGATAACTAATTAAAACATATAAAGTAAGTCTTATTTTTATAAACCCAGACTTCACTTCTTACTGACGCTTAATTATAATACTTAATAACAGCCACCATCATGTTGATAAGCGTTTCACTAATGTTTTCGCAGATATTATGTTTCCGTCATGTTTTCACCTTGTACAATCATTAGTAGCAAAAAATATAGTAATAAATTGATTTTTATAAACTATATTTTTGTCTCTGTATCAGATTATTAATGAGTATTGTTCACTGGCTACCCAAAAGAATCTATGTTTGTTGAATCAATATAATATTAACGATCTAAGAAAGTTGATGAAGCATAATTTATGAATCATCACAATTTTTAGATAAGTTTAATATTTTACTGATATTTTATAAAGTGTAGCACACTTCCCTAACGCTACAAGTTTCTTAGCGTTGGCCCGCTGCCGTTATCAGCTGTTAGCCACCGTTATCAGCTGTTAGCCGCTGTTAGCCGCTGTTAGCTTTCCTCTCGGGTTAATCTGGTACATGCTCGAGGTGTGAGGCTTAGAGCACTAGCAGAAACACCGTATTAGGTAAAAAATAAACATTTTCTGTGAAATTATTGCACAATTTTCCACTCTTAACCACACTGTTCCTTTTTAGCTCAACAGCGCCCCCTAGCGACCAATCTAGAAAACTACAACAGAACTGACATGTCAGTGAAGCCACCTTCTGACCGCAGCCTTGGTATCCGTTCCTGGTATCGGTATCTATGGAACTAGAATTGGGGCTTTAATTTTGTACTTGTAACTTTTAGTTTTGTGCTTGTAACTCATGTTTTGTATTTGTAATTTTTAGTTTTGTACTTGTAAATTTTTTGTTTTGTATTTGTAACTTAGTTCTGTGACTTGTACACATTTTAAAAAATATAAGTTTTAAATTACATGTTCAAATTGCAGGGTTTTACACGCGTCACAAAGCTATGAGTTACACAAAAAACACAGAACTTTTTTTTTTACCATATATGGCTTGCCCAGAAGAACCAATCATGAAAAGAGGGAGGCAGTGCTCACAACCAAACCTGATTACATTCACTCTTTACCAGTAGGTGGCAGTGAAGGTGCTTACTTTGTGCGTGTGTAAAACCCTGAAATTTGAACATGTAATTTGAAACTTATATTTTTTTAAATGTGTACAAGTCACAGAACTAAGTTACAAGAACAAAACTGAAAGTTTCAAGTACAAAACATAGGTTACAAATACAAAACAAAAAATTTACAAGTACAAAACATAAGTTTCAAGCACAAAACTTAAAGGTACAAGTACAAAACTAAAGTCCCAATTCTAGTTCTATAGATATCGGGCATCCCTAATTTGAACCTTAAAAAGTCTAAAATGACACAAACGGCCTGAACAGGTTGAATGATGTGAAACTGTCTTGTAAATGTTTTGTAGAAGATCCCAGGTTTGACTTTTACCTCACTTTGAATCTTCTGAGCTTCTTTGGACACTTTGTACATCTGAGTGTCTCCAAACTCCATAAGGCAGCGACCTTTGTTCTTCTCATACTCCTCTCTGTATTTCAGCTGAAACCATAGCAGCTGGTTAAATCTGGTGAACAGAACAGGAAATAAGAAAATAAAAGCCTTCCTGTGAGAGTGGAACCTGGCTGTGTAGAACTGAGTTCTCCTTATGGTGGCGCTGTTCAGCTGTATCCACGGCGATGTGATAGTGAGCCTTCGTCTGCTCGTACTTCTTCTTGTATTCCACCTGAGCACACACAGATAATCGCATCGTGACTTGTGAACATGAGCTCTTCCTGTTTTAATGTCATGACTGAAACAGAACAACAGATGATTCACTTTTCCAAACTACAGACTTTTATTTTGAAGGACGCAGTCAAACCCCTGAATATTGTCAGACTGTGGAGCTGAGTAAATCCGTGTCTCTGTGACGTGTTGGGTGTGTGATCGTACGTTGCTCTGGAGCTTGCTGGCGTTCAGAACGTGTTCCAGCTGCAGGAGGTTCGGCAGGTCCGAGGAGCCCTCGGGTTTCTGGTTCTGGTTGCTCTTATACTTCACCTGGAGGACAGCAGGAGTCAGGATCAGGATTTTATTTCTATGAAAAACCTTCAGGACAGCTACATCCCAGCAGGTTCACCCAGGGGTCAGAGGTCAGACTGTGAAATGCTCAGAAAAACAACAACCCAGGAGGTCCAGATTAACACAACTTTGCTGGAGTTTCTTTATCAAATTATGTTTTAATTCTTGAATCTTATCAGATATTTGAATATGTCTTTTATTTGGAATCAATCTGTTGAAAGAATTAGCGACGTAGATTTTTACATTGAGAAACAGAGTGCCAGTGTTTTTATATCCATTCTGACTCAAACACAGCTCGGTTTATCTGAAGTGAACTTTAATGACCTCTCACGTTTTTCTTTCCTGTCAGCCAAACTCAGCTCAGAGCCAAACGCCTGAAAACAAACAGAAGAGCCCGACTGGGCTGGTGATGATGATGAAGGTGGTCTCTCAGAGCAGAGAAGACGACACAACGAGCTGTTACGTAACACCGTGGCTGAGTGGGTTCTGAAGGAGTTCAGGTTAGACTCAGGTTCAGATCCAGGTTAAAGCTGGGATCGGTTCTTTGGTTGTCATGGATACACAGTGAAAACGAGCTTCCTCACAGCCATAAAACAAACCAACGCGTAACCTCTTCAACTTGTGTTGCCTTTCATCCCACAGTCCCTCTTCATTTGCCTCACAAAGGTTGTCATGGTTACGCCTACACAACAGCCTGGATCTCAGAGTGCGTCTCAAAGTGAACATCACACTAACTCCGTTTGTTCCTCTAGTTTATCTCCGAGGCTGAAAGGAAAACTGCAGGCGAATTAAAGGATAGAAATCAGATTTGACTGTCAGTTCAGTCGGCTTATTCTGAAACTCAGGATGTTTTTACATAAAAACACTGATCTGTGTCAAGAATCCAGATGTAAACATGACACTAAACAGCGGTTATAGACATAGTTAAATCCTGGCTGGCAGAGTGTGATAGGAGCTTTTGATGAGGTCACGCCTGGGGTGTTCCCATAGTGAGACACGAAACGAATGCTATGAAAGAGAACTGCCAAAGTAAAGGATGCAGGCAGCACTGGGACTGCATCTGATCAAGTGTTAAACACAAGAAATGACTTTATGGACACTTTTCCTGGTGGTAAATCCAGTTTATGTAGTAATGGACTCACTTTGCAAACATCAAGTTCACTTTACAGTAATTTCCTTCCAGACACTTTTCAAATACACTGAAATAAAAATTAATACCTTCTGTTAAGAGTCAGTGCAAAAAGAGCAAAAACGTAAAAAAGACGCAAAAATGTTTTTATGTATTGTAGACATACAAAAATAGCCAAAGTAGGACTGTCAGCGTTAACACATATTCCTTTTAATGCCCATAATCTTCAAATGCACGATTAGGGTCCTGTGCGCATGAGAAACTGATTTCTCTTTTCTAAACTCTTTCTGCTGAACCAGCCATGTAGAATGTCTCACATCTGTACATCCCTTTTCTAAGTCATGGAAAACAACGCGTTTTACATCAGTCATTCACAGGCTGATGACAGAAGCAAAGCAAACAGACACAGGCGCCAGATCCTCCGACTACCGCCAGCAGCAATGTGGGTAAAGTGTCACGCCCAATGTCACGGAGAGTCTTCTGCAGCACAAAGTCAGAAGTGTGTGATGCAGATCATGCGACCACATGAGTGACCCACCTGACTGGCCAGAGCCGCAGCAGCTTGTGTGTGTTTGAAGGAGATGCAGTCCAGAGGGTTGTAACATGGTTTCTGTCCCTTTAAATGTCGGTCGAAGTTCTCTTTGTACTTCACCTGCAGGACAGAACAATCAGATCTGATATCAGACCTACACACTAACCAAGAGAGGGTTCAACTGTCACCAGCACAGTGCATGCTGGGTAAATACCTGACTGGCCAGCTTTGAAACTTCTTGGGCATGAAGAATGTCGGGTCGGGTCAGAACAGATCCATCGCTGTAAACGGGCTGTTTGCTGTTACTCTTGTAGGCAGCCTGAAAGTCATTTTATAGTTTAAATCCACAGAACTATCCAGAACCCTTGACCCAGTCCAGAACCCCTGACCCAGTCCAGAACCAGTCCAGAGTCCCTGACCCAGTCCAGAACCCGTGACCCAGTCCAGAACCAGTCCAGAGTCCCTGACCCAGTCCAGAACCAGTCCAGAGTCCCTGACCCAGTCCAGAACCAGTCCAGAGTCCCTGATCCAAAGACTGTGTCTGAGACCCAAAAGTGTTCTAATATTTTCACCGTTTTCACTTCCTGATTCTCATTTTTGGGAAATGTGTTTTGAGCTAATGCTAAGACTAGGGATGTCCCGATCAGGTTTTTTTGTCCTCGAGTCTGAGTCATTTGATTTTGAGGATCTGCCGATACCAAGTCCCGATCCGATACTTTTACAATTTTTTTGTGATCAACTTTCTAATACCTCCAGACCGCAGACATACTCGCTCTTTCTGCTTCAAGCTGCTTCTGTGTTTTCACTTTGCCAGCGTTTCTAGCGTCTCTCCAACAAAGTGATGTCATGCTGCACACGTTGCTGTTTCTGTGTGAAGTCAAGAGGTCTGACTCTGTGCCACCACATAACTATAGATGTGTTAAAAATAATATACATACACAGAGTTTCCCCTAGGATTTTAATTTAATTTATTTAATGGAGTATTTACTAATTATTTATCATTAACAGCATTTTAAACATTTACTTATGGGGGAGATTGATTTATTTCATGGAGTATTTATTAATTGTTTCCTAATAACAGTATGTATTTATTTAAATTGGCCTAAAACAGCTTTCCATACCTCCTCTCCTTCACTCCACCTGCTGCCCTGCGCGCTGCTTCATCCTCTGCCCTCATAAGCAGCTCTGTCCAACTTCTTAAAGCGGCTCTCTGGAGCATTTTTCTCTGTATCAAAGTTTTCTAAATGTTCTAAATGATATTTCAGGTCTAAACTATGATCTATGGGTTGAGTTCCACAACGTCTGTCATTCTGATGAAGAACCTCCTTCCTCCTAGAGACCCCTTTCCATTATTTCTTGCCGCCGACATTTTTCAGCCAATGAAATTCAAATGTCTGCATTCTCTCAACATGCACGCGCATCGACCAAACCTGTACCAGTAGGGGGCGCTGTCGTACAGGACGCTCCGTGTGTTTCTCTGCCGTCTCAGCCGTTCACTGAGGACTCACGACTCATTTCTACTAAAAACCTACCCATTCTCCAGCTAAAGACGGATTTATTTTTATTTTTAAACCTTTCACCTCACAGAATGGCAAGGCTTGACAGGGTTATGCGTTTATTTTGGTCAGAAAGTTCATCCAGGGCCGAGTCAAGTTCAGCTTCAGAGTCCAGCAGCAGCTCTCTGCTAACAGAGCTAATATCAGAAGCAGCAGGGACAGAGAGGGCTCTTCAGACCCTCGTAGTGTTGGAATAAGAGTTGTGAACTGTGAGTGATTAAACCCTACACATTGAGCTGTACAGTTCATGTCCGAAGTATATGCGCCGCGTGCACGCGACCGGACGCGCGTGTCGAGATGTTTTGAGGAGGAGCCTTTGGACGCTAGATTCAAAAACTGCTCTCTTGATGAAATCCTCCGGAGTGCTGCTTTAATGAGACAATTGCGTTTTGGAGCAATATCACAAAACTCCTCCTCAGAAAGCACTTTTTAAAAATTTTAGCACCTCTCCCAAATGTATTTTCCGACGGGAGGTGGAGGTTGTGTCGTGCCTGCACGCAGCTGGAACTGAGCGGGAAGGGGACGCGGCGTAGGGGTGACGAGCTAAGGAGCTGCTGCGGGTGCGACCCGCTCGGCAGCCGGCCTCTACACCTCCCCGAGGACCGAGTTCAGAATGACATGCTGCGGTTCGTTCAGGGGGAGGGCGAGTCCCGGGTGTGGCGGCATTTATTTTTGCCGTAGTGGGGCACATGTGGGGGAAACTCTGTAATAACAAGTCCGGATCGGGAGGTGACGTCCGATTCCGATCAAGTCTAAAATCACGTGATCGGATCGGGACATCCCTAGCTAAAACGGGTGGTTTCTAAATCTTTCTCCTGCAGACGTCAAGAATAGAAAAGACCACTCCTCTCTAGAGGACTGAGCCAATCATGAGCACCTTTGTCTACCTGAGCTCACCCCGCCCTTTAAAAACCACGGGAGCGCTCATCCTCACAAACGTTAGCTAACAGTCATGGTGACGCTACGAGCAAAGCACGTTGCTTCGTAGATGGCTGATCAGCGAGCTCAAAAGTCTTTTTTACTTCCTTCATCTGAGACCCTGAAGACCCACCACCATCTCACAAACATGCGGAGATGAGAGATGGGTGGGGCTTAGACAAGCTCCCCAACTGCCTCGCCCGTTTGAAAATAAAGTTTAGCTTCAGGAGGTTGGATGAGGGGTGGAAGAACAACAGCTGACCTTAAAGTGAGGGTCAGTTTGACCAAAGCAGCGCTTTGACCTGTTATTGAGATTTAAAAGAAATAATTCAGAGTGGAGAGAAAGTGATGAAAATGAGACCTTTAAATGTAGTGTTTTCTCAGCTAAAGGTCCTAAACGTGGATCTGTCCTCTCAAAGACTTAAAGCTTCAGTTTTACAGAAGACACTGATCATGTTACATAACAAGGGTTTGGTGTTAACAGCAGAGAATGTTCTATAATTAATCAGCACTTCCTCTCAGTGAACAGCTGGTGAACACGACTGTTGTCATGGAAACTGATGTAGAGAAGGATAGGACATCTTCACACACACACACACTCACACACTCACTCACATTGCTGGCCAGTTTGGCTGCGTTGGCGGCGCTGATGAAGTCCGGTCTGTCAGCCACTGTGTTGAAGTGATGAAGCTCCTCTTTACCTTTTCTGTAACTGACCTGAGATCAGTTTTAATCCAGAGTGGATCAGAACATAGAGACAGAAAGGAAGACATTATGGAAATTAGTTCAAAAATAAAATCTGCCTGTTAAAAACTATAATAACAGATAAAACAACCAGAATTTGGAGCCTAAACATAAATATTTAACTAAAGAACTGAAACTTATGTTGTGTCGTTGGCACAAAACACCTCAGTTTACTAGATTTTACTGTTACTTGATATTTTAAAACACTAACTTTGCTCTTCTTTGAAATTTGAATATTTTTTTCTTTCCATTTCCAGATTTTCTTAAACCCCGATTCAGTTCCAGTACCTCACAGAATGGCAACTGTATAAAAATTAGGGATACAACGTAATGAAAATTCTTTGCCGAAACTGAAAAAGGAAAATGAGGAAACCCAGGCTGAAAACCAAAACACCGAAGTAAATGATTATGTACAGTAAATTATTAGAACCACAGCATTTATGGCTACGATGTGTAACCTCACTAAAATCAAGGCATTGCAATAAATCAATTATGAAACTATGAAAACAATGAAGAGAGGAGGGAAAATACTGTCTGTAACTTGGAGGAGCCTCTGTCTGACATGTGACAGCAGCAGCAGCTACAGGGAGAAAAAACACCAAGCAACACTCTGGTTCTGGTCTGACTCGGGTCCACTCAGGGCTGGACTGGGACGGAAAAACGTTGTGGCAGCCCAGCATGATCTTACAGGTGATGTTCAGTTTCTGTCTGGGGGTTTGGGGGGCTGTAAGTCGTGCGCGTATACCACCTGTCACTCGCAGCTCCGTAGCGCTCTGCAGTGGGAGGAGCTAACTGAAACTAGCCGCTGTGCGGACGGCTCGTTGTGGTTCGAACCGGCTCAAAATCACCAGCAGAGACAGTGAAATAAGTCCACACTGCAGTCATGCTGGCTCTTGTCCCACTTCTCGCGTACTGGCTGCGCTATTTGCTCGTGACATCACACGTTTTTGACACGCTGCTTTGGTGATTTAGGTGTTTCGGACAGAAAACCGAAAATGCACTTTTGGGTGAAAATTATTCATGACTTTATGTTTCTGTAAAATGTTCCTGAGGTTTTTGTTGCATCCTAACACCCACAATAAATTACAGGTAACATTTTTAAATAAATCAATCACTTGTATTTGAAATTTTATGCCATTTTATTTTATATTCGCCACCTTTTTGCTATAAATGACTCAGCACTGAGAGGTTTTACTCTGCCGTTTGATTTAAAGCCTCAAAGTTAAATTTAAAATGAAGTCCTATATAAAACAACCAGTCAGAATAACCACTTGGAATGATTAAAACTGAGCAAAACCAGTGATATAAACGTCATTTCTCTCAGCTTCCTCCAGTTGTTCGAACAGGAGTCGCTCCAGAAATTATGCTAAACGACTCAACGGATCACTAATGTGATGCTCCTGGCTGTAAAGTGTGAGTTTAGTTATTTACATCACTCTGGTTCTTGTTGACATCCATGGCATGCTCCACCTCAGGCAGCGTTTTCATGCTGGTGTAGCTGGACTTCCCCTTCTCACGGTTAAATTTCTCCTTATAGAACTTCTACAGAGAGACGGAGACAGAGGGAAGCTCATGTTAAAGGCAGGATGGACGAGGAAAAACCAGAAATAAAAAACTACAAGAAACGAGGAGCGGCAGCAACGATGTATCAGAGGAGGAAATATCTGATACCTGAGGAAACCATCGTTCAAAGTTTCCCTGTCGTTATTTATATCATAAAAACAAATATCAGATTTCCAAAGAAGACGTCTTAAAGTGACTGAAATAATGAGTTTGACATCAGCTCATGTGATAAATTTGACAGTAGATGAATAAATGTGTCAGCCTTTGTTCTTCAGCAGACTCTGATTGTGTCATACGCTCCAGTTAGTGCTGCATTGCTCGGTCAGGAGATGTGAAACCAGTAAAGCATCGGGCTGTGACCCAGTTCACCCACAGCTCTGATTCTCTGCCTCCTGGGCTGACTGACACCAAACAATTGTCTGTAACCTAAAAACGGATCAGAGCTGTGTGTTTTATCTGCGCTGTGTGGCCATGTAACTCGAAAAACTTTAGACTCAGAAAGGAAAATATAAATCGATCTCACCAATATTCCAAGAAAACATCAAAAATCAAAGAATCTAAATTATCTCAGCAGGATTTAAAAACACCTTTTGGTTATTTTCTCCTCCAAAACTAAAACTACTGATGTCTCCAAGTCAGAGTCCTGCAGCCTGATGCTGCTGCTCCAGAAGGACCAGACCTCTCAGCTGTTCTGCTCCAGAAGTGGAGCCAAACCTGAATATGGATCAGCAGCATCCAGTATTTATGATGTCATCCACAGCTTCACCTTAGTTCTCAATGTTTAGTGACATTTTTAACTGAAACAACCTTTGGTCCTGATATTCATACAGACTAATAACGAGGCTGCAGCCAATAATCACAGGATCTCTTGAAGGGTCTGTTAAACATGTGGTCAGTTTTCTGCTGTGTGTGTGTGTGTGTGTGTGTGTGTGTGTGTGTGTGTGTGTGTGTGTGTGTGTGTGTGTGTGTGTGTGTGTGTGTGTCAGTAGGTCAGCGTCTGAGCCTTCAGGCTGTGGATCAGCTGCTGCTTCTGTTCACGCTTCTGCAACCCAAATAACCCCCACCCCATGTGAGGGTTAAACACAAAGCATTATGGATGTTTAAGTTCCTTCCATCTGTACTTCAAGTCTGAACCTTTTTCCTTTAAAACTGACTTCACACTGAACTCTGAGGTGTTTCTGGTTTGAACAGATCACGTTCAGCAGGTGTGAAATTTATAAAATCACCCCAAGAACAAAATAGCTTTAGAGAAACTGTAGATTACCTCAGCAGGTTAAATCTAATAAATGACAGAGTTACTAAATATCAGTATTACATTTTGCTTTTGAAAGAAATGATACAAAATGGAGCTTTACAGCTGAGTAAAAGTCTAAAACTGAATTTAATCAAACAAAAATAAATAATCTATAAAGGCAACAACAAGCTAAGCTACAGTAAAATCCCACAGAGGTGAATATGGAGCTGAAGTAATGAATTCAAGAGCTGGAAAATAAATGTTTCCACCTGAAGTTTGACAGGTTCTTTAGTTTCTTAAATCACTTTATCTTAATTCTGTGTCTCCAAACTGACTTTTTATTTTTTAAGGGATAATTTTGCAATGTAATTCTCATTTCATGTAGATATTAAGCTAAGCTAGCTGATATATGTCATTTTTGGTAAAAATGTGGCGCATTTATGTATTTTAAGTTCAAGCAGAAGTGGTTAAGCTAACAGAAAAAAACTTTTAAATCTGTGGTACGCAGATTAATTCAGCCTTTTTGGCAAAAGAAACATTGAAAAAGAACTCTGACTCTGTGATATACAGATTAATTCAGTCTGTTGCTGAATTATTTTGAGTTTTACATTGTTATACATTTTTTGTTTTTTACTTTAGACCAAAATGATCGAGAAAGCAGTTTTTGCATTGTATAATTTTTTGGTTGATGTAGAACAGATGAATGACTGAAGGTTAAAAGAAAAAAATTAACTTTAATCAAACTAAAACAGAACTTGAACCATAGAAAAAGAAGAGGTTATCCAAACTAACTGGATTAACTTAAAACTGGATGTGAACTAACTTGCAGTACGATGAATTAAAAGGTTGCAACCTAATATTAATATGCAAGTACTAATTTAAACCTGACTGAGGTTTAAACATAAGAAAAAGGGATTTGAAACTTAACTCAAGCTAGAAACCAAGAAGGGAGATTTAAGTTTAGTTTTTTTTGTTTAGTGTAATGTCTGAATGTTGTCCATGTGTTTAAATAATAATCAGAATCAGAATTATTTTTATTGCCAGAAAGACAGCGCCCTGTCAATCAGGAACTTGACTTGTCGGCAGTTTAAACTTATTTCCTGGTCTGTGGTCTTTTACTTTCTTTATTCCCCTTTTTAAAGCCATATTTGCTCCAGCAGACGTACCTAGCTGAACGTTACTGGTCCAGACTTTATTGCTGCACACCCCCATCTGATATTCACCTGTTAATACCCAAGTTAGGTGTTACAGACGTAATAGTAAAAAATAGTATCCTAAAACCAACCTAGAAGCAGGAAGCCATTAAAGAGATCAGAGCTACTTTATGCCTTCATGCTTTTTAAAACAATGTGTGATTGTTGCAGAGAAGGCTGATCCGAACTGATGCACATGAACCCACTGTAGATCTGTTTTGTGTCCTAAATCAGTGACATCACACTCACGTCGCTCTGAGCTTTGGTCACCTCCTGAGCAAAGACAGTCTGGATGGTTTGGGGCATCTGAGCGTACAGACTGTGACCAGCTTCTCTCTTCCCCTCCTCCCTGTAAACGTTCTACAACACAAAACCCATTCAAAACGTCAGAGACTCCTTCACGAGGAACACGTCCTCTAAGGGAGCAGAACAACAGATGTGGTTGGTCTCACTCACAGCCGAGAGTTTTCTAAACACTTTATAATCTAAAGAAAGATTTCAGGTTTTTATGACACATTCTGGTAGGGATGCACCGATACTGATCCCATGTCCTCGTACTAGTTAAAGTTAACCGATACCATGACCTCATACTGGTTAAAGTTAACCGATACCATGTCCTCGTACTGGATAAAGTTAACCGATACCATGACCTCATACTGGTTAAAGTTAACCGATACCAGTGCAGTAGCTCTGACTGGGGTCAGAAGGCTTCACTGACTGGTCAGTTCTGTTGTAGTTTTCTAGATTGGTGGCTAGGGGGAGCTGTTGAGCTAAGGAGGAACAGTGTGGTTAGGAGAGGAAAACGTTTATTTTTCACATAAATATCTTAGTTTTGCGATCATTTTTATGAATAATTAATTTTTTATCTAATTAACTCTCATTTGCTGTAACAAGCAGAGAAGAAAATAAAACCTGTCTTCAGATTCATTGTATTTTTTTGTGCGGTAGAAGTATTGGTATCAGTACTCGGTATCGACAAGTACTCAGATCCAAGTATCGGTATCGTTTGAAAAGACGTGGTACCGCTGCATCCCTACATTCTAGTTTTGTAAAACATCTCAGAAAATGATGTTAGTTTGTTACCCATACAGAGAGAGGGAGCATCTGATTATCAGAAAGATTAACTGTAAATATGAAACATCCTAAAGACTGAACACACCTCGCTGTGAAGCTGTGTTTGCTCCCTGGCATGTTGAGTTTCTTTGGTCTCAGGCAGCTGTGAGTACAGAGATTTAACCAGCTCCTTCTTACCAGCCTCCTTGTATTTATTCTGAAAACAAAGTCAGGTTTAAAACTAAACGGTACAATCCTGCACACTTTAAAGTCATCACTACAGACAAGCTGGCATCATTTTAAACTGAATTCTCTAAACCATAATGTGATCTCTCATGTGACCTTGATAATCTCCTCAGGATTCCCAGATGTGTTAAGGTTACACAACAAATCAAACGTGTTTCCTCACCTCGCTGTGAGTTTCTGCCATGTCTTTGACAAACTGAGTCTGAAGCGTTTCAGGCAGCAGGGAGTACAGGGTGTTGGGCAGATCCTCCATGTCCTTCTTATACTTTGACTAGACCAACAAACACCACAGGCATTCAATAAACTCTAACTAAATACTATAGCAAATGACTTAAAACACTATGACCAGTAATAGACGTGCAGATGGCCTGCTTAACTACAGGAGAATAAAATACCAAAAGAATCTGCTCAGAAACGGTTTCAGGTGAAGTTTTTTTTACTTCTTACCTCACTTTGCAGCTCTGAGATCTGCTTTACAAACTCCATCTCTCTGGTTTCTGGCATCTGATGGAAAACACTGCTGCTGATCTCCTGTTTGCTTTTCTGCTTGTATTTATTCTGGAACACAAAACGACGGGACGATGCTAAATCATCACACACTGAACAAGCAGACAGAAATTCTTCACTTCTTATGGTTTCAGGACAAAATGACACATTTGATCCTAACTTAGACTCCGCCCCCTTCACCTCGCTCTGCTGCTCCATGATGGTTTTAGCAAACTTCATCTCCTCGGTCTCAGGCAGCAGAGAGTATAGGTTGCTGCTCAGATCCTTTTTACCTTCCTTGTATTTTACCTGGAGAAGAAGAAGAAACACAAACAGGATCATCAGAAATCAGCTGAATGAGAGTTTCAACTGACATTTTCTTCAAAATTCAAGTTTAAAACGAGACAACTAACATGTGAAATGTTCTTTTATTTGAACCTGATATGCTCAGATTATCATCTGACATCATGGTCAGAACATCCAGATTTATAAGTATATTCTAGTCATGCTTGTATATTTTCACACATTAAAACCATTTCAAACATAATACAGATAAACTGTGACACCAGAACATTGTTCAGATGAAGATCTGTTAAACTGGGACAGAAACACTAAAATCAACATTTCAACTGTTATTAAACCAACAATAAATCCTAAACCTGAGGCTGTTCTGAGATCTGCTCAGTTCACTCCATTTATTCTCAGAGAATCAAAGAAAAGTGGATATTAAATTCAGACACCCTCAGAAACGATGTTTTTCTTCTGGGATGTAAAAGGTAATAACTAGGGATGTCCTCATCAGGCCCTCGAGTCTGAGTTCAAGTCATTTGATTTTGAGCATCTGTCGATACCGAGTCCCGATCCTATAATCAGGGGTGCACATAATCTTTTATCCAGGTTCTCAACAGAGAACTTGGCACTGATTTATTATTTATTTAACCTTTATTTTACCAGGAAATGTCCCATTGAGTTTTGAAAACTGTTTTTCAAGTGAGTCTTGGATTACCACCTATAGGTCTGACACACACCCTCCTCCTGAACGGAGGCTCGGGGGTTCCAAACCGCGGAGCTGATTATTGTCATTGTTTGAGGACTTTGACAGTTCTGTGTCGTACACGTCATATCTGGTACACTTGCGGACTGGCAGACCAGTTATGAGCAGCCCTGACTATAATACATAAAAAAGGAATAAAGACAAGCAAAGAAACAGATCCGCTTTCCGCTTCAAGTTGCTGCTTCCTTGTTCTACTTGTCCATCGTTTAACCAACAAAGTGATGTCATGCTGCATGCGTTGCTGTTTGTTACGTCCCCGGTCTGTCGCCCCTGTGAGGGATTTGGTTGCGTCCTGCGGGCTCCTCTCCTGCTGTCGCCTGTCACCTTGGGTTCAGGACCACGGAGAGCAGCACGCCCATTCACTCATCAGAACCGCCGCTCACAGACAGACCGGGGGGGGGGACGGATCTGTGCCGCTGTCCCCCCGTTGTCTGAGCGTTTGTGGCTTCTAGTAGTAGTAGTAATAATAGTAGTTTGTAACAGACGTTTTCTGTTAATATAGATTGTTATTTATTAAATATTATAGAGCTACTTATTTTTGTTATTCACCTTAGTTTAATAGCTCCTCTTTTTGTTATTGTATTGTGTACATATAAATCCCCTGCGTGGGCAATTAAAAGAAATATCTTTTTGTTAAAATCTGACTCTGGTTTCCTCCAGCTCCTTTGTTAGACCTCCTAAACTCCTAGATCTTAGAGGAGGTCTGTTTCTGTGTGGAGTCAAGAGGTCAACTCTGTGCCACCAGATAACTATAGATGTGTTTAAAAATAACGAGAATAGATGTACTTATAAATCTGAGTCTGGATCGGGAGGTAACGGCCGATTCCAATTGAGTCTAAAATCACGTGATCGAATCGGGACATCCCTAGTAATAACTGCTTAAATACAAACATTTTATTTGAAAGTTTATGTTGAACAGCTTCATATGTTCTGTTTCTGCCTTTCTGCTTCTTTTCTTATTTAAATGGTCGATTGTCTTGACCCCGTTTTTAAAGAAGGACTGAGTCATCCTCATAAAGGGTGTTAAATGTAATCTGCTGCACTGATTTATGCCTGATTAAAAGAGCAGAATACGACTGAAACACCTTTAATATCACGCTGCTGTTCGACAGCTGAAACCTTCCAGCTCCATATGAAGCTGAACTTCAGTCTGAAACTACATTTTACATCCAAACACAGACGAACGCAGAACCCAGGATAAAAAACTGCTATATGACATAAAGGGAAATATGCACTCCATCTACAGCCCTGTGCTCATCTATGTGTGTGTGTGTGTACCTGACTCTGCAGCTCAGTGGCCTGTTTTGCATGTTGTGTCTCCAGAGTTTCAGGCAGCTGATGGTACAGACAGCTGCTCGCCTCCTTCCTGCTCGCCTCCTTATATTTAGCCTGAAGAAGACGAGAATCAGGGATCTTTAAATTATGATTTTAAACAAAGTCCAGAACCGCCACGCTGTTTATATTTTTATAACTTGCACGTTCTGATTCCTCTCACCTCACTCTGCAGCTCGGAGACGGTTTTAGCAAACTGAGTCTCAGAGGTTTCAGGCAGATGAGAGTAAAGACTCTGAGTGAGCGTCTTCATTCCAACGTCCTTATATTTATTCTGCATGAAAAGGACAGAGAGATCCAGAGGAGACAGAAGACAAAGTGACAGAAAGAAGATTCAGAGTCAGACATCATGAATAAACCAGACTGAAGGACGAAGTGTGTGACTGAATTTAAAGATTTAATGTTTATTTCCGATGTGTGACAGTCTAAATAAGATGTTTGAGCACATTAATCACTTTTATCCTCTCAGGATAGAAGTGATAACCCTTCTGTCTGACCTGCAGCTGGTGTGTTTGAGTCACCTCACTCAGCAGGTCTGACACCTTGGAGGCGAGCTCCGTCTCGACTGTCTGCGGCAGCTGAGCGTACAAACTGGACGACATGGACTTCTTCCAACTTTCCTTGTACTTGTTCTGGAAAAAAACACAGTAACACGACTTCCTGTGAGCCGTTTAAACTCTGATTAATGCTTCTACTCTGAAGCCTACCTGAACTCCAAGAGGAGTTCTCACCAGTTCACCCAAATCTCACTGTTGTTTACATGAACATTTTAGCTTTTTGTGAATTTTGTCTACATTGTTCAACATAGCTCTACCAGAATTCATATCACACGATTCCTGGTTGAACTGTCAGCTCTGATGAAATGGCTTTATTGCACCAATTGGTCAGATTAGCACAGACTGGATCAAGGAAATAGTAAATGGCTTGTATTTATAGAGCGCTTTCTAGAGTGTTGAACACTCCCCAAAGCGCTGTACAACATGATCCCTCATTCACACTCACATTCACACACTGGTGGTGATAAACTACGTTGTAGCCTCAGCTGTCCTCGGGCACACTGACAGAGGCGGGGATGCCATGCACCGGCGCCCTCCAAGTCCCTCTGACCACCACCAGTAGACAAGCTGGGTGAAGTGTCTTGCCCAAGGACACGACAACAACAATCTAACCCAGCCGGAGCTGGGATCGAACCGGTGACCCTCTGGTTGCCATCTCGGCCACCTACTGTCTGAGCTACACGTCGCACCAAGACTCAAGAAGTTGAGTCAAAGTTTTGGGTTTAGAAAAATACATATTTCTTTATGAATTAATTTATTTTGTTTATAGAGTGATTTTTTGTTGTTGTTGCTTTTAACTCATTGGCTGCCAGCCGTTATCTGAAAATAAAGTCCCTCACTGCCAGCTTTTTTGAGCATTTTGACTGTTTTTTGAAGTGTCACAGAATACAGTATTGTGCTCTTTGACTATGTAAACACCAAAACTATTAAAAGAAAGAGCAGACTCTCTTCTTTCATCAGAAAAAGATGTCTTGTTTCTAGCTTTTTTCATTCTTTTACAATCTGCTGTAGAACATAGGTGGGTTTCACCAAAAACGCCAGTTTCTGACCAAAAAATGGAGAAAACAGGCTTTTAGTGTAAACAGAGATGTCAGGCAGAAAATGTAAATATGAGCTATGATGTAAATAATCATCATCACACACACTCATCATATGTCTATGTATAAACACACATATTTTTTATATATACATACATATATATATATATATATATATACATACATATATATATATATATATATATATATATATATATATATATATATATATATATATATATATATATATATATATATATATATATATATATATATATATGTGTATATATGTTCTGGCTCCCGGATCTTGCTTGGTGTTAAATGGAGTTTATCCACCCATTGTTTGTTTTTTGGGAATTTTTATACTTCCTGTTTTATTTTCAAAGTCCTACAGGAAGTAGTGACTTCACTTCCTCTTGTTTAACTTCCGGTTTAATGGCAAAAGCAAAGTATTTTTCGCTTTCTAATCCCGTGTTTTGGAGCCAGAGCAGTCGGTAAGTTGTTAGAAATGTTCTGATCTACCCGTGTGTGTGTGTTGATCTGGCTGCTATGATTTGATTGAGACTGTTTTTACCGGCGATTGAGGCTGGTAATGTGTTAGCAGCTGGCGGTTACTGTTGTCATGGGTCGGCTTATTCATGATCAGGTGACACACACAGGTGAAAATTAAATTTAGAGGCGTGATATTCACGCACAACATGCACGAGGACGTCATTTAGTCCGCCCCGTCAAAAGACGACTTTAGTCACCTTTAGACTTTAGAATGAGTTAAATTTCACACGTTTGCTTCTGAAATGTTCTTTGCTTTATTTTGATATATTTTGTGTCTGACTATTTTTTGGTTAATGTTTTTGTCACAAATCTTATCCCATAGATATCAGAGTTTAATTAAAATAATATATATGAATGCACCTGTTCTAGTGGGCTGAGGATCATCACCAATATCTGAAGTCCTTCACTCAAATGGGTTTTAGTCATTAAATCTCTGATAGGTACATTTGCATTGAGTTTTAGCTGCACATCAAATAAAAATGTATTCAGCTTAAAAACAGACAAAACCCACAAACTGGCCCTCCCTCCTGTTTCTTCATGACTAAATAAAACAGAAACAAGTCTCTAAAATGTTTTAATGCTCAGATATTCAGCGATGAGTCAATGTGAATAATAGATGTGAGTACCTCGCTCTGCAGCTCCGTAACCTCTTTAACACGCTGCGTCTCCAGAGTCTCAGGCAGCTGGTGGTACAGAGAGCTGCTGGCCTCTTTCCGCCCTGCTTCTTTATACTTAACCTGCAGGAAAAGAACAAACAACGTATGAGTTTCTGTCACTTTAAAGGAGACGTCAACACAGCTGGATGTCATTAGGAACATTAACGAGTGAGTGAATATGTAGAAGAAGAGGAGACATGATGAACTCAGCCTCCCAGAATGTGTTTCTAATAAAAGGACCAGAATAAACAGAGGAGTCCTTTTATCTCTGATCAGTAACTCACTCAAGTGTCTGAGAGGTCGCGGCTATTTCTGTCTCCAAGTAGATTCCATGTAGACCAGCAACCCATCAGTTCAGATTAGAGCATTTTGGTTCCTGATAAATGCGTTTAACCCAGAATCCCACTGGACTGAGGCTGCTGGAGACAAACAGATGTCTCCAAAATGAATCAAACGTTCACAAAGGTTTTCTATTTCCTTCGTGAGTCTCATACCTCTTTTCCACTACACTGGTGCTGGTGCCAGCTGCCGGCGCTCGGCCGGTTCTGAACTAGGAGTCGTCGTGAACCGGCCCGCATTTCCACTATGCAGGAGCTCAGCGGGAGCCACGTGATAATAGGTCACAGGAGCACTTCTTGAGTTTTTTCAGTTTATTAACAATTTGGTCCGTTGTTCGCGTGAACTGTGCAAGCTTCAGTTCCCCTCTTATTTCTTCGTACACCTTCTTTTTTCTGGTGGCACTTTCCAACTTTTGCTGGATTTCAGCTGATGTCCAGATTGCTAGAAGTGCTTTGATTTCCTCCGCGCTCCACGTTACCGAGCCTTCCTTGGGTGTTCGCCTCTTTTTTCTTCTTCTTCTACGTGGGATTACTCCGCCCGCCACTTGTCACATCATGGGCTCTTGTGCCTGGACCAGCAGCGTTTAGGAGCCGGTTCGGAACCCGTTTTTTCGGCACCAGCACCAGTTTTCTTCAGTGGAAAAGAGCGGAACCAATTCCGAACTCGGGAACCAGGGCAGTGGAAAAGAGGTAAAAGTCATCGTTGGTATCTGGACTCCTTTGAAGTTTAGTTTCTGAATCAGAAAATGTGAGAATTGTTTGACAACTTTGGGAGGAGTTGGAGACCAAATTGTGAATTAGAGGTGGACAATTTAGTCTCAAAATTATATCACAATATTTAATATAAAAAAAACAACTAAACAAACAAGTTCTGAGTGAGTACAGTTTGCAGATAACAGCGTTTATTAGTGCAAACAAAAAGCATTTTCATCGGTCTCGTCTCGTCTTCCGCCGATCCGGGTCCGGGTCGCGGGGGTAGCATCCCAACTAGGGAGTCCCAGATCGTCCTCTTCCCAGCCGCCTCCTCCAGCTCAACCCCAAGGCGTTCCCAGGCTAGGTTGAAGGTGTACTTTCTCCAGCGTGTCCTGGGTCGACCCGGGGGCCTCCTGCCGTTAGGACATGCCTGAAACACCTCCCAGGGGAGGCGTCCAGGAGGCATCCTGACCAGATGCCTGAACCACCTCAACTGGCTCTTCTTGATATGGAGGAGCAGCGGTTCTACTCCGAGTCTCTCCCGAATGTCCGAGCTCCTCACCCTATCCCTCCTTGAGCTGCCACCTTATCGTGGTGGAGGAGTTTGAGTACCCTAAGGATCCTTGGAGCTATGTTGTCTGGGGCACTTGTGAAGGGTGAGACAGAGAGCAGTTCAGAAGATTCTTCATGGAAGTGAAATCAAAGAGCCAGAGTATCCAGCCTGGAGGGTTACCGGCAGGGCCGGTTCTAGGGGGAGCCAGTGCCCCCCTGACAACAAGCCTGGCCCCCTGTGTTTTAGAAAGTGCCCCTCTTAAAAAAGCAGCTGGCCCCCCTCTAATGTTGGTCTAGAGCCGCCACTGGTTACTGTGGTCCCGCCCTGGAGCCAGGCCTGGGGTTGGGGCCTGTGAGTGAGCGCCTGGTGGCCGGGCTTTTGCCCATAGGGCCCGGCCCGAACCGCATTTATGGGCTCATCCACCTGTGGACCCACCACCTGCTGGAGGAACATGAGGGTCCGGTGCATTGTGGATCAGGTGGCAGACCAAGGCGGGAGCTTTGGCGGTCTGATTCCCGAACACAAAAACTGGCATTTTCATCCGATTTCTCTGATCTGTTTGTATCTGACGCAACACTCTGCTCTGCATTTACACTAGGGGACATAAACGCATCATGATGTCATTACTTAGATCACAACACTTTTATCACAGGAAAAAAAATTACATTATAATATTTTGGATGATATTTTCTAAACAAATTGAGACTTAATAGGATGCTTTGGGACTAAATTTTGACAAGAAAATCTGCATTTTTTTACCGTCTCACCACACGCCTCATGTGACCCAACCTGATGTTGGGAAAGTGTCCTGTGAATCGTTTCAGACTGATTCCTACTGAAAACAAACATTTTCTCACAACTTTCTGTCTCCAACTAGTCACCAATAATCCAAAGAGATTCTGCTTTAGATGTTAACCTGACTAAAGCCTGATCCAGAACACCAGTCCTCCACGTAGACTAAACATGTCAAATCCTATGATGTTAAACAGACCTTATAAGGATCTAATAAAAACAGATTCTTTGCTAAATTCTCTGTTATTGTCATGAAACCCGCTCCTGCTCTCTGCCCCTCCCTCACCTGCTAATCATCATCATTGTTTCCACCTGTCCCTCTGACTATATTAACCACAGTTCTGCAGCTCCTCAGTGTGAGATCGTCTGTTGTAGTTACCTCACAGCCTTCAAGCCTTCATAGTTCTGTTTCCTGTTCCTGTTCATGACCACTGTTTTCCGTACCCTGACTACTGCCTCTAGCCTGCTCCCTGTCGGACCTCGTTTGGATACTTTTGGATTTTTGACCTACCTTCCGTTACTGGACTGCCGTCTCTGCCTGCTCCCTCTGGATTCTGCCTGCTCATCTCCGACCCGGACCGCCTCTGACCATCCCTCTACTGGATCACGGACTTCCCCTACCCGCTGTGGTGAGACCCACTCTCCCATCACTTGTACTCACCTCCTTGTCCCGTTTTCTCCCCCATCAGCCGGACTTACTCCCTGTGGATTCCACTCCTCCTCGTTTTTTCCCTTCTGGACGTACTCTCACCGGACTCACAGCTCTATTCCACCTCCCCTTTCCCTTTTACAATAATACAGACTCTTATTGTTTTTACATCCTGTTGTCTGGGTCTCGTTCTGGGTCTGACTTGCCACAGTCATTACAGATATGTGTCGACACATCTCTGGCTCATCCCTTTAGTTACACGACTGCTTCTGTCTGAATGATTCAGTGTTTAGAGTTTCAGTCAAAAAAGGGAAAGTGTTGAGGTGTGAGGCCTGAAGGGAGAAAAACCAGCCAGAAGAGGATGAATACAGGAGAGGTTTTCTCACCTCACTGTGAGTTTCTGCCATCTCTTTAACGAACTGAGTCTCCAGAGTTTCAGGCAGCAGCGAGTACAGAGTGTTGGGTAGATCCACCACATCCTTCTTATACTTCACCTTAAAAACAAAGAACAGCTAGAAAACACGATTCAAACCAAACAGTGAGTTATAACTTTAAACTAAACCTCATTTTTAAGATTTACAAACCACAAAGGATCAAATATTTGTCTTTATGTTGTTTATTTCTTCAGTAAGAAAAGACTCCTGTAAGGCCTGGTTCACATGGCAGGATTTTAAATTTGTCAGAAGGCCTACATGGTGGTAAAAATCATGGATATCGGTTTAGGTCCTGCAGTGTGTGGTGTGCATCCACATGGCAAAGATAACATGCCACACCATGGGCGTACAATTGGCATGGACGGAGGTGACATGTCCCCACCAATAATTCGATCCAAAGGTGCAGAAATAGAACTGCATCTCCACCAATAATACGTGCAGCCCAGTGGACCAGGCGTGCTGCTGTGTGTGGAGTCCGCAGACGGACCTGTGTCCAGGGTGAGGAGGCATACAGTATGTGTCTGGATTGACCGGCGCGAGCCCCTCGCGGCCCGTTTACACCGAGGGCATCTGCCCAGGGTCTGGATGAGGACTGGCCATCGGGCATTTTGTCGGTGATGGTAACTTTGGGCCGGTCCGGACCGGGACAAATCGTTTTAATCTGGATTCCCTGTTTTGGCACATGCTCCAACACCCCCCCCCCCAATGTCAAGGGAAAATCTACGCCATTGCGCCACACACAAACTGATTTCACTCAACATTGGCAGGTCAGGCGGGAAATCTCACAAACCTCTCAAGATCAAAAGTGACTGTGCAGCCCGCTTCTGTCACCGCTCTTTCTGATTGGCTACATTCAACAGGCTGAGAGCTTGTTTGTCCTCGGGGAAGACCACACACTCTGTAATATCGGGCCAAGACGATCCAACATGTTTAATATCCCTTATTTATCAGAGTGGATCCAACGTCCTTCCAAGCAGACCAGAGAACTCCTGACACAACAGGAATATCTGATATGATTATGTTTAGAGCCATTACAGTAAATGGGGCGTACTTACAACTGTCGGAAGAGGAGAATCGGGTCAGCATAATTATCTTATGTTTATGTATTTATCAGACGCTTTTACCCAAAGTGACTTACAAATGATGATGTAACAAAGAAACCATTGAGGCTAACAGCAAGCTACTTAGAGGGACGAACACTAGTCAGTCTCTGAAGTGACAGTGAAAGAATAGAATACCAGCATAGAGTAAAGCGCCTTTTAAGGGAGGCAGGGTAGATGCTAGTCTAGAAAATGTTCTCTGAAGAGCTGGGTCTTCAGGATTTCCTTGAATATAGTCTGTTCTGGTAGCTAGGTAGGTCGTTCCACCATCTTGGATTGACATATGATCTTGCCCTGTGAAGCAGTCTTAAGCCTACAAGACATTCAGCGTCCTCACCTCGCTCTGTATCTCTGACATCTGCTTAGCGAACTGCGTCTCTGCCGTTTCTGGGAGGTTTGAGTACAAGCTTTTACTGATCTCCTTCCTCCCCTCCTCTTTGTATTTCACCTGAGAGAATAAAAATCAAACACATGTAAACACAGAACTCTCCATAGTGACACCTGTGTGGTTTTGAGTTTCTCACCTCACTGTAAACATCCCTCAGCTCTTTAGCCAGCTGGGTTTCAGGGGTTTCAGGCAGCTGATGATACAGCGATCCCTTCACTTCCTGTTTATACTTTACCTGTAAGAAGGTGATAAACTGACTTTAGAGTCCTGACTGGAAGGTTTAGTGGAGAGAGGAGTCATGATGTTTACAGGTACCTGACTCTGCAGCTGAGAAACGTCTTTAGCATGTTGAGTCTCCAGAGTTTCAGGAAGCTTTGAGTACAGAGAACTGGAAGCTTCTTTTCTTCCTGCCTCCTTATATTTAACCTAAGTGTTAAGAAATTCAACAACATGAATAAAAATATCAAATTCAACAGTGTGAAGTTTAGAAAGCCCTCCACTTTACCTCGCTCTGTATTTCAGACACAGCTTTAGCGAACTGGATCTCGTTGGTTTGTGGGAGCTGAGAGTAAACACTCAGCGTCTGGCTCTTCCTCCCATCTCCTTTATACTTGTTCTACGCATTAAAAACAACCATTTTCATTAGCAGGAGCTGAAGATGAATGCTTTCCACAAACCGTGGAGGTTTTCTACAGAATCTCCTCTGAAAAGCCTTTTGAAAAGAGAAATCTTGTAAAATCACCAGTTTTCTAATTATTAATAGGATTAGCTTGTTTTCGTTTATTCCTTTGATAAAGCGGTTCAGCGTAAATGGCTCTATAAATAACTTCCTTCTTATCCATTCTCTGACTTTATCACATCAAACATTAGTTTTAAACTGTGACGCTTGAGTGAGACGTGAAACTTTACCTCACTCAGGATTTCTGTCACCTCTCGAGCAAACTGAGTCTCTGCAGTTTCAGGAAGCTGAGAATATAAAGATGATGTAATCTGTTTCCTTCCTTCTTCTGTGTATTTTTTCTGTTGAGGATAAATAATCAAAGGTTTGATTAAAACATTTATTTTGTTCAGATTTCTTAAAGCTGGTTGAGGATTTAAAGGAGCAGTTCACCACAAATGTAGCAAAAAAATGAGGAAACTGAAGCCTTAAAACCTGAAGACATTTAACCACAGCTAGAACATGAACTGGAGATGAATGAAATAAAAGATTCTGCGGGTAACAAGACTTTATGCAACAAGGGAAACATTTTTACGTCATTTTATTTAAAGCATTAAGTTCTGGTTTGAATGGATCCAGACTAAAAGATTACAGGAAAGTCCGACTGACTGGAACTAAAGTAGAAAATAATCAGAAGTTCTGGACCAGTTTAGAAGTCAGCAGATAAAGAAAACAGGAGAAAGTCACCTCACTCTGCAGCTCTGCCACTTCTTTAGCATGTTTGGTCTCCAGAGTTTCAGGCAGTTTAGAGTAAAGAGACGATGCCGCCTGCTCCTTCACCGCCTGCTTGTATCTCACCTGAAACACAAAGTTTAAATCATCAACAACCAGAGCTCTCTGAGGGAATCCACCACAGCCTTCAGCCTCTTCTCTGCTCTTATCACCTCAGCAGCCTGGATGTCTGCAGGGAAAAGATCCTCACCAGGCAGAGTTATCAGCTGCTAACCAATCAGAGCTCAGCCTGACGGCCTGCCCAGAGTTAACATGGTCATTATTAGGATAAATAAATCACTATATCACTGGGTTTTATTGGATTTTCAGTGCTTTTTTGGCTACAAACATTTGAGAGAACAATCAGTTTTCAGACTTTTTCCTTTCAACTCAATAAATTCATCTGAACGAGTTGATTATAAATAAATAACAGAGGCAGAAAAAGAAAGAAAAAGTTTCAATTAAACATGTAAATACATGAAATGAGAAAATACCTGAAGGACATCTTAATTTGTTGTATTGAAAAATGTAGGAGCTTCTAGAGAAAAAAGGTCTAGCCTCATATTTTCATCATCAGAATAAATCAGTTTAACATGTAGAGCTTTAAAACGTCATTTCTGACACTTAGATGAAGTCATTTAGCAGATTATTTCATCTAAAGTGGTTTATGACTTTTTTATAGCCAATTTAAGTCTGATTTATGACCAATAAACTAGATTTAGTAAAAAATAATCCCTGTTAGCGTTTTCTCACCTCACTGTGAGTTTCTGCCATCTCTTTAACAAACTGAGTCTCCAGAGTTTCAGGCAGCAGCGAGTACAGAGTGTTGGGTAAATCCTCCACATCCTTCTTATATTTCACCTTAAAAAAGAGAAAGCGTCAACAAAAGAGAAGAATCTGAGATGAACTTCACAGATCAGGGCTGCACCTCGCTCTGGAGCTCTGAGATCTGTTTGGCCAAATGCATCTCAGGCGTCACGGGGAGGAGGTGATACAGGGAGGACGCCGCCTCCTTCTTACAGTTCTCCTTGTATTTCAGCTGCAGCGTGAAACAAACACAGAAGTAAACGCAGAGCACAGAAGGTGTGTTACAATAAGACTGAACATGAAGACACCGAGTCCAGCAGATGTGATGACTATAAACTCATTTTAAACACAAACATTCAGTTTGACTTTTGCTTGATGACTTTATTTCTATGATATGAATCTTTTTCTAGCAGAGGTGGTCCTTAGTTCTGGTTAGAGCATTTACTCTCAGAATAACTTTTGATTTTTGGACAAAAACAGGAGCTGCGAGTTTGAACTCACCTGAGAAAAACCTTAAAGGTAAATCAGGTCTGATGACAGGGTGTGAACATTTATCTGTTACAAGAAATCTTCTACATGCTCATTAGAAGATTTTTGTTTAATTGATAAAGACGTCTGAATCCTCTGATGTCATGCAGTCAGAGCGTTTACCACACAGATTTTCTTGATCTTTTGTTTTTCTTTCAATTCTGAAAGGATTCATTACTGCTGTCTTGTTTAAAAACTGCAGGTTAAAAATGCTTTACCTTTTAATCACAGATGGAATTTAAACTCAGCTGACATTTATAATTTAATAGCAGAAAAAGTTAAATAGTTTACTAGATTTTGGGTTTTCCTGAATGAAACCTTGTTAACTGATGGGTCACCACCTGACTCTGGAGTGCCGTCACTTCTTTGGCCCGTTCAGTCTGAAGGGTTTGAGGAAGGCTGGAATACAAACTGGATGACAACTCCTTCTGTAGGTCTTCTTTGTACTTCACCTGCAAGATTATAAATTATTTATTTGGTCAAAAATACAATTTTGTTTCACAGTCTGCATTCAAAACTCCTGATCCATTTCTCATCTCTTTATATTTTCCTTCCCAGCAGTCTGATGTTCTGTAATCTTTTACAGTGGTCTTCATCAACTGCTCTACAAACTTTTTATTACAAAATTCACAGGATGTGCAAGACAGTGAGACGTTTCTGCACAACAGTTTATGGTGTAAAGACTTTGAAAGTTTGAGCACACGGTGTTCAAACATAAAACAAGTTAAAACAGTTATTTAGGATGAACCCTCCTGAGGTACCAGGATGAAGTTGTGCAGTAGAATATGGTGTCCAAACATTTTAGAACTACAGAAAAAGGGAAGTGGAAACAAAATCTAATGTATGTTTTTCTATTTTTTGGAGAAAGGTGTTCATTTTTCTCATCCTCTTTCAAATATGCATCTAATTGTGATTTATTATATGGCTTCGTTGACTGAATTTATTGTACATTTATTACTACGTTAATGAATATTTGTTCATTTCCAAGCAATTTATACGGTATATCCAAAATAAATAATAAATAACATCAATATTTAATTGAAAATGCAATTTTGCAGCATTTTGTCAAATTGATCCACCTGTAGATCATTAAAGATGTCAGATTTCTATCATAAATACAAGAACCAGATAGTAATTAAGACGTGAACATGTTCAGCTGCTGTCCAAAAACACAAAGGTTTGTGTGCGTAAAGTGTTATAATCTGTGTGTGTGTGTGTGTGTGTGTGTGTGTGTGTGTGTGTGTGTGTGTGTCCAGCACCTGGCTCTGGATGTGTGAAACCTCCTTGGCGTGTTGAGTTTCCAGAGTTTCTGGCATCACGGAGTACAAACATCCTCCAGCCTCCTGCCTCCCTGACTTCTTATACTTGGTCTGGAAAATTTTTTTACATTAGTTAAAATTTCTGAGCATCAAATCCTAAATTCACCAGTGGAAAAACACTGAACCTTTAAGCAGTTTGACCCACTGCAGTTAAATCTCCCATGGTTCCTCTCACCTCACTCTGCAGCTCAGACACCGTTTTAGCCAACTTGGTCTCTGCGGTTTCCAGCAGCTGGGAGTAGACGCTCTGACAGAGTTTCTTCCTCCCCTCCTCTTTATATTTGTTCTACAGATACAGTAAATGTAACATGATCATCATTTGACCATTTTAAGAGATGAATGCTGCATCAGGACCATCATCTGTTTGATCATGACCAGCAGAGTCACATTAAAATAACCCAATCCCTGTCTGAGCTCCCGTTCTGACCTCACTCTGGAGGTCGGCGACCTCTCGGGCCAGCTGGGTCTCCATCGTTTCAGGAAGCTGGTGGAACACTGGATGTGATAGATCCTTCTTCACGGCTTCTTTATACAAAAGCTTTAAAAGAAAGAAAATGTGAATTTAAACAAAAAGGAGAATGTTTTGAAAAAGCTAACACTCAGTTTGTTCTATTCCTGCTACCTGGTTCAGGACATCCACTGAGTGTTATGGTGTTGATTTCAGATTATCTATTTTCTGATCACTTACTCTGTTATATTAAACTTGCAAGAACTGCAAACATGCGAAAGATGGTGAATATGTACAGTACATGAAATTAAATTTAAACACAACAGGATCCGTTTATTTAAACAACACATGAGAACCAAACCTTTACTAAAGAACCAAGTCGAGGAGCGGCGCATTTATAGCGACATTTTATTGTAAAAGTACCTAAACTTAGTACCAAAAAAAATTTTTTTTTTCGGTACTAAGTTTCGATACCCAGCCCTTACATACAGCACACATTTTAAGACCCAGATATCAAAATTCAAGACTTTTTCAAGTCTTTTTAAGGTATTATTTCCAAATTCATAAATTATATGCTTTTAAGACTTTTTAAGGACCCGCGGGAACCCTGATATATATATATACTTATACAAACACATATATATTAGTGGTGGGACTTGATTTAAAATATTAATCAAACTAATTACAGACTTTCTAATTACATATTCAAAATTAATTGCACTTTAAACTAACAAGAAAATTTGCCCTCAAAAGTTTTTTTTTTAGTTTCAAATAACTTTATTGGGGGACTGAATCAAATAATAGACATGAACTTTAATATTGTAAATTCAAACTCCTTTAATTTCTGGGGGGGGAGCATTCAAATTGCATTTCAGTTCAAAACTATTGAAAAAAAAGATATCCGTGGCTAAAATTGAACACGGTTCGCATTTTGTTACTTTTTCTTCAGCTTCTTTTTTCCTTTTATTGTTTTGCCCAAAATGTTTGTTTTTTGTCACAATGTCTCACATAATCTCATAATTGATAATGTAGATCCCCTGCTGGTACCCCCAAATCTCAGTTTTTTATTTAATGTTTTGTTTTTTATTTATTTTATGTTGTAAAGCACTTTGTGATGTATATCTGTGAAAGGCACTATATAAATAAACTTTACTTATTTACAGTATATGTTATACTTGTATACTATATTATATATACATATATATGTACTGTATATAAATGAAAAATATTTTTTAAAGTCTGTAAATGGCTGGAGGGCCACCTATTGATTGTCGCTGGTTTAGAGCTTAATTTAGATTTCTCTGTTAATAAATGATGTTGAAAATCATCTTCTGAAGGATAAAAGAGGTTTTTGTCCACCTGACTCTGCAGCTTGGAGGCCTCCTTAGCGTGTTGCGTGTCCAGAGTTTCAGGTAGTCGGTGATACAGAGACGTCTGTTTCTGACTGGACTCTTTGTATTTCGCCTGAAAAACAAAAAGTTTTCATCTGAAGCAGCACAAAAAACACCTCCAAGGCTCTGCATCAGTTACACCCATCAAAAGGAAATAAAGTAGGAAAACTGCTAAAAAGTAAAAAAAATAAAAAAAAGAGGAACAAACCACCGATTATAAAATAAACTCAGATATATTTTATTTTTTAAATCATAGAATGAAATAACCTGTTTAATTAATTAACCATTGATAGGTTAATTAAATACTATTCTAAATCTGTTCCTCAGCTGAAACTAGTTACTGATGTTGTTAATAAGGAAAAGGCTTCTTCATGAAGACGAGTGGAAGAAGAAAAGCATGATGGGAAACCATGTAGGCACACCTCTAAGATGAATCAAATCAAACTTTATTTATAAAGCACGTTTCCTGCATGGCACAGCATCAAATAAACTAGGATACATACTTATCGACATGTGCACAAACGCACAACACACATTTTAGACTGAATGTTTCGGTCCACCCACCTCGCTCTGCAGCTCCATCAGCTGTTTAGCGCGCTGCGTGTCGAGCGTTTCAGGAAGCAGAGAGTAAAGATTGACGCTCATCTCCTTCTTTCCATCCTCTTTGTACTTGACCTTGTTGAGAATCAAAACAGATGCAGAGAGGTGAGAACGAGTGATCCTGGTCTTTTCCACACAGGTCACGTCTATACCTCTAAATGCTTTATAAAACAGACACACCTCACTGAGCATCTCCGTCTGACGTCGGACAAACTGAGTGTCGTTGGTTTCAGGCATCAGGTGATACAGACTGGGGGAGTCTTGACTGTGATTCTGCTTGTAGGTCAGCTGGAGGACACATAACTAAAAATAAATGCACTGAGTTTTGCTGAAAACTGAATCACTTTGGACTTCCTGTAATCAAATGTTAACTTTGTATTTGAAAGCCAGTTAAAGCTAATAAAAGTGAAGTGTTCAAAGGCATTATCCTCTATTTTTCCTGCCATTTTTATGTTTTGGCTTCTTGTTTGAATTTTTTATTGTAGGAACATCAGCTAAAGAAAAAGACCCGCTGATCCAGGGTCAGGTTGTGGAGGTAACATGTCTAGGAGTGAAGGCCAGACCTCGTTCTCCTCAGTGACGCTCTCCAGCTTCTGCTGACAGATCCCAACACATTCCCAGGCCAGAGAAGATGTAAAATCCTTCCAACAAGTTCTAGGACTGCCCTGGGGTCTTCTCCTAGTGCCCACAAACCCCCAGAGGGAGACCAACTGGAAGCATCCTAATCAGAAGACTCCTTTGGATGAGGAGGAGCAGAAGCTTTACTCCCTCTGGATGTTGGAGCTTCTTATCTCTAAGGTTGAACCCAGCCAGATTAAAGAGGAAGATCATTTCAGCTGGATCTCATTCTTTAGGTCACAATCCAAATCTCATGACTGTAGGTGAGGGTTTAGACCAGAGGTGGGCAGTTCTGGTCCTCGAGGACCACAGTGCTGCATGTTTTAGGCGTTTCTCTGCATTAAGTAAGTAAGTAAGTAAGTAAAGTTTATTTCTATAGCACCTTTCACAGAAAAAATCACAAAGTGCTTCACAGAAAACAGAATCAAACATGATAAAACAAATAAAATCAATAAAACAAACAAAATATCATTACAAATCAAAATCATTAAACAACAACAAGAGAACATAAAAGAGTTATTTAAAAGCAGTTTTGAATAATTGGGTCTTCAACTGCTTTTTAAAGGAGTCCAGACTGTCTATACAGCGTCAAACTAAAGGAAGGTCATTCCAAAGTCGCGGTGCAACAGACTGGAAGGAGCGATCACCTCGACTTTTAAATCTGGTCCTTGGAACTGTTAGGAGATTCTGGTCTGTGGACCTGAGGACTCGGGTTGGAGCGTAGGTCTTTATCAGTTCAGTAACATAAAGAGGAGCTTGACCATGTAGGGCCCTGAAAGTTAGAGTCAGGATTTTAAAATGAACTCTACATTTAACAGGTAACCAATCAGAGACCTCAGAATAGGAGTGATGTCATCTTTCCTGTTTGCTCCAGTGAGGAGCCTCGCTGCAGAGTTCTGGACCAGCTGAAGGCCATAAAGGGCTTTTTGGTTCAAACATGTGAAAAGTGTGTTACAGTAATCTAGACGGGAGGAGATAAAAGCATGAAGAACCATTTCCAGTTCAGGTTTTGACACCAACTTTCTCAGTTTGGAAATATTTCTCAGATGATAAAAACAGTTTCTGACTAGCTGTTTTGAGTGACCTTCAAGAGACACTGATTGGTCGAAAATAACACCCAGATTCCTCAGGTTTGACTTTACAGCAGAACTTAAATGTCCAATATGTTGACTGATCAGAGGAACCGTCCTATCAGGGGCAACAATCAGACATTCAGTCTTTTCAGGGTTTAACTGAAGGAAGTGATTTTCTAACCAGTTAGTAGCTGACAGACACTCCAGTAGTTCAGACAGTTTGTAGAACTCTGAGTCCTTGAAGGAGCAGTACAGCTGAATGTCATCTGCATAAAGGTGGTAGGAGACATTGTGACATCTATTAATGATCTGTCCAAGAGGATGGAGATATAGTAAAAACAGGAGTGGACCCAGAACAGAGCCTTGGGGTACCCCACAGAACAGATCTGTAGTATCTGACATGATGTTGTTTATATGGACACTGAAACTTCTGTTTGAGAGGTTCGATCGGAACCAGTCTAAACCTGACCCCACCAGGTCACGGAGTCTGTTCATTAAGGTGCTGTGATCAACAGAAAGGTCCAACAGAACTAAGACTGTAAACTCCCCGGAGTCTGCTGCCATCATGATGTCACTGGATACTTTGAGTAGAGCTGTTTCTGCTGAATGTTTTTTACGGAAACCAGATTGGAATTTATCAAAAATGTTGTGTTGTTCCAGAAAAGAGACCAGCTGATCAGCCACAACTCTTTCTAAGAGTTTAGAGATATAGCTCAGTTTGGAAATGGGCCTGTAGTTATTTGGCTGAGAGGAGTCCAGACTGGGTTTTTTAAGGATGGGTTCAATAACAGCGTGTTTAAAGATGGAGGGGACAGAGCCGGTTTGGAGGGATAGATTGATAAAATCAACAATGCATGGGCCAACTAGGTCAAAAGCTTTAAGAAGCAAAGAGGTTGGGAGAATATCAACTGGGCTTGAAGTTGGTTTCATGTTTTTAAGAATGAGACAGATGTTCTGAAAATGAACAGGTGTGAAGAAGGACCAGGTATGGGAAGGAGGAGGGAGGATGGGAGAGTAGGGAGCAGATGGGGGTGAGAAACCTGACCTGATGTTTCTAATTTTGTTCTCAAAGAATGAAAGGAAGTTGTTACAATCAGACCTTGAGAACACAGGGATTTGGGGCGTTTTAGGTGAAACTATCTGATTGATCGTGTCAAACAGAACTTTGGAGTTTTTATTTGAGGAAATTAGTTGAGAGAAGTAAACAGCTCTGGAGTTTTTAACCATTTCATTTAAAGATGTTATCAATTCCTTAAGGTACAGTCGGTGAATTTCCATTCTTGTTGATTTCCAAAGCCTCTCAGCTTTACGGCATGTCCTTCTGAGATTATAAATATGTTCGTTCATCAGGGACTGCTCCTTCTATGAGATACCGCTGTTTGTTTAACTGGAGCTACCTTATCTAAGATAGTAGAACACTGCTGATTAAATGACTGGATGAAGGAGTTTGCATCTTCACCATGAACTAAGTTTCTATCAAACATTACAGAAAAACCATCAACTGCTGACTGATTAATGATGAACTCAGTTTGTGAGGGACAGGATCAACGTTAGACTGAATCTTAAAGAAAACACAGCTGTGGTCACTCACATGAACCTCCTCAACATGTAGCTGATTGATGTTTAGACCCAGAGAGAAGACTAGATCTAAAGTGTGACCCATATTATGGGTTGGTCCTGATACATGCTGTACAAAGTTAAAAGAATCAGTGATGGATCAGAAATCAGCTGCTGTGTTACACTCAGGGTTATCAATGTGGAAGTTAAAGTCACCCAGAATTAAAACCTTTTCCAGCTTAATCATCGATGATAAGAAATCTGAACATTCAGAGAGAAAAGGGCCAGCTGGTCCAGGAGGTCGGTAAATTAAAACACAGTAAAATACATCTTGTAACCCTACTTTGATGATCTGACATTCAAAAGTAGTGAAACAGCCACTGTTGATTAGACTACAGGCATGTTTGTCCTTAAAGACCACAGCAGACCTCCACCACGGCGTGAGGGGCGTGGTGTGGTAAACACAGAGCAACCTGGAGGACAGATTTCATTAGAATGGACAAAGTTACCATCTTGTTCCCATGTTTCAACTAGAAAAAAGAAGTCTAGGCCCTGCTGGGTGAAAAGGTCATTTAAGATAAAGGATTTGTTAGAAATGGATCTGGCATTCAACAGGGCACACTGAACTGAAGGATGCAGGTCATTTTTCTTCTTAGTTACTTGGAGATGGATGGGTCGTAAGCACCTGTTGAGTTTCCGGGCTCTCTGATCAGAGTGATTAGGGCAGCGGGTTGATAAATGGACTGGAATAGGAAAATGTTCTGGTTTGAGAGCCGAGGAGGAAACTGTGGGGACAGAGACTCTGGGAAGAGACATAGATGATGGTTGAATATGTGGTGGAC
>SSNR01000115.1:1541490-1563819 GCA_006937965.1 Callopanchax toddi
ACTGTGGGAATCGGGCCGGAGATGAAGACAGACATTCCACTGCTCTTCTGGATCTCCAGCAGCTGGTAGAAATGCTGTAATGTGACAACAGACTGCCGACGGGAGACATCGTTGGATCCAACATGAATGATCACTCTTCTGACTGAAGTCGGGACGGAGCACAGCAGACTCGGAAGTTTCTCCAGAATATCTTGAACGGTGGCCGATGGAAAACACTTTGTGATGACGTTGAAGAAGCGGACGTTCCTGATGATTGAGTCACCAACCAGCAGAGTGGTTGGGGAGAACAGTGGACGAGGCGAAGAGGGTTCTGGGTTTGATCTTGGGTTTGTGATCCTGCGGGGCCGAGGAACTGGAGGGCTGGAGCTGGAGGGGCCCTGCTCCTGAGCCAGGGCAGGAGGTCCAGCGGAGTGTCGACGCACAGCTTCCTTCAGTGTTTTGCGTCGGGCAGTAGAAGTTGAGGTCCGGGGGTGGAGAGGCTGTGGAGGCTGCTTCTTACGAACTACAGGCTCCAGACACATGGCTGCTGCTCCTCTGTCCTCCTCACCTCCCTCCACAGGCTGTGGTGATTGAATGGGAGGAAGGGGCTCAGAGATTGCAGCTGATTCTTCCTCAGCCAGTGCAGAGAAGCGGTTAGACAGGTTGAAGTCAGGTGGGGTGCTGGAAACAACAGGAGGGGACCTCTTTCGGCCTCGTACCACAACCTCTGACCAAGATGAAGTCGGGTCTGGAGTGGGGCTGGATGTTGGCCGTGATAAGGGGTCCCAGGCAATAGTGTCCTGGAGCAGAGTGTCTCTGGATGTCTGTTCATGTTGATTAATAATCACCTTTGGACAGTTTAGGGAAACGACTGGTAAGATCTGACAGCAGAAATTCTCTCCTTTCTAATTCATTTGACAGACGTCGAACATCTTCCTTAAGGTCAGCGATCTTTCTATGTGCTTTAAGGAGCATAGATTCATCATTGTGAGGAAGAAGAAGTGGTAGCAGCGACATGCAGATACCTTCAAGGCTACAGCTGCAGCGGAGCGTTCTCTGCCGGATCGGAGTTTAGTCTGTTAAAAGTCCTTTAAAGATCCAAAAAGTTCCAAAAAATAATATAATCCAGTGTAATCCAACATCAGTGACAAAGGGCTGAGTTTTCCCCAAGAAATTAAGCCACAAAAGCCACAAAATTAGACCACAATAGAGAGCTGGAAAGGACACGTCTGCTCTCACTGCTCTCACTCTTATCTTATTAACACACCTGATCTGAATTAGTGGTGATTAAGAGGCTTCTGATGGCCTTGAAGGCCACTGAGGAGATAATTTAACATTTAAATCAGGTGTGTTGAAGTAAGGAAACCTAAACATGCTGGATTTTGGCCCTCGAGGACCAGGATTGACCACCTCTGATTTAGACAAACCAGTAAGGCAGCAGATGACTCACTGATCCATCAGTCCGACTCTCCTGCCATCACTTAGGAACAATTCTTAAACTCCTCCATCTGAGGAAGAGAATCACTTCCAACTTAGAGGAAGTATTCCACCTTTTTCCAGTTGAGAAAGCCAACAGAACCACAGTCTGCAAAAAGCAGAGATGAGACCCTGATGTTCCCAAACCAGACACCCTCCTCTCCACCACTAAGCTTTAGACTCTCTCCATGAACACCACAAACAAGACCAGAGAGCACGAGCAGCCCTGATGTAAATAAATGTGACCGATGTTAAGACTGAATGTGGAACAAAGCTGTTATGTTGTGTCTCAAGGTGCTACTGAGCGTGTGTGGTCACCTGACTCTGCAGCTGAGACGCCTCCTTAGCATGTTGAGTTTCTAAAGTCTCGGGTAAAGTCGAGTACAGAGAGTTTGTCACGTCTTTCTTTCCAGATTCTTTATATTTCACCTGAACACAAAACAAAAAAAATCAGATAAAAACATTTTAATCTGCAACATGTTTAACCAATAAAAGTAGAGTTGTGTATCGTCTGCATAAGTGATGACTCGGGATTTTAACAGTCTGTTCTACTGCGTAAATTATTTCACACATCTATCAGAACAAAAGTTATCCTATGTTGAAACTTAGCATCAATAGAATCCTACATTTCTGTTTCTTTGCACGGCACAAAGCTAAAGATAAAACCAGCTGAACTTTAAAGAGGAAGTTCTTCTCTTCACCTCACTCTGCAGCTCAGAAACTGATTTAGCAAACTGAGTCTCTGCAGTTTCTGGAAGCTGAGAGTAAAAACTCTGCCAGAGGTTCCTCTTTCCATTCTCCTTGTACTTGTTCTGGAAGAAATGAACAAATGAGAAATTAAATATGAATGACAAAAGCCTTAATAAGCTTTGAAAATGATGCTGTGAAACTTATGACTTATGACCTTAGCTCCGCTAAGGCTTTTAGATCCAAAGAGACACAAATGTTTCTTTAATTTTGCCCCCAAAAAAACCTTTAAATAAAAACAGACCAGATATTACGAACACACACTTCTCTGCAGCCTGTGATTCTCTTTGATCCTGTTTCCGATGCTAATCTAGCCTCTGATGTGTGTCTGAGCTGTTAACATCAGAGAGCATCGGCTAATCGAGGCGTTAGTTATTTATAACCAATCAAACAGCATTCAAACTGCAGCGCTGTGCATTTATTTTTTAAAGTAATTGACCCTCAGGTGGTGACACATCCTGGATCTCCTCCAGCATTTTGAAGGAAACTCATGTTTAGTGGATCACTTTTCAAGTATAATTCATGTTATTTGAATTCATCTTAAAAGGAAATGACTGTGTTAACATCCAACATCTCATCTGATAAAGTTGTCACCTGTTTGTTGTATCTAAATAAAAAATCTGGACACAAAAAAGCAGTGAGATCAAAATGCATGTTGTGTTTTCATCTGGCAGCTTCGGATTCACCGCTTTAAGTTTCTTTGATGTAAATAGTGGAGAAAGGAACCGTTTGAAAAAATAAACGTTCCTATCTTGTCAAATGATCTGAAACGATAAACAGCAAACTGCTCTGAGTCTGTTTAATAACAAGTGGCCCATTTCTAGAGTTTAATAGCAGATTTTGTGACTCCAGCTCTGGAAATCACAGCTGTTCTGGTTCTAGGTTTAAAGACCATTTTATTCACTGATTTACAGAAATCCTGCCTCTTCATCTTCATCTCCCTCAGCGTGAATTTCAGAATTTACCACTGAAATACAAAGTTATTTTCTGCTTTTGCTTTTCATTCGGCATGTAGCTCAGAAGGTAGGGGGATCTTCTGGCAACCGGAGGGTCGCCGGTCCAATTCCCGGTTCCAGCTGGGTTGCATTATCGTCGTGTCTTTGAAGATGAAGACACTTCACCCAGCTTGTCTGCTGGTGGTGGTCAGGAGGACCCAGTGGAGCCAGACTGTCTCTGGCCTCTGACAGTCTGCTCCAGGACAGCTGTGTGTGACTGAATGTAGTGTAAAGCACTGTCGTGTCCTTGGACTTAGAAATGTGTCTTACAAGTACAGGACATTTACCATTAGCTTTAAATAATGATCATGTTATGTCCCTAGTCGTATTATGACAGGTTTTTTTGTTTTAGGACTGAGTGTACCCTCTCTTCTGTGATTGGCCATCCCTGTGGACCTTCCTGAAAACAGGCGGCTACTGATGAGCTCTCCCTGACCCCAGCAGCAGTGACCTCTCAGAACTCAAATGTTCTCATTGTGTTAGCCCGTGATTTGTGAACTTTAAGGAACTTGCAATTATTTGTATATTTTTGTAAACAAATTAGCACATTTATTTTACAGACAAACTTCTTCTGCCTCTGATTTGAGGACTGGGATGGGACAACCTTTTCCAAATGTTATGGTTACAAACCCCTAGACTGATTGTGACATTTAAATTTGGGACTCTTCTGGGATTGGAATCTAGAACCTCTTGCACCCAAAAATGATACAGGTTTTGACAATAGCTACTGTTTAGGATTCCTGAAGCCACAATTTGGCAAAAGGTCGTGACCTGACAGGAATGGTGGGATAAGCTTATTCTTGTTTGAACTAAACTTTCAGCCAAACAATCCAGAGGTTATAAAAAAATCACAGCTTACTGCATCAAACACAAAACTGTAATTAACTGTAAAGTTCAATTTTCCATAGGTGAACAAAACTCCTCATAATAGTTTAGCGTCCTTTAGGGAAATATCCAAAAAAGCTGATGCTTTTTTTCTGTAAAAGCTTTTAATGTTTGCTAATACATTATAGTTGGAGTTTGCAAAGGTTACAGAAGCAAAACGTGAAATGTGCAGAATCGTGTGCATCAGCAAAAGCTTTACGAGGGTTTGCAACAAACAGATGTAAATAATTGCCGTTTTACTGGAATATTTTCTTTTCTTTTCTGCCTGTGAATGAACTGCTGCTCTTTTTTAAAAATCAGAACCTCTGAAGTGTTCAGGTGTTCTGTGATCTTATTTACCTGGCTCATCATGTCGGTCATCTCTCGAGCGAAGCTGGTTTCTATGGTGTCGGGCAGAGTGGAGTACAGGGAGCTGGACATCTCCGCCTTCCCACCTTTTTTGTATTTAATCTGAGGGGATGGAGAAGAAAACGTTGCTGTGAAAACACCCCCATCAGAATTAGCCTCATGTCTTTACTTTATTACAGCTCAACCCCAAAGTTTATGAATGTTCAACCATTAAATCCCCACTATTTGAGAAGTACTGCACTAAAAGAAGGCTTTACATTACAAGGAATCAGTTACATCACACACAAATAAACCCCAGAAAAAACTTTCATTTCTATTTCTGGTAAAAAAAATAAATAAATAAACAAAAAGCCCATCTTGTAGTTATCCTCAGAGGCATTACTCCTAAATACAACCTGGTAATCTCTGAACAATCCTCAGAAACGTTTGAGTTCTAGTCTGTGTGTCTCCGTTCACCTTCACTCCCATGCTGCTTTTATTGTGTCATCAGAATAAAACATGACCCATTTAAAACTATAAAACAAAAGATTTAAATAAATGAAGATTACCTCACTGAGCAGCTGTGCAGCTTCTCTGGCTCTCTGCGTCTCCATGGTGTTGGGGAGCTGAGTGTACAAACAGGAAGTCGCCTCCTTCTTACCAGCCTCCTTATACTTTGTCTATAAATAAACAGTTCTTTATCACATCCTGATACAGAATCTAAACTGCATAAAAAGTTATATGAGAGTAAAAGGAAACAGACACCCTTTTCTGCTCATTTACATCCTGTAACAAAGACCTTTAAACAGTGAAAGCCGAAGGATAAATGTGGGTATAAATAATGGGACCTGTGCTCTGTGTACCTGACTCTGCAGCTCAGATAGATGTTTGGCCAGCTGTGTCTCTGTGGTTTCAGGCAGCCGATGATACAAACTGCTCTGATTCTTCTCCTTCACTCCTCCTTTATACTTCACCTGGAGGACAGGAAGACAGATCAGAGAATAATAATAAAAACATGAAAAACAGCAGGTGTTTCTGTGGTTTTATGCTCTAACATTCAGACACGTGATCTCAGCCGACACAGGAAGGTGTTTGGAGCTGCAAATAAGAATAGTTTTGGTAGTCAGCTGATTGTTGTTATGTTTTCAATCCACCTTTGTTTACTGAGAGTGAACTTCCTGTTCTGAGTTCCAGTGCAGATTTTACCTGCTCAGGTCTTCCCACCTGAGTGCCACCCTGACATTTCTGCATTATGATAATATAACATTGCACAGAAAGTTACCGTATTTGCTCGCATATAAGACGAGGTTTTTTCATTAAAAATAATTTGAAAAAGGGGGGGTCGTCTTACTTTCGCGCCCCAGCAGGGGGCGCATGCTTTATGTTCAAACGACAGAAGCGGCGCCTGCAGGAAACAGCTCTTAGACCGCGAGCGGTCCCAGACGTCCGCTCCACCTCAAAGTTACAGGTCCACTGAGGATAAAAACACCTGATGGCAAAGTCCAGCACCAGCTTCTGGCGTTTTCAGACTAGTTTGGGTTTTTGGTTCGGTCCGGTTCTGTTTAGTACGTATGGAGCCGACACCTTCTGTCGGACCTCTGGACTCGCGGCGGCTGCAGTGTTTTCAGCGTGAGCTCTGTACAGGTGAGCGCGGCGCTCGGTTCACACATGCATTCTTCCTCATGCCTGAAAAACACCTGAGGATCCTGCGCTGCCTGTGTCCACACACGGGACCGGTTTCTGAAGCTGCGCGCGCGCGCACACACAGACACACACAGTCTCAGTGAGAGAGAGAAGGAGAGAGGGAGGAGGGAGGGAGGGCCCACACAGCCAGAGTGAGGAAGAGAGAGCTTCTTTTTTCTCTTTTTTTTCCCAATTGACTGAAATATGTTGTCACATAGAACTTTAATTCCTGTCTGATTAATAAGCAAATATTAAAGCAGTCTATAATTAAGGTATCATAAATTATTTGCTCAAATTTTAATTAAAAATAGTTTCTTTAAAAAGTGAATTTATTCTTTTTTCTGAAGATCAGTCTTGAAAAATGGGGGTCGTCTTATAATCAGGGTCGTCCTATATTCGGGCAAATACGGTAAATTAACTGTCATTAAATCTTGAAATTTTCCTAAGAACAGCCAATGAGAAGACACGAGGTATAAATGAACAGGAAGTGCCATGCGTTGAGTTATTAACGTGTTGTTTGCATGTTGTTTTTGGTACTGACAGATAACCCTGAACACATAGACAACATAATTATCAACATTTTACTCCCATGTTTTAATCTCACCATCTGACTGTTATTCAGAGTAATCCCAGGAAATTATTTTCAGAAAAAACCTAATCGGTGCTCTGCTACAGGTCTTCTACTCTAGTGTGAGAACTCTCTGAGCTGTACCTCACTCTGCAGGTCTGATGCCTCTTTAGCATGTTGGGTTTCAATGGTTTCAGGCAGCAGAGAAAACAGGTTGATGCTCATCTCCTTCCTACCATCTTCTTTATACTTCACCTAAATATAAAAAAAAAAAGATTTGGGGTTTGTCTTCAGCCTTACTGTCCAACCTATCAAAATCATAACATTTAAAAATGAGTTTAAAATCTAAATATATGTACGGTGTACATTTTAGGACATCCTCAGATCTCAGACAAAAAGTCGTCGGTCATCAGGAAAAAAGTTGTCAGTCGCCCGAAAAAAGTTGTCAGTCATCAAAATAAAAGTTGTCAGCTGTCAGGAAACAGTCGTCAGTCCTCAGGAAAAAGTCGTCAGTCCTCAGGAAAAAGTCGTCAGTCCTCAGGAAAAAGTCGTCAGTTCTCAGGAAAAAGTCGTCAGTTCTCAGGAAAAAGTTGTCAGTCATCAGGAAAAAATCGTCAGTTATCAGGAAAAAGTCGTCAGTCCTCAGGAAAAAGTCGTCAGTTATCAGGAAAAAGTCGTCAGTCCTCAGGAAAAAGTCGTCAGTCCTCAGGAAAAAGTCGTCAGTTATCAGGAAAAAGTCATCAGTCCTCAGGAAAAAGTCGTCAGTTATCAGGAAAAAGTCGTCAGTCCTCAGGAAAAAGTCGTCAGTCCTCAGGAAAAAGTCGTCAGTCCTCAGGAAAAAGTCGTCAGTCCTCAGGAAAAAGTCGTCAGTTCTCAGGAAAAAGTCGTCAGTTCTCAGGAAAAAGTTGTCAGTCATCAGGAAAAAATCGTCAGTTATCAGGAAAAAGTCGTCAGTCCTCAGGAAAAAGTCGTCAGTCCTCAGGAAAAAGTCGTCAGTCCTCAGGAAAAAGTCGTCAGTTCTCAGGAAAAAGTTGTCAGTCATCAGGAAAAAATCGTCAAGTTGTCAACAAAGAAGTCATCAGTCCTCAGGAAAAAGTTGTCAGTTCTCAGGAAAAATGTCCTGTGGATGTCCTAAAATGTATACCGTATGTATATTCTGATTAGTTTTGCTGTTACCTCACTGAGCAGCTCAGAGACTTCTTTAGCGTGAGTTGTCTCTAAAGTCTCCGGCAGCTGATGGAATAAACTGGAGGACAAATCTTTCTTCAGATCTTCTTTGTACTTTAGCTGGACACAAAAAGGAAAACAGAAAATGATCCCAGATGACATTATGATGGAGGATGAGAACATGACTCTCTAAGAACCAAACACCCGCTACGTTCCACGTGGTGTTCCCCCAGCTTGTATGTTCAGTCCCCACATTTATTATGTCTCGTCTCGTCTCGTCTTCTTCCGCTTATCCGGGTCCGGGTCGCGGGGGCAGCATCCCAATTAGGGAGCTCCAGACAGTCTTCTCCCCAGCCACTTCAGCTCCTCCGGCAGGATCCCAAGGCGCTCCAGGGCCAAACCAGAGATATATTTTCTCCAGCGTGTCCTGGGTCGACCCGGGGGCCTCCTGCCGGCAGGACATGCCTGAAACACCTCCCTGGGGAGGCGTCCAGGGGGCATCCTAACAAGATGCCCAAACCACCTCAACTGGCTCCTTTCGACATGGAGGAGCAGCGGTTCTACTCCGAGTCTCTCCCGAATGTCCGAGCTCCTCACCCTATCCCTAAGGCTGAGCCCGGCCACCCTGCGAAGAAAACTCATTTCGGCCGCTTGTATCCGCGATCTCGTTCTTTCGGTCATTACCCAAAGCTCATGACCATAGGTGAAGATTGGGAGGTAGATCGATCGGTAAATCGAAAGCCTTGCTTTCCGGCTCAGCTCCTTCTTCACCACAACAAACCGGTTCAGCGTCCGCATCACTGCAGACGCTGCCCCAATCCGCCTGTCGATCTCCCGCTCCCTTCTTCCCTCACTCGTGAACAAGACCCCGAGATACTTGAACTCCTCCACTTGAGGCAGGATCTCTCTCCCGACCTGGAGTTGGCAAGCCACCCTTTTCCGACCGAGAACCATGGCCTCAGACTTGGAGGTGCTGATCCTCATCCCAGCCGCTTCACACTCAGCTGCAAACCTCCCCAGCAAGAGCTGTAGGTCAGAGCCTGATGAAGCTAGGAGGACCACATCATCCGCAAAAAGCAGAGACGAGATTCTCCTGTCACCAAACTCAACACCCTCCACACCACGGCTGCGCCTAGAAATCCTGTCCATAAAGGTTATGAACAGGACCGGTGACAAAGGGCAGCCCTGGCGGAGTCCAACCCTCACAGGGAACAGGTCCGACTTACTGCCGGCTATGCGGACCAGACTGACACTCCTCTGGTACAGGGACTGAATGGCCCTTAACAAAAGACCATCCACCCCGTACTCCTGGAGCGCCCCCCACAGGGTGTCCCTGGGGACACGATCATAAGCCTTCTCAAAATCCACAAAACACATGTGGATTGGTTGGGCAAACTCCCATGACCCCTCCATCACCCTAGCGAGGGTAAAGAGCTGGTCCACAGTTCCACGACCTGGACGAAAACCACATTGCTCCTCTTCTATCTGAGGTTCAACTATCGACCGGACCCTCCTCTCCAGTACCCTGGAGTAGACTTTCCCAGGGAGGCTGAGGAGTGTGATCCCCCTATAGTTGGAACACACCCTCTGGTCCCCCTTCTTAAAAATGGGAACCGCCACCCCGGTTTGCCACTCCACAGGAACTGCCCCCGATGACCACGCAATGTTGCAGAGACGTGTCAACCACGACAGTCCTACAACATCCATAGCTTTCAGATACCCAGGTCGGATCTCATCCACCCCCGGGGCTCCGCCACTGCGTAGTTTTTTGACTACCTCAGCGACTTCTGCCCCAGAGATTGGACAGTCCATCCCCAGTTCTCCCAGCTCTGGTTCCTCATAGGAATGCGTGTCGGTGGGATTGAGGAGCTCCTCAAAGTATTCCTTCCACCGCCCGACTATAGCCCCAGTTGATGTCAGCAGCTCCCCGTCCCCACTGTAAACAGTGTGAGCGAGTTGCCGCCTTCCTCCCCTGAGGCGTCGGATGGTTTGTCAGAACCTTTTTGGAGCCGACCGATAGTCTTTCTCCATGGTCTCGCCGAACTCCTCCCACGCTCGAGATTTTGCCTCGGAAACTGTCACTGCTGCACCCCGCTTGGCCCTCCGATACCCATCAGCTGCCTCTGGAGACCCACAGACTAGCCATGCCTTGTAGGCCTCCTTCTTCAGCCTGACGGCTCCCCTAACCTCTGGTGTCCACCAGCGGGTACGGGGGTTACCGCCACGATTGGCACCGGCTACCTTGCGACCACAGCTAGCAACAGCCGCCTCAACAATCGCAGAGCGGAACAAGGCCCATTTGGACTCAATGTCCCCCACTGCTCTCGGGACGCGGTCGAAGCTCTGCCGGAGGTGGAAGTTGAAGACCATCTTGACAGGCTCTTCTGCCAGGCGTTCCCAGCAGACCCTCACTATACGTTTGGGTCTACCAGGTCTGCGTAGCATCTTCCCCTGCCATCTGATCCAACTCACCACCAGGTGGTGATCAGTTGACAGCTCCGCTCCTCTCTTCACTCGAGTGTCCAAAACATACGGTCTCAGGTCAGATGATACAACTATAAAGTCAATCATCGACCTGTAACCTAGGCTGCCCTGGTACCAGGTGTACCGGTGGGCATCCTTATGTTCGAACATGGTGTTCGTTATGGCCAAACTGCGACTTGCACAGAAGTCCAAAAACAGAACACCACTCGAGTTCAGATTGGGCGGGCCGTTCCTCCCAATCACGCCCCTCCAGGTCACGCTGTCATTGCCCACGTGAGCGTTGAAGTCCCCCAGCAGGACTATGGAGTCCCCAGTAGGAGCGCTATCCAGCACTCGTCCCAGGGACTCCAAAAAGGGTGGGTACTCTGAGCTGCTATTTGGTGCATAAGCACAAACAACAGTCAGGACCCGTTCCCCAACCCGAAGGCGCAGGAAAGCTGCCCTTTCGTCCCCCGGAGAAAACCCCAACATACAGGCAGAGAGTCTTGGGGCTAATAGAAAGCCCACCCCAGCCCTCCGCCTCTCACCCGGATCAACTCCAGCATACAAGAGAGTCCAACCCCTCTCAAGGACTCGGGTTCCAGAGCCAACGCTATGTGTCGAGGTGAGCCCGACTATATCTAGCCGGTATCGCTCAGCCTCTTCCACAAGCTCCAGCTCCTTCCCCGCCAGAGAGGTGACGTTCCATGTCCCAATAGCCAGTTTTTGTGTCCGGGGATCGGACCGCCAAAGCTCCCGCCTCGGTCTGCCATCCGATCCACATTGCACCAGACCCTTCATGTTCCTCCTGCAGGTGGTGGGCCCACAGGTGGATGAGCCCATGTATCCAGTTCGGGCTGGGCCCGGCCGGGCCCCATGGGCGAAAGCCCGGCCACCAGGCGCTCGCTCACGGGCCCCAACCCCAGGCCTGGCTCCAGGGTGGGACCCTGGTAACCCTCCGGGCCGGGTACACTGGCTCGATGATTGTATTTCCATAAAGAGTCTTTTGAACCGCACTTTGTCTCACCCCTCACCTAGGACCAATTTGCCATTTATTATGTCTTGATATTAAATCAATTCAAACTGACAAGCACATAAATAAATCAATAAGAGTATAAACATAAATCAAATTCAACACAACTCAATTTCAACAGCATGTAAAAACTAAAAAGATGAAATGAATATTAAAAACCACTTTGATATGTTTAGAGCTGCTGCAGTCAGCAACATCCTCCTGATACACTTCAGCATCATGTAGTTTCTCAGAGACAACCACAAATTCTAGACCTCAATAATCCAAACTTAAAATTCCCCTCAGGAATTGAGATGAACTCAGTGACTCTGGTGTCCGTTAATAAAGAAAAACACCTTGTGTTGCTTCTTGATATCAGATTGTGACACCCCTAATTTAAAGTATAGGACCTGCATTCAAAGGGCAGGAAATACACAAATTAAAGGCATTATAGAGGAAAGTGTTACCTGACTCTGCAGCTCAGAGGCTTCTCTGGCGTGGAGCATCTCCAGAGTTTCAGGCAGTGTGGAGTAGAGAGAGCGCAGCCCTTCATTCCCCTGCTTATACTTCCTCTAAAATAAATACAAAGAATGATCATTCTACCTTATAAGAGAACTCAAAAATCAGAATTATTTCAAACCAAAATGAAACAATCCTTCTAAGGTGGATTTCCAAACCTGAAGCTTCTGCACTTATGAAAACTTAAACTACTAATCAAAGCTTTAGTTTTGAGATAGAAATATTAAAATGTGTGTTTTTATCCGCAGTTATAAAAAAAATAAAGCATTCTGTATAATAGTTTGTTAAAATGATCTTCTGTTATGCTGTTTCATAATAAAAGTGTTTAAAACAGATCTAATGGCCAAAATCAGCTGTAAGACTTTAAATAATGAACAGAACAACAGATAAACTCCGATGGTTTATCCTGTGTTTGGGTTGAAATTATTACCGACTCACTTTATTTAATCTGTAATCCAGTTTGATTATAATTAAAAACCTAAAACTAAACAGTTTTAGGTTTAGGTTCTGAAGCTGAATAAAGACTCCTAATTTTTTTTTTTCTGTAGTCATTAAATAAAGTTGTCATTAAGTGGTTTTTGGACAACTGATGGGAACAAAAAGCTGACTTTCATCTGGTTCCAACTAATGAAATAAAAATCTATTAAATTTATTCTCACCTCGCTCTGCAGCTCTGCAACATTTTTGGCGAATTTAGTCTCAGCTGTTTGTGGCAGCTGACTGTAGATGGTCTGAGGGAGGCTTCTAATCCCGTTCTCCTTGTATTTAACCTGTCAAAAAAACACAAACATAAAAAATGATTTGTTCTCTGGACGGTTTAATTGAGTAGTATTTATTTTGTGCATGAAATGTTTTCTCCGTTAGTGACAAAGCTCATTTATTTGTCTCCGGTCTTCGTGCTCTGCCCTTTCCTCGTCTCCTCTTATGTTCTGGATGAACACATATTCTGTGTCTTGGTAAATCAGGGCCGACAGCCTCATTAATGCAGACTGTATCAGCGCAGCAGCATTAAAATGCAAATGAAGAAGGCTGAAACTCAGATAACCTCTTTGATGGTCTTAGTGGAGATAATCAGACCCGATCAGGATAGAAACATCAGAAACGATGAGCTGATAACGCTGCAGCTCTGGAGGACACATGGTGAGCGCTTATGTAAAAAAAAAAAAACTAATCGAGCATTGGAAATGTTGATGACACCAACTAGTGTTGTCACGGTACCGATACCAGTGAAAATCCACGGTTCTTGGTACCATATTCAGTACCAAAGCAAAACAAAAGCATGAATTGAAGTCATGTAAATCAGAGGTTGCTCTAGACTTTTTTGTTTTGCGTCATTTTGACTGACGGTAAAAAAAAAATCCAGTCATAATCTATTTTTTCCCATCACTTATTAATTTAAAAATGATAATGACATTTTCAGCAGCATTATTTCATTCCTATAAAAAAAATATTGTACTTGTTCCTTGACGTGTCACCCTCCACTGAGTGTTGCGGTTCAGAGAACTCGAGAATGTTTAATTAAGCTGCAGAAGATCGCGAGGTTCTGATGGTTCAGTTCAGCTGATCTGACACAGCTGATCACCTGGTTTTCATCTGGAAACCTCTAATAACTCTCCCCGTCTGGAGCGCAACGAGCGCATCCATTATGCACTAGTGCCTCTGACTGCAGCATTCATATGTCTCAGTTCAGATCATTAATCCAGATTGATCTAGAGAATAAACCAGCTTGGTTGAATGCTCTCAGGGTTCTCTGAACCGCGGCGTTCCCCGCTCCGGACTCTCCACCGTTCAGAGTCTGCTGCGCATTACACAGGAGTGCCTCTGAATGAGTATTCATATGTCTCATAACTACACAGCTGATCACAATATTGCATCAATAATACCATTTGAAGACATGAACAGACTGTGGTTTAACTCCTAAATGTGAGATGTTTTCGTTCAAATTCTCATTTTTATTCGGTTCAGAGACGCGAGTGGAGCGTGACAGTTGGTCTTGTGTGTGTGCGGGCGCGCGCACGTCGTGTGTGTGTGTGTGTGTGTGTGTGTGTGTGTGGGTCTCCAAGTCTGAAAACTTAAACAACTTTCAGACCAGTTTTTGTGTGAGCAGGTTTATAATAAATGAGGCCCCAGCCAGTGTCTATCAGCGGTCACGAGAAACGGCTCGCAGCCCGACAGGCTGCTGTAGCGACTCGCCAATACAGCGGTCTGATGGCGCACACACACATACACACACACACACACACACACTCTCACACACACAGGTGTGTAAATTTAATCTGACAAATGACCAAAAATGACGAAACATTATTTGATAGCGCTGCAAAGACCCGGGTTGACCCACTGGTTGGTACTATTGGTACCTCAGAAATCCTGGAACCGTAACATTTAAATTGTTTTAGTACCGACTTGGTACCGAAGAACCGGGTCTTTTGACAAGACTAACACCAACTAAAGAAAGTATCAGTACCTCACTCAGGATGTCACTCATCTCTCTGGCAAAGCTGGTTTCTAATGTTTCAGGCAGAGTGGAGAACAGAGAACTGGACATTTCCTTCCTCCCGTTCTCTTTGTACTTCACCTGAGAGATCCACAACAAGAACCATTATTCATTTGTTCATTTATCCTTTACTTTGCTGCATGTTTTTGAACCCTCCGCTCTCACCTCACTGAGCAGCTCCGTGGTCTCTTTAGCGTGTTGCGTTTCCAGTGTCGCAGGTAGCAGAGAATAAAGGCAGCGATCTGCCTCCTTCCTACCTGCTTCTTTATACTTTACCTGACAAACAGAAAATAACTTGAATTTAGCTTCAGCTGAAATCATTTGGTCTTTAAAAACAAAAACATTAATCAATGTTTATGTCAATTTAACAGTTTGAGTTAAACTGAAAGTTTAATAATTTATAGATTTGTCTCTAAAAAGCACAAACTATACAGAACAATCAAAAACAGGTAAAGTATAAATTTATGATCATTTTTCTCATATTTGAAAACTTTGCACATTTTAAGAAAAAGGAATGAAAAGGCTGAGGTCAACAGTAAACAGAAGCAAATAAACAGAAACTTGTGTTTCCTATAAAAGTTATTTGAATTAACTGTTCGGTTAAAAATAAATTGATCCTTTCTTTACTGTTTGACGAGCAACCACTTAAATCTGATGAACTTTTAAAGTCAGAGTCTTTAAAGAACAGTTAAATATCATAAATGCATTAAAGTTTTACTCAACGTGAACAAAAATGATTTAAATGAACTTAAAAATCCTTGAATCAAACAAATGTTCTGAAATCATGAGTTGATGGTAACGCATCTAATGACCTAAACCAGTGGTCCCCAACTGGTGGCCTGTGGGCCAAATCCGGCCCGTGACCCACATGTTTCTGACTTTCTGTTTATTTATGCGACCCACATGTATTTGACCCTATTTATCCACTACCCATGAGCTTTTTGTTTATTTCTGACTGAGTTATTGTGCATGTTGTCATGCCCTGTCCTTTAACAGTAACATTTAAACACATAATGAAAATTTGGTTTGGGCTGGGAATCAAACCCACACACTCCTGTATTGAAGTCAGTGTCACTAACCAGTAGACTACGGAGTCTGATAGGGAATCACAGAAGTTATAATGGTTATAACATTTCTTTTTCAGCCTTTCCAGGTTGACATTGAGAAGAATGAGTTACATTTATATTTCAAACAAGACAAACTTCTGCTTTTATAGTAGCAAAATAATTGTGTCTGGACAGTCTAAAGATCATCAGCTCTCTGCTTTAAAAATAAGGTTCTATGTGCCTTATTACTTTGAGCACCCCACCCCCGGAAACGCCTGGAAGAATGAATGTAGCCCAAGCAGGTTTTTGGTTGATGACCCCTGACCTAAACAATGAGATCGTGAGCTGGGTTTACAGGGTGTCCTACAAATGAAAACCCTGTTATAATTAGAGACGCACTGATTCTCGTTTTGAGGGCTGATACAGATTTCCTCTGACCTGTCAGTAAGGATTTGGGCTCATTCTGATTCGAATCAAAGAAATCTGATTACAGGAATACTTTTTACACTTTCTGATTAACTTGAAATTCTGCTTCTGGTAGAATTTAATAGATGATGTCTATAAATGATAATTTAATAAAATGTCTGCTCATTTTACTGCTGCTTGGAAACAATCACGGTGACTGCAGCACCCCACCCCCACCTCACATGGATGAATGTGGGCTTAATCAATCTAACGTCACCAAAGTTAGAGTAAAACACTGCGTTCCTGGTACCTGACTCTGAAGCTCAGACAGATGTTTGGCCAGCTGTGTCTCTGTGGTTTCAGGCAGCCGATGATACAAACTGCTCTGATTCTTCTCCTTCACTCCTTCTTTATACTTCACCTGGAGGAGGCACAGGTGGATGCATGCAGGTTAATAATCTGGCTGTGAGACATGAGGAATGATCTTTGATTTCAAGACCTGATCAAAGCTTAAAGTTTGCTAGAGCTCAAAGCACTGAAAGCTGATGCCTAGATTTCAATATTAAGCACAAATCTTACGGAATTAAAAGTAATGACAAGGAAACTAAATAAAAGTATGATAATCCTCTCCAGACCTTTCTTACAGAATGAAAGTAAAGAAGCTGTACCTCACTCTGTAGGTCCGACACCTCTTTAGCACGTTGGGTTTCAATGGTTTCAGGCAGCAGAGAAAACAGGCTGATGTTCATCTCCTTCCTACCATCTTCTTTATACTTCAGCTGCAAAAACAAATCAAATGAAAAGTCCACCTTAAATCCTTAAAGATCTGCTGTGAGTGCAGATTTACATGAAGTCATATCATTCAAAATTAAACTAGAAAAAATATATTTCTGAAGAATTTACCTTTAAATTAAAATGAATCAACTCAGTTTCATTAAAATATTTAAACCACAACATGAATAAAAAGGCCCAGAAATAAATATTTAAATGTATTTGTACTAATACTCAAACTGAATATTTACTATGAGATAGAATTTATTTAATAAAATGTTTCCCTGTGAGAATAAATAAAACAGAAAGTTAATCAATGAATTAAACATCAGAGGTTTAAAATAAGCAGGAGGAAAACTAAAAAGTGAATGATTGAAATAATATTTAAATATTATTAAATCTAAAATACTTTATTAGAAAAAAGTGACCTAAAGATAATATTTTCCAAGATTTATAACATTTTTAACAGCAGATTTGTCAACTGGGCTACAATTTAAAGGTGTGGTTTACTCTTTTTTTAGACTTTTCCAGTGTCCTCTAGTGTAAATCAATGCCTTATGAGTCATTTTTATAAAGAACAAAACTATAATGCTTCTATTCTGTGATGCAGAAGTTTGCAGATTTAGAGGTCTGCTTGAAGCATCAGGTTTCCTCATTATTATTAATGATATGCACAACCCTCGCTTCTGATTGGCTCTAGGTATTTGATCCTGAATCTGAGGGCGAAATAACCTGACAAGTCAGACTATATATGTGGATAAACTGACGGTCTACTTTACTAAGCTGGAGAAATTTAATTTAAAGGAAGCGCTTCCTCAGCGTTTGTCAATGCATGTTTCAGAATGGTAACACCTACATGTGAACGGACATTTTCTCCTAAAAGAGCAGAACGTTCTGCTGTGACGCCTGAACCGGGGCCAAAGCAGACCGTAGGAGTTGCTATGTTAACATTAGCATGTGTAGCTAACCACACAGACCTCAGAATAACTGCTAATATCACAGCAAAAATATGTTATGAACTTATCCAACAGCTGCTCCTAAAGGCTTTCTCCTCCTCAGTACAAAAAACACATTTCTATAGAAAAAATAAAAAATTAACACACGCCCGACCTGGTCTCGAACACGGGTCTCCCGCATCAGAGGCGGTGTTGTAAATCACTATGCTACAGCTCAGTTAAGAATTTGTTCTGTTACAATACATGAACATTAAGTGTCACATAACGTGAGTCAAGATCGTGAAAAATCTGCATTGCTTTAGACTTTGTGGGTCAATTAACTTTAAGAATATTCTTGCATGTAAATTAAATTTAAATAATATATTTTTTACTAACCATTGGGGCTTCCAGACCACACGAAGCCCCAAGGCTCAAACCATTAGCCTGGCAAGCCAGACTATAAATGTGGATATGTGTTAAGTCTGTAGAGCAAAACTGACGGTCTAATTTAGGCTATCAAGCCATATCTAGCCTGTGCATTATCTGGGCCCGTCTGTGGGCCAGCCAAGATGGGCCAGACCATGTATGCAAATTCGCATTGTGATGTAGATCTGCGAGGTTTTTCAAATCCTAGCGTTTCAACCTGAAAATATCTTTAGAGGAAATCACTGGAGATCCATGTAGAAGACTGTTTTCATGTTCAGCCTGCATGAAAAGCTCAGAGTGATGTATATTAATCAGAAAAAACATGAATAAAATGTTTTTTCACTAAACCACACCTTTAAAGATATTTAAAATATTTTATACTTGAAACAGAAGGAGGTTAAACGATAGTTGTTATTTATTTTCCTCCTTTTGCAGTTATATATTTTGTTTATTTCCTTTAAATTTTTGCTATGAGTGACTATTATTAATGTTTTTAATTATTACACACTGAAATCGGTGAAACACACAAAACTAAATGAATTAGTGCAGCAGAACTTGAAACTAAACTCTAAACTAAAAACCTGTCATGTAAATCTTTAAACTAAAAGATGAATATTGATTGTTTAGAACCGACCTCGCTGCAGAGCTCTGAGGTTTCCTTCGCTCGAGCCGTCTCTAGAGTTTCTGGTAGGAGGGAGTACAAACACGAGTTCACGCCTTTCTTCCCTGATTCTTTGTACCGCATCTGAAAACAAACACGTTTCAAACATATGAACATGACCTCACGTCATATTTACTGATGACGTTATGACATGGAGCTCACCTGGCTCTGAAGCTCAGCCACAGACTTCGCAAACTGAGTGTCTGCAGTTTGAGACAGCTGAGAGTAAAAACTCTGGGAGAGGCTCTTCCTGCTGCTTTCCCTGTATTTACTCTGAGAAACAGCATCATTTATCAGCAGCGTGGAAGAAACTTCAGCCTCAGCAGGAAGTTTCATTCAAGTTTTGATTCTCAAATGACAGGAATTCAAATCTGATGCACAGAACTCAACAAATTACAACTTAAATGGGGGTTTTGGTCACTTTAGTTTCAGTAAAAAGATGATGTAGCCTCCCCAAATAGGCTACATCCTCTGACCTTTGACCTCTGTTGACCATCACAACAATAATCCATCTTTTTCCTAATAACTTGGAATACAATCACTCTTGGATTATGTTTAACCCTGAATCAAGACCCCTACAGGTGTCCTACTGTCCACTTTCAAGTGTCCATCTCCCGGATGACCTTAACTGGACACTAGCTGGTCTAATAAAACACTCTCTGTAAGAAGTCTCTTCTGAAACACCACAGACTGGTGTTCCAACTGTAATCTTTTGTTTACAGAACATTCTCTTGTAGTGTTTCTGCTCAGGGTCACTCACTCTCACTCACACACTCAAAGTGTTATAATGCTTCTCTGCTATGTCATGCATTTTCTGCATTTTTAATCACATTCATAATGTGAGTGTTAACGGGCGGAAGTCATATGAACTTGGTAAACTCCCACAGTTCCCTTGTCCAATCAGAACCATTCACAACTCCACTAAATCAATCCTGATTAGTACACTTAACATCTTCTGATTGGTTAAATTTAAGATAACTCGTCTCAAAACTAATACTCAGTTCCGGTACGAGTCAGTCTTGTCTTGTCTTGTCTTGTCTTGTCCAGGCCTCATAGAGTCTTGGTCTGAGCTACAGCCTGAAGCAGTCGGAGCTGCTATGCTGCTATCTTAGCTGAACCCTTATCAGCTTTGAACAAGGCCTCTCAGTCTCTCCCTCAGCACGGGAGAGATCAGAAATGAATTCAGCATGCCTGCTGAAATGCCTCCCTTGCTGACCGGGACGTATCCACGGACTGTCCGGCGAGGTCCTCGGCGGCCACGCCTTCCAGGACCACCACTCCGAGTCTGGGGACTCCAGCCTCAGCTCGTGGAGAAACCAACGCCTGCCAGATCTAGGAGCGTCCACCTGTCAGTGAGCGAACACCACTTTCTGATCGAGAGGTTTGCTTTGATAAAGCTTAATTCTTCCAAACTCAAATTAGCCTAAATTGACTCTTAAAGTCCTAACTAGGTTAACTAAATTAACTAACTTCCCTAGTCATTAAAACATATGCTACGGTCCGTTAAAACTCACAATTAAACTATCTTTAACATCCTCAACATGTTTAAGAATATTAATTGTGTTTACATCAAACTTTCAAACTGTCTTATCTGTCTGTGTTCTTAGGTTTTTCAAATTAAATGGTTGTTCAATCNTTATCTGGTCTCAGTTCACGTTATTAATAAGGTATTTCAATTCACTGTACTCTTTCAAAGAACCTAGATAATTCCTGTAAACACTAAATATAAGTGATAGTATTGGAGATATTTTCTCCATATAAAACTTCCAAAACTTATTAGTGAATTTACAGAGGGTGTAGTTAAAATAACTAAATAGTTATTTCAAAACGCTACATAATGGCTGAGTCAGCTCAGGATTTAACTGGATATTGACAAGTCAACCAGTTTAAGTACAAAATTAATACCTAAAAATATTAATAACTACAGTATAAGCTGTTTAATGACTGAACTCCATTTTCCCTGCCAAGAAGCACACACAGTCCTTGCTGATAAGATAAGCGTTGCCACCTCATCACTGAAGCCAAGTCTGATACTTGTTAAGCTGTTTCACTTCATGTCTGTTTTCACAGTTAAATGTCCGTTGTGTAACTTGTGTATGCTTGGTGACAAAAGTTTTCCGACGTGGAGACAATAAAATTCCGGCTAAATTCTAAGCTGTTTATCAGACGGTTAACACGACGTCCGAGAACGCGTGGCCTAAATCCGACGTCCAGAGACAAACCAGGTAGAGACCGGTTGTCCTTCGTCAAAAATCTCGTGCGTTTTCACAACGAGTTTTAGGTAGCATCGGCTGAGTACGTCCCCCGAGCTAACCACTAAATAGGTAAATATCCGCTGATTCCGCTAAACAACGCCGCTTTTATCCGTCTGCCATCGCCTCGTTTAACTCTTTGTCTCAGAGACACATCACTTCATTCCATTGGTTGAGCTTAACTCTTTCTTTCTCCTTCAGTGAATTATCTTCATCAGAATAAACAATGTCTGAACAAAAACAAATAAACGAGGGTAGACGCCTCACCACAGGTGAAATTGCTGACTTTATAGTAAAAATGGGAAAGTTTGTACCTGAACCAAGGTACCCTAAAAAGCTATCTGCTTATTTCAGGAAATTTGACAGGCTCATGGAAGACTACCCTGACACATGTTTAGAGGACAAGATCTTTCTTCTTGAAATGACCTCAGACATGATGGTGGGTATGTTTATTGACCGTCAGTCACCACACACGAAGAGTGACTTTGACAGGCTACGTAGAGCTATCGCCAAATATTTCTACCTTGATGAGGAAGCTGCAGGCCTCCCGGCTGTGAGGCCCGAGCAGTCTCTCCCTCACACTCCTGCCGCAGCGAGTGCAGAAAAGACAGTCAACCCCAAGGTGACTCCCGTCTGCCCACCTCCGCGGTTGGTGCTGGAACCCCCAGCATATAGAGTTACTGTGTCTAATGGTCCAACCACTGTTTCACCTGCAATTTCTCCAATGCAGAGGATGGCAGAGCGATTCAAAAAAGACTTGCCAGACCCTAATGATCCTCGAGGTATTCGTAGTTTTCTCACTCTGATCGATGCCCAAGGGTTTAGAGGCTGGTATAGATGCGATCTTGTTCGACGCGTTGCAAATGGTTCTTGGGAGAAATTCATAAAGCGTCTGCCAGTAGACGTGACATTGCGCTGGGACCTACTACGTCAAGCCATCTTAGATCATTATCCACTACCTGATCCTACAGATGCCAGTCCATCTACTGCATCTGATCCACCAACCTCAGTTTCCATCACTGAGAAAAGGGGGGTCACAACACAACCTGATCCTCCTCTAACAACATCTGACCTTCCAGTGTCAAGCACAGACCCTCCAAAGGTCAACGCTGACGCTCCTGAGTCCAACATCTCTCTGCCTCTCTCAGAGTCGGGCAGTTCTCCGGCGTCCGGCACAGAGCCCGTCCCGCTCCCCGCGGAACCGGTCAGCCCTCAGGCGCCCCAGACTGAATCCCCTCTCTTAACAGCAGAACCCGAGGAGCTCCCACTCGGCCCGCAGGAACCCCTTCTGCTCCCCGCAGAACTGGTCTCCCCTGCTGGTCCTCAAGGTGAGCCTCCTCCTCCTCAGGTAGAACAGGTCTACTCTACTCTAACAGTAGAACCAGAGGAAATCCCACTCAGTCCTCAGGTGCCCCGAGCTGAACTCGTTCTGCCCCCCGCAGAACCAGACTGCCCTACGGTACCTCACGCTGAGCCTCCTCCTACTGGACCTCAAGGTAAACCTCCTCTTCCCCC
>SSNR01000115.1:1564318-1577694 GCA_006937965.1 Callopanchax toddi
CATTTAAAACAAAATGTCCTCTAAAACTTTAGATTTCAGATCTAAAATGACTGATTTCACTATTTCCAAAACTCAATTTTTGGTTATCAAAATCTCAATCCTTAGTTTACTAAGTTATTTCCAAAACTTTAAATAGTTTAAACTTAGTTTAAGATATGACGTAATGTCTTTCCAAATTCACTTTAAAAGTGTCACTCCTAGAGTAACCTCATGGGGGTGAAGTCAATCTCTTCAGAGTTTTATACAAATAATAGAGCTCTTAAATCATTTAAATAGGTTAAATCCTTAATTAAATGTAATGGCATGACACATAGCCTTATTTTAAAATTAGATTAATTAAATTTTTCTAGTTTATTTTAACCAAATCTGCCCTACATTCACACTTTTTGAATGCCCTCCATCAGATTGTGGTTGTTTTGCTGTGCTGTGCCTCTGCTCTACTCTTCTGTCCAGCGACCGGACGTCCAAGGTCCCAACTGGTCTCGTCTGCGACTCATCTGCCGACGCTGCTCTGGGTTGGAGATCTTCATCAACGACGCCTCCGCTGCTGCCTACCCCTTCACAAACTTCCCCACTCCTCAGTCTCCTGGCATCGTTTGGATCGGTGCCCTCCTCCTGATTCTGTTTCGTTGTGGGATGCTCCTAATTCCTGAAGGTCAATGACACAGGGGCCCCTGTGTCTGGTAATCTCTAAACTCAAGCTCTGATTCTCATTTTTGATTGACTCTGTCCGTTGGAAAGGTACCACAATCCTTTCCTCCCTTTCGGGTCCTGATGATCAATGATGTCCTCCGTCATCGGATTTGGTATTTCAAGGCAACGACCTTCTGCTAGGAGTCCTTGACCTTGAAATAAAGGGGGGATATGTAGCCTCCCCAAATAGGCTACATCCTCTGACCTTTGACCTCTGTTGACCATCACAACAATAATCCATCTTTTTCCTAATAACTTGGAATACAATCACTCTTGGATTATGTTTAACCCTGAATCAAGACCCCTACAGGTGTCCTACTGTCCACTTTCAAGTGTCCATCTCCCGGATGACCTTAACTGGACACTAGCTGGTCTAATAAAACACTCTCTGTAAGAAGTCTCTTCTGAAACACCACAGACTGGTGTTCCAACTGTAATCTTTTGTTTACAGAACATTCTCTTGTAGTGTTTCTGCTCAGGGTCACTCACTCTCACTCACACACTCAAAGTGTTATAATGCTTCTCTGCTATGTCATGCATTTTCTGCATTTTTAATCACATTCATAATGTGAGTGTTAACGGGCGGAAGTCATATGAACTTGGTAAACTCCCACAGTTCCCTTGTCCAATCAGAACCATTCACAACTCCACTAAATCAATCCTGATTAGTACACTTAACATCTTCTGATTGGTTAAATTTAAGATAACTCGTCTCAAAACTAATACTCAGTTCCGGTACGAGTCAGTCTTGTCTTGTCTTGTCTTGTCTTGTCCAGGCCTCATAGAGTCTTGGTCTGAGCTACAGCCTGAAGCAGTCGGAGCTGCTATGCTGCTATCTTAGCTGAACCCTTATCAGCTTTGAACAAGGCCTCTCAGTCTCTCCCTCAGCACGGGAGAGATCAGAAATGAATTCAGCATGCCTGCTGAAATGCCTCCCTTGCTGACCGGGACGTATCCACGGACTGTCCGGCGAGGTCCTCGGCGGCCACGCCTTCCAGGACCACCACTCCGAGTCTGGGGACTCCAGCCTCAGCTCGTGGAGAAACCAACGCCTGCCAGATCTAGGAGCGTCCACCTGTCAGTGAGCGAACACCACTTTCTGATCGAGAGGTTTGCTTTGATAAAGCTTAATTCTTCCAAACTCAAATTAGCCTAAATTGACTCTTAAAGTCCTAACTAGGTTAACTAAATTAACTAACTTCCCTAGTCATTAAAACATATGCTACGGTCCGTTAAAACTCACAATTAAAACTATCTTTAACATCCTCAACATGTTTAAGAATATTAATTGTGTTTACATCAAACTTTCAAACTGTCTTATCTGTCTGTGTTCTTAGGTTTTTCAAATTAAATGGTTGTTCAATCTTTATCTGGTCTCAGTTCACGTTATTAATAAGGTATTTCAATTCACTGTACTCTTTCAAAGAACCTAGATAATTCCTGTAAACACTAAATATAAGTGATAGTATTGGAGATATTTTCTCCATATAAAACTTCCAAAACTTATTAGTGAATTTACAGAGGGTGTAGTTAAAATAACTAAATAGTTATTTTCAAAACGCTACAATGATGATAATGATAATAATAATAATATGAGCTATTAATCTACAGTAAGGACCACACCCACCAGTGACATCACTCAAAGCAGGCGGAGTCTCTAGAAACAGGAAGTAGTCCTCTGACCGAAGCAACAGTCAGATCAGGAGAGACACTGTTGCTGAACGGTGACAAACTAGCTGCTCATTTTCAGGTATTTAAAACAACTCTTGTTTAAAAAAAAGTCCTAATGATGCATCAGAACTCATCTAATTAGTTCAGAGTATCACTAATTAGCTGTTAGCAAACCTCTACAAGTCAGCATGAGACGGTTTGTTTAGTTTATGATTTTCATGCTGCTTCAGTAGCATAGCAATGCTGATGATGAAACAAACTAAACAAATGGTATCATGCTAAACTGTAGATGTTTAAAAACAGCTAATACAGCGTTTTAACACATCAGTATTGAGCAAGCATTGTTTTCAATTCCTGAAAATGAGCAGTGTCTCTCCTGATCTGGCTATTGCTTTGGCCAGAGAATGTCTTCAAGCTTCTAGAGGCTCCACCCACTTTGAGTGATGTCACTGGTGGGTTTGGTCATATTGTAGATAAATTGCTGCTAAAAGACCACTTCAAAATGACCAAAACATCCCTTAAACCCTGGATTCTGTAAACATTGAGTGATATTTGATCAAAGACCCATTGCAGACTGGTTCTAGCTGAGTTCATGCTGCGTGTTGGTTCGTTGGTACCTCACTGTGCAGCTCCGTCATCTCTCTGGCAAACTGGAGCTCTGAGGTGTCGGGGAGCTGAGAGTACAGAGACGACGGCGCTCCTTTAGTTAACAACTTGGGCCGATAATTCACCTGGAAGAGAAACGTGACAGAGAAGATGCACTGAGGTCATTTTATCAGAAGCTGTGGGTAAAGTCTGTTGATCTGTATGGTTAAAAGCTGAGGAGGAGGGGGGTTAGATAGATGACTTGAATTTACAAATAATAAAACTGTTATCTGAAACATATTCTGCAACATGTGACAATGATATGATTTTCCCCTGGAATCAATCAGTTAGTCAGCTGGTTGACTGGTCGGTTGGTTGACTGTTGTTCAGCTGGTTGGTTGTTCGGTCGGTCGGTTGGTTGGCTGGTTGTTCGGTCGGTTGATTTGTTGGTTGTTCAGTTGGTTGGCTGGTTGGTTAGTCAATTTGTGTAGAGTCAGTACCTCACTCTGCAGCTGAGACACCTCCAGAGCATGTTGGATCTCTGGAGTCTCTGGAAGTTGGGAGTACAGAGAAATGGAGGCTTTTCTCTTCCCGTCTTGTTTGTACTTTTTCTGAAACAAAACAAAATCAGATCAGTTCTGATCAAAACTCCAGACACCAGACATTTGACTCAAATAAATAATTCACTGTAGGAAACTGGAGCAGATGTTGTGTGTGACAGATTGCGGCCTGGTTTTAGCCTGAAAGCCTAAATGTGGGTGAAGAATCTTGATTTTATGTCTCGGGGGAAACTGCTCCTGAGACAACATCATCAAATACATGAGATTCTGATTCACTAAAAATAACCTGCAGCTGCTTTTAGCATCAAGCGTTGCTCCGTCACTGCGCCTGATTCACAAAACAATTAGCACCAACTAGATGAAAACACGAACGTCACATTTAGCAGGCGTGAGCATTTTGCCTTCTTTACATCAGACTGCAGGTTGTCTTGAAGGACAATCTGACAATTCTATTCCAATAAACACAACAGATACAGAAAGACAGAGAAAAATAAAGTTCCAGATCAACTCAACAACATGAACCAAACTGTAGGCTGTCAGGGAATTTATTTATTAACCTTTACTTAACCAGGAAAGTCCCATTGAGATTCAGAATCTCTTTTACAAGGGTGTCCAGGACCCTATAGGTCATGTTGTGATCTGTGGGGGAAACTGATGCACCCGGAGAAAACCCACGCATGCATGGGGAGAACATGTAACTCCACGCAGAAAGGCCACAGCCTGGATTCGAACCTGTGACCTTCTTGCTGTGAGGCAACAGTGCTTACAACTGCGCCACCATGCAGCCCATACTTGGTTTCCAGTCTGGCTGTTTTTAAGGTTAAATGGATTAAACATTTAGATAAGTGAAGATCATTAGACAAACATCACTGGATATGGAGATTTATTCTATTTTCTGTGATTTCAGCATCAACTCAGAGGAGACACTAAATATCTTTTGTTTCCTCAAAACGTGTTTATCAAAACTCTTAACAATATAAATGTGCAGCCCTGTTTATTAGGAACAAAGGTCACAAAGTCCTCCGGTACAGTGTGGTGGTGCCCATGTTTGCAGGATGTTAAAATGCAGAGTCTGTGTGATTACCTCACTCTGAAACTGGTGGATGGTCTTAGCCAGCTGCATCTCTGTGGTTTCAGGAAGCTGAGAGTACAAACTGCTGCTCAGCTCCTTCTTTCCTTCTTCTTTATATTTGTTCTGAGAATCAGAGGGAGGATCCAGTGAGCAGGAGACGAGATGATCAGAGGAACAACAAGAATCAGAGTCAAGGAGAACAAAATTCTTAGAATCAAAGAAAAAAAATCAACAAAGTCTAGATAGAAAAGATTAAAAAATCAAATAAAAAGTCCTTAAATAAAATTATTCATTCATCTATCTGCTCATCCAACCACTCATTCATCCACCCATCCATTCGTTCATCCATCCATCCACCTATCCATCATCCATCCATCCATCTATCCATCCATCCATCCATCCACCCACCCATCCATCCATCATCATCCATCCATCCATCCATCCATCATCCATCCATCCATCCATCATCCATCCATTTGTTCATCCATCCATCCATCCATCCATCCATCATCCATCCATCCATCCATCCATCCATCATCCATCCATCCATCCATCCATCCATTTGTTCATCCATCCATCCATCCATCCACCCATCCCTCCCTCCTCACCTCACTCAGCATCTCCGTCAGCTCTTTAACAAACTGCGTTTCTGTGGTTTCTGGCAGCAAAGAATAAAGAGACGAGGAAATCTCTGTCTTCACGTTTCCTTTATATTTGATCTAAAAAACAAAACAGACAAACAATCGACTCTCAAACCAACAAATGGAATGTGATCATTCCTGGAAGACGTTGGTATAACTGGATCCTCTAAAGATGCTCCTGATAGATTTGTCTTCAGAAGCAGCACTTAGAGCCACTCTGGACGCTAACTAAACTCTGGGCTGCTTCAGAAAGCAGAGAGGAAGACATTTCTAAATCACCTGCTGCAGCTCAGAACCTCACACCATATGTTCTGTGAGAACACCATAAACTAGTCTAATCTGCATGACGCTGCAGGCCTTTTGGGTATTTTTACACCAACAGATTCAGGACTGGATCACATGTCGCTGTGCTGACGTTTACCTTGCTCTGCAGCTCTGAGGCTTCTTTAGCATGTTGCGTCTCTGGAGTTTCAGGCAGGATGGAGTACAGAGACAATGATGCCTCCTTCTTCCCCTCCTCCTTGTATTTTGACTAAAACAATGAGAAATGACATCACGTTTATAATTAAAAAAAGATTATTATGTAAACAAGTGTCCTTACAAGTGTGCAAAAATAGCCACCCGGTTCAGACCTCAGAAATCACAGCGCTGATGTTCTTGGCGTGGATGAGTTCAGCTCCAGGAACAAACAGACTCTGACCTTTCATCTTCTCAAAGTCCTCCTTATATCTGACCTGAAGTCAGGAGGAAACATGAGAGTGAGTGATGAGCTGAACTGGTAGGAACTCTGTTAGATCAGCCACAGAGTTCTACTCTTCAGATTTAAAGAGAAACTAGGGCTGGGCGATCAATCAAAAGTAACTGAATACCAATTTGTAAAACTCTTACCAACGTCATTTTGCCCATAATTGTATGTTTGATATTTTTAAAAACGAAAAGATGTGAGTAGGTTGCGGATGTCTATGTCCCTTGAAGAAGCTGTGATGCTGACTAGTTGAGTCATCACAGCTAGTCACGTGACTCCCCCCATCCAGTTTGTAGCAAGAAGGAAAAAACAAGGAAATGGAGAATCAATCAAACATGAAGCAGCGGGCTCGTCGCTCTGTGTCACTAGCGGACCGCGTCTGCTCGCCATTCATGGCTGCTGGTAGCTACCGGTAACTGCTGGTAGCTGCCGGTAACTGCTGGTAGCTGCCGGTAACTGCTGGTAGCTGCCCGAGCTTTCTGCTCGGTGTTGTGGCGCTCCATGGGTTACTGGCACCAGCCGTGAGTGGGCTACAAGCTGGAGTGGTGTTGGGGGTAAATTAGGTAAATAATAAAATAAATATCCCAAATAAAAGCTTCATCAATCATTTGGCAACATGATGGATGGATTCAGCAAGGACGACGAGATGAAAACAAAAGCCAAACTGCAGAAAGACTAGCAACAAGTCAAGGTAACACATCCTCCTCCTGCAGTTCAACCACACTTTATAGAGAACCTGATTACCTAACAACTCAAAGGTGACAATATTCACATGATGCAGCTCTCTGTAATATCCATCTGTAGAATATGAGAGATTGTATTTTAAACATTTGTGTTTGCAGGAAATTTTAGTCTGTGGAGCTATTATGCTGCTACAGCCCCATCTAGTGGACGACTTTTGTTTTTGTGTGTACAGGTAGTTATCGTCCATATGATACTGATTTAAGGTCATATCGCCCAGCACTAAGAGAAACTCTTTAATTTTCTCCTTTACTGAAGCCAGATTAAAGAATGAGAGATAAACCAGCAAAACCAGTAATTAAAGCTGCACTCGTTGATTTGGTAAACAATGTAGCTTTTAACTTTTTTCCATGCCTCTTAACAATGTTCTAACATAGTATAGCTATAAATATATTGTGGAGATAAAAAAAAAAAAACTGAACAAAATCAATAACGTGGTTGTCCCGCAGTTCTCTAAAAACCTCAGCCAATCCTATGATTCGGACCGAACGATAGGATTGGACAATCCAGCTGTCTGTCTCGCTGAAGCGCCTCACTTCCGCACTGCTTGGATCATCCATTGATGCGTGCTGGAGCATTTTTCAGCAGAACATCCCGGAAGTGAGAGAAGGACAGAAACAGCCGGCTGTTAGCGCTTCAATTTGAGTCCCCAAAAGAAAAACACTTTGTCAGCTGGCAGAAAACTAAAAACGTTTGGAGGTAGAAAGAGGAAAAACCTGGGGGAACGTTTCTACAGCTGGAGTTAGACTCTGTATTGTTACCGTGGCAATGCAGGGTCCTATGTCTGCAGGAAGGCTGGCCTACGGATTTTACCCGACGGGAGGGTAGCTAGCTAAACCTAGCTTGTTTACCAAATGAACGAGTGCAGCTTTGATACAGATCCAAAAATACTGGTTTCATTTGTTTCAAGAGTTTCCCACAGAGCAGTTTTCTAAAGGGTCTCTGGAGTCTGTTCATCTTCTCGTATTATTAGGCACCGACTGGTGTCTCTCACTGAGAATGTCATAAATACATCTTGTAAGAGGTTATCGTTTCCATGGAAACAGCAATATTTTTATGGTTGATCTGCCTTCGGGTTGTTGGTTAGTGCAGAGATTCAGTAGAGATTTTTGGGACAGAAGCAAACACAGAAATGGGGTCGATGTCGTGAAAAGTGACGCAGATCCTGCAGAAAGAACCAAAGTCTGGATTCCTCAGTGGGTGTGATGTGAAGCGTTTGATCCTTAAACGTGTTGTCTGAAGGTGTGATAAACATTCACGCTGCAGAGCAGCAGCTGCTGGAGGAACCAGTGAAGAGGATTCTTTAAAGTGGGCTGACCTGCCTCCTCTGTATCTGATGAGTCATTCTGCCAAGTTTGACTCAAACCAGAGAATCGATATCACGCCCTCCCACATCCTGCAGCATCATTCACCCGTATTCAGCTGTTTACCCTGAGATGTTCACTCCAGGAAGCTGCAGGAGTCAGAGAGCAAGTTTTTACTCCAGCTGCTCTGAATAAAGGCCTGAGGCTGGATCGCTGGAGGAACGTTACCAATGGTTACGCTGCAACCAGCTCACATTCAGAGATAGTTTTAGTCTTGAAGTTAAAACTATAAACATTTCTTCTCCATCATGAGCCGTTTTCACACCTATGATGAGATCCAAACAAGTTCCAGGTTTGTTTGTGAGAATCTATCAGGATAACTCAGACTAGTCTGATCCTCATGGTCCTCTGAGTCCCTCATTTTACAGAAAGAAGGAATATTCTTCATCTGCAACATGGCGGCTAAGCTCAGATCAGTGAAGCTTCAACTGAATGAATCACAAGATGTGGAGATGTTTACCCATAATGCACTGCAGCATGTTTGGAGAACACCAGCAGTCTGGCGATGGAGGGCTGAGGAACTCCTCTGGATATCAGAGTCTTCTAGTCTAACATGAGACCACCTGTCTTAGAAACCAGAACCATGATCCAAACAGCAGATCTACAACAGAATCATGGTGCTACAATGGTCCAAGTCCAGAACTAAACTGCTAAACCTGGACCTGATAACAGATATTTTCTCATTTTCACTTTTTTTTTTTTATCTCAGATGAGCAAATATCTGTAAACCCAAACCTTAAGGTGCAATCTTTGCTTCAAGTTGCCAAAATCTGTTCTCCAACTTTCATTTTCTGTTCAGAACTAATTGTTCCACCTTAACAGTCTCTTCTTTAAGACAGTTAATTTACTTGTTTAGTGGAATCAAACCTCCAGATCTGGAGTGTGTGGTTATTAAACCCAGGAAGATGACAAGGTGAAACATGACTAATGTTAAAGGGATACTTTTTCTCACAATGCTAGTTGTTACCATTCACTTACAGTGTTTTACGCTAAGCTAATGCTAAAGGAGTACTGCTGGATCAGGATAACGACTGGGCTGGTTACAAATTGTTTTTACCCACTGATCTAACTATGAGGAATATGGAAATAGACAAAAAAAAAAAAATCACTTTTTAGTGGAGTTTCCCTTTAAACCTCACACATGACTGTGGAGCTTCTGGCTGTAAAAGGTTTAAAAATGATGAACTCACATCACTGATGATCAAACTGCATCTTCTGTTAAAGGCTGGATCAGGCAGAGGAGGCTTTACGTCTGAAGATGCCTAAAAACAAACGAACATGAGGCGTAATTCCACCAGAGCAGGTCTGAAATCCATTTACAACATCAGGTCAAATCATTCTATCTATTTTAAAAAGAATGTCACAAAATGACTAATGAAACAAATAACTAAACCAGATGTTTTATGGGTAAATAGTTCCTCAAACAAATAGCCAAAGAAGCCAAATGATAAAACACAGAATCATCTGACTAATCACCAGAAGAACGTCCCTCCTTTGGTCATTAATCCTATGTTTCCCACTATCACAGGCTAATAATGTTACATTTCCATTTTGAAGTTCCTCTAATCCTCTCTAAGCTCTAATAAAAACCTGCCGTGTCAGGCGACGGCCCACGCCAAGGTCAGTACAACTCACTAAATCTGCCTCTCAGCAAATGTCATCAAAGAGCCACAAAATCCTCAAAGATGTCCCAGAAAACAGAGAAAATTTCTCCTCAACGAGGACATTTTTCAGGACAACTAAACGGAGACGGCCTGGACTCATTTGAAGGGTAAGCTGCTCAGAAAGGTTTTCATTTGATCAACATGAAATGGTTAAAACAGAAAAAACATTTGAATGGATCAGGTAGCTCCTAACATTATTCCAAACGGACATACGGAATTAAAATCTGAAACTTTCTGTTTTTGTTGAATGTCATTTCATGATTTCTAGTTTTTTGTTTGTTTATTAAATTCAAAAAGCTGAAGGAGATCAAACCAACATTCTCACCTCTGATTCCCAGTGTCCCAAACATTTCATGGTTTTTGACTCCTCCTCCTCCTCCTCCTCTTCTTCTCCTCCATCTGTCTCTGCTTTGCCATCTTCCATCTCCAGGTTCTCCTCCTCTGTTATTCTGTAACTTTTGACCTCCACCTGCTCCTCTGTTTCAGGCCTTCCTTCGTCTGACGTCACAGACGTTTCCATCGTCTCCTGAAGAGACTCCTCTTTATTTCTGTCCTCTGATGAAACTTTTTCCATCCCTCCATTAACCCCTGAAGCAACTGAGTTCTTTTCTTTCTCCTCGTTGGTCACCTCTGTAGGGAAACAATTCATGTTTAGCTTGAATTTAGTGAAACTTATGTCATTTGAACACTTTTGCAGTTTTTGCTTATTCTTTAGCACCCCCTAGTGTCCGTTTTAAGTCACTGCTGTAAAAACATTAGCATAGTTTCTGCTCAGAAACCCCTAAATCTACCTGTTGAAATGTCTCCTCAGCCTTCACTGCTTTCTACTGGCGCGGTTCATCACTCATTCAAAGAAATCAGCTGTGTTCAAGCAGGGAGAGATGGGAAAAATCAGGAAACATGAGCTAAAAACACTCTGGAGCTAGCATAACAGCTAGCCACATTGGGTTAGCCTAACCCTCGTGAGATAATAATAATAATAATACATTTTATTTAAGGTGCCTTTCTAAAACCCAAGGTAACCGTACATGTGCAGACACAATACAAATAAAACACAAGTACATAGCAACAAGAAACAATAAAACCAGTTAAAAACAACATGAAAATACAGTGAAACCAAATAAAAACAGCAGCAGGACACTAAAACCAACAAGTTAAATCAAAATCCAGGGCCAAGGTGCTACACAGAGTAGGCAGCCTTAAAGAGGTGTGTTTTTAACCTAGATTTAAAAAGTGACAGAGATGCAGTGTTCCGAAGATCAGCAGGTAGTGAATTCCACAGGAAGGGGGCAGATCTGCTAAAGGCTCGCCTCCCCATGGTGGTAAGCCGAGCAGGAGGACTGTACAGAGTAAGTGAGGCAGAGGAACGGAGCACTCGAGATGGTATAGAGATTTGGAAGAGCTGGGAGATGTAGGATGGAGCACGGTTGTGTATGGCCTTAAAAGTGAGGAGAAGCAGTTTGTATGTGATCCTAGATTTGATTGGCAGCCAGTGCAGCTGTTGAAGAACAGGGGTAATGTGAGAGGCAAAGGGGGTCTTCATGATAACACGAGCGGCAGCGTTCTGAACCAGCTGGAGTTTATGGAGAGTTTTTTGAGGTAGACCGAAGAGTAGCAAGTTGCAATAGTCTAGACGAGAGATGACCAAACTATTCACTAAGATGGCGGCGGTATGATCAGTAAGTGAAGGGCGGAGGCGATTTATATTACGGAGATGAAAGTAGGCCGACCGGGTGATTGAACTAATGTGAGCCTGGAAGGACAGGGTACTGTCCAGTACTACTCCAAGGCTCTTGACCTGAGCCAGGCAGGCAACTGAGGCATTCTCACAGGTTAGTGAGAAGCTCCCAGCCTTCCCCAGAGCAGATTTAGTGCCCATGAGGAGCACTTCTGTTTTCTTAGAGTTGAGCTGAAGAAAGTTCGAGGAAAACCAAGATCTGAGTTCTGACATACATTCAATGATAGAAGGTGGTGGATGGAGAGCAGACGGAGTGGAAGAGACATAAAGCTGCGTATCGTCAGCATAGCAATGAAATTTTATGTCAAACTTCCGGAAAATAGCCCCTAGAGGAAGCAAATAGACAATGAACAGAAGGGGGCCCAGTACAGAGCCTTGGGGAACCCTGGTAGAAACAAGAGAAGGTGTGGATGTAAAATTCTTCAGTTGAATAGAATGAGTCCTGTTAGAGAGATAAAATTTAAACCAACTGAACACAGTGCCAGAAACCCCCAAAGATGCCAGCCTAGCTAACAGAGTAGAGTGAGCGACAGTGTCAAATGCGGCACTAAGATCCAGGAGCACCAGAATGGAAACAAGTCCAGAATCTGCCGCCATTAGCAGATCGTTTGTTATTTTAATGAGGGCAGTTTCCGTACTGTGCTGAGGGCGGAGTCCAGAATCTGCCGCCATTAGCAGATCGTTTGTTATTTTAATGAGGGCAGTTTCCGTACTGTGCTGAGGGCGGAATCCTGACTGAAATGGCTCATAGAGGTTATTTTTAGTTAAGTGCATGTGGAGTTGGGAAACTACTGCTTTCTCAAGTATTTTTGAGAGAAAAGGGAGATTAGAAATAGGCCAGAAATTATTAAGGTCGCTGGGATCAGCACCTGGTTTCTTCAGTATAGGGTGGATAACAGCAGTTTTTAGTGATGGATGGACAGTGCCAGTGGAGAGGGATGAATGGATAATGGAAACAATGAGAGGGACCAGGGCAGGCAGGGAGGATTTGAGTAAAGTTGTAGGGACCGGATCAAGATGGCAGGTGGAAGATTTAGAACTATAAATAAGGTCAGAAATATCAGAAGGAGACGGAAGCTCAAACTCAGAGAAGGTGGATGTGAGTGGAAAAGACTCTGTCATAGTACAGGAACCCGAGGACGGACCCAAACTGTCATGGATTACTCTGATTTTTTCTTTAAAAAATGACATTAGCATGTTGCAGAAATCCTGAGAGTAACAATGAGAGGGCAAAGAGTCAGGTGGGCTTGAAAGTGATTTCAACAGAGAAAAAAGTGTTCTGGAATCACCCTGATTTGAGGAGATTACAGTAGTATAGTAGGCAGTTTTAGCATGCCCTATGCTATGTGGACTTATTATGCTCACTTATTATGCTCACATTGTGTTCCTGTGCTTTTAACTTTGTACAAAGTACGTGTACATTCAGCAGGATGTGCTCCCAAACTTTGAACGAATCTGTCAACAAGCTGAACTAGGTGACCGTGCCCTGAGAGACTTTGAACTGCTAGTACACATATTGTGCAACCAGCAACGCACTTCCTTCTCTTTGATCTACCATGCTTATATTGAACTGCATGACTGGCAAAAGTCAGAATCTTTGTATCACGCTGCTGTGAGCAATAAAGATTCCCCCTTCTGCGCAGAACGGTCTCCTGACTCTTCATTCTTACCAGCCTGATAAGTATTACTCCTCAGCAATACGAACCTGGGACGAAGGACCCCGGGGGTAACCACAGTTTCTCTTTTGCAGCATAAAACAGAGCAGATTCCTTCAAATTGGCGTCACGAACAGGATTGTCGTCTGGCGAACAGACGGACACGATCGGAGGAGATTGGCTTGGTCCAGGTGAACGGAGTTTGGACAAAAGTGCCGGCACAAAGAAGGTAAGCAGACCTTTAATC
>SSNR01000115.1:1577710-1612633 GCA_006937965.1 Callopanchax toddi
GCTATCCTTGTAAAGATGCATATGACATAAATACAGGTTTTTGTGAGCATCAAGTCCAGTTCTTTTATAGAGGCGCTCCAGTTGCCGGCCTTCAGCTTTCATAGCACGAAGTGCTGGAGTAAACCAGGGAGCCGTGCGCAGAAAGGAGACGGTCCTTGTTCTGGTTGGTGCAACTAAATTCAGCAACTTGAGCAAACCATCATTATAAAATAATGATGCCGGGGCGGCATTAGCTCAGTTGGTAGACTGGCCGGTCTGGTAACCGGAGGGTCGCCGGTTCGATCCCCAGCTCCAGCTGGGTTAGATTGCCGTTGTGTCCTTGGGCAAGACACTTCACCCAACTTGCCTACTGGTGGTGGTCAGAGGGTCTTGGAAGGGCGCCGGTGCATGGCATCCCCGCCTCCGTCAGTATCCAAGGGCAGCTGAGACTACAACGTAGTTTATCACCACCAGTGTGTGTGTGAGAGTGTGAATGGGTGAGTGACTGATCGTGTTGTACAGCGCTTTGGGGTGTTCTGCACTGTAGAAAGCGCTCTATAAACACAAGCCATTTACCATTTAAAAGGCAACCAAGTCTGAGGGAGGGGCAGTGAAAAAGGCATCCATAAAACCATGACTACAGGAGAGAAAATAGTCCAGGTCTATGGATTTCAGATTACAATAGGTAATGGTACAAACTGGTTTTATAACAGAATGAGCGATGGATGCACTAAAACTAAGGAGAAAATGAACCGAAAAGACAGATTCCTCAGCTGAACAGACCTTAGGAACGACTCCAGAGCAACTGATTAAATCCAGTGTGTGACCTTTAACATGTGTAGGAGAGTCCATATACTGCTGAAATCCAAAACTGTCCAAACAGGAGACAAAGTCCCTGGTTGTTAGTAAGTTACTACTGTCCAAATGAATATTAAAATCACCTAGCACAATAACATTCTGAGATAAGGAAGACAGATGTGCTAAAAACAATGAGAATTCATCTAAAAAACCTTTGTCCGATTTAGGAGGTCGGTAGACAGAAGCAACAATTGTGGGAATTGAACCAGATATTTGACAGGCAATGGACTCAAACGAATCAAAATGAGGGAGAGTCAACTGGACCACTCGAAGGGTTTCACGGTATAATAACGCTAGGCCTGAGCTGCGAGGTTGAGCTAGGTAAACAAACCCGGGAGGGAGATACATGACTTTGTGAGACTTCAGGGCACCGGACCAGAGACTCTGAAGTTACAAACGTGGTATTCTGGGTCCAAGCAGCAGATGGGGCTGAGGGACTTTTATTAACCTGTAAAGGGTCAGATTAGCACAGGCTGGATCAAGGACAGGATTTAAAAATATGAAAAAGTTACATAATGTGGCTTTAAAAGCAGAATGAAAAAACTACTTGTGACAAAAATGTGATGATATTAAGACAAGCAAATTATTATTTATATGTATAGAAAATATTAGAATTAAATATTTCGACAGTCCAGTCTGTGGTTTTTATGCTCAGAGACCAAAGATCCAGCCTAAGTCAAAATATACTGTAGAAAACTTACTTTTGTTTTTTGAATGTAAACCACCAGAATCTCTACTAATAATCTGTCTTTTCAGGATTTCTCCCACGTGTTATACTACACATACAAGAATTTGAATTTTCAGCCCAGTGTCAGAATAAACCACTATCAACATGGTCGTGAAGTTTAAGGAACCAGAAGAGCCTCCAGACTGGGTCATGATTCTCTGATCTACTCTCCTCGTTGGTCCTTAGTCCCTCTAACATTTTCATTCGTTTCCAGCTCTCAGAGTCACTGAGTAGTCTTCCTCACTTCAAGGTCACCTCGCTGACTTTGTCGACCACCATGTTGAATTCTTCTGAGCTTTTTACATTCCTCACCTCGCCTTCCTCTGCTTACTTGACCTTTTACAGATTATTAAAGGTTTTAAATCCTGGAATACTCAGCTCTATAACCTTTGAAATATATTCACCTGGAGCCACGTTTTGGTCCGTTTCCTTCGATCTGAACTCACCTTTGAGCTGTGTTTGAATTTCCATGTCCGGCTTTGGCCTCTGGATTCTTTGGTTTAGGTTTTTGTCGCAGCTTCCCTCCTTTATTTGAAATGTATCTTCCCTTTAGAAAAACTCAATGTTTTTAGCTCCTCTGATGTGGTGATCACTGAGTTTGTCTTGGATTTTCTCAACTGTCCCTCTTCTTCAGCTCATTAAAGCTTAGTTTGACTTTAAATCTACCTGTATTTCTATAAAACCTTGTGTTTTTACCCTCTAACCTCCACCTGTCCACAGCCGAACCGCCTCGTCTTTGTCTGCTGTGAGGACTGGATGCCACTTCATCAGGCTCTTCTTATCAACTCTGATGTCCACATTTAGCTCTCTACTCAAAACCTTATCGTCACCTTCGTGAAATCCCAAAGCCAGTTATGGCTCCAGTATGAATGTGTGACTGAGGTGTTGAAACGGGCTCCCACAGGGTGACGTTTATTCATCTCTGTGCCTTTTGTTTAAATAAGTAATAAAGAAAACATAAAAATATAGTATGTAGTACCGTATGGACTCGAATATAAGACAAGGTTTTTTTTCATTGAAAATAATTTGAAAAAGGGGGGGTTCGTCTTATTATCGCGCCCTAGTTTTTCCAGCGGAGGGAGCAGGCTTTTTGGTCAAAGTGGCAGGAAGCAGCTCAGACCGCGAGCGGTTCCAGAGGTCCAGTCCAGCTCAAAGTTCCAGGTCCACTGAGGATTTAGATGTCCAGAAAATTTCCAGACCCAGCAGGTGAGGGCTCCCGTCGCTCGCTCGATTCACACACGCATTCTCCCTCAGAACCTCATCCGTCTCACCGTTCTTTATATGCACCCGACACACACACACACACACACACACGCAGTGGGTTTGTGTGTCTGTGCGATTTTGGAGCAGCAGCGGGTTTGTGTGTGTGCACGATCATGGCGCAGCAGCGGGTTTGTGTGTCTCTGCGTTGTAGCGCAGCAGCCGGTTTGTGTGTCTGTTCGTTCATGGCGCAGCTGTGTGTGTGTGTGTCTGTGCATTTTGCCACAGCAGCGTGTGTGTGTGTGTAAACAAGCTTCCCGTACATGAAAACTCCATCACAGCAGCACAACTGGATGTGAAGTTCATCAGTGTCTGATGATCGATGAGCTACACAATCCGACCATGAAAGCTCCTGTCAGCAAAGGTGTGTCGGGCAGAGATCAGTACGGTGGACTGGTGGACTAGTTGTGTGCACCCCTGTTAATAAGCAAATATTAAAGCAGTCTGTCATTATTAGTAGCATTAGTTAAATTATTTTCTCAAAATTTCAATAAAAATTGTTTCTTTAAAAAGTGAATTTAATATTTTTTTTCTGAAGATTAGCCTTGAAAAGGGGGGGTCGTCTTATAATTGGGGTCGTCCTATATTCGGTGTAGCGTCATCAATAGATGCTCTGACCTCTGTCCCCGTGATCATCGCAAAACACTACTCCAGCTTTTCCCACTAACTTGGATTATAATGGATCTTTACTGTGTTTAACCTGAATCAACACTCCTTCAAGGGTCGGTCGTTTCGGAAGAATCCACCTGACTCTTTTAATAATAATAATTATATAAGCTAAAGACTCTCAGTGTCTCTTCCTAAATGACACTTTAACTGTTACAGAAATGTCTTAATGTGATTAATGCACTTTCTCTTACAGCACTAAGAATGTTGATCCAGTTCAGTATTATTTTCATACTTCTACTGTGCTAAGGGTAAAACCCAGTATTACTTTATTAGCGGGTACCTTTGACATTAAAGGTTGGGTCATGTGACTTGATAATGTAATTTCATAGGTCCACGATTCCAAAAACTCCATCTTAGCTTGCCACGAGCTGACTTTCATGTGAGTTCTCATCAAGCCTCGATGAGCCACGCTTCAGCTGTTTTCCTGAGCTACACAGCTGAAACCTGTCAAAACCCCGATCGGCTCTGCCGATCGATCTGTCACTCCCCCTGAGGGAAGACAACCCCTAGCTCCGTACCAACATGCGAGCTCCTGCCTCACACCAGCCATGGCTCTGCTGACGGCCCGGATCTCGGACGCCACTGAGGGCCGCCCGGTGACTCGGAGGGTTCCCGCACGGCCAGGACGAGTCGAAGGGGGGTCTCCCGCTTCCCATCGGTCTATTCCAACCCACCAGTCGGTGATCCAGTGGGACCTGGCACTCGGTGAGAGAAACCATCGCTGGTAACCTCAGAGGCCTGTTGATAAGCTAACCGCTCACTCCAACACGTCACTGATCCACCAGGATTATTCCCCTCACTCACTCCTTAAACTAAATTAATAACTCTAGTCATAACATCACAGACTCAGCCGTTAATCTCAAAGTTTAACCAACTAGAACACAATTACCATCGTGTTTAACTTGCAACTGTTCTTATTACCTCAACTGTCAAATGTGTGTACTATCGTCCGCTTTGTGAATTAAATTTTCTATATAAGATTCAATTCACGACTCTGGCTCAGATTCATCAACAAAAGGTACGTAATTAACTCCCTGTGTTTTTAGAGAACCTAGAGTCACTCTGTAATTAATCTCAGCTATATCAAAGGTTACAGGCTCAGAGAGAGACCTCCATAAATCCTAAAATAGTCTGAAATAATTAACAGAAGGTGGGTATAATAAACAAACGGTTTATTCCTCTACATCGGGCAAATACGGTATTTTACTGCTGTTTCATCCAACACACCTGAGCAGCTCACCTCGTGGTTTTACTCCACCTGCTGATCTGTTCTTGATTCTGTGGCTCCATTAAAACTCCTAGAACCCAGTGAGAGTCTGGTTAGACGATGACAGTCAGGCTGCCAGGAGAGAGAGTCTCAGAGCTGAATGCAGACGGAAAAAGAAAGGACAAAATATACAGGCATCTTCAAATATTACTGGACTGCTGACATTACAAAAAAAACAGTGAAAGACGCCAAAAGAAACCACCTGGCTGAGGTGACTGTGTCAAATGGTCAGAATCCTCACATTTTATTTAAAACTATAGACTTGGTTTTAAATGCTCCATGCACAGATGATAGAATACCGTAATTTGCTGCACTTTTTTGTTGATAGAAGTCACCTCCACCTGGGCCCAGATCTCACCCTCTGTCTCCGTCCCCCGTTCTGCTGGTTTTGGCAGTTTTGAATCTGCAACTCGTCACCTGTACAGGAGGCCATTTAAAGCAGACAGGTTCTATAGTCAGGTTTTAAATCTTTACACAGAACCGAATCAGCCCTTTTAACGGGTTATAGAGGTCCTATATTATACTAAATCCACTTTCTAAAGACCTTCTAACAGTCACATCAGTCCCAAAGACTGTGTCTGAGACCCAAAAGTGATAAAATATTTTCACCGTTTTCACTTCCTGATTCTCATTTTTGGGAAATGTGTTTTGAGCTAATGCTAAAACGGGTGGTTTCTAAATCTTTCCACTGCTGACATCAAGAAGGGAAAAGACCACTCCTCTCTAGAGGACAGAGCCAATCAGGAGCACCTTTGTCTACCTGAGCCCACCTCCGCCCTTTAAAAACCACGGGAGCGCTCATCCTCAGCAACGTTAGCAAACAGTAATGGTGACGCTACGAGCAATTGGACCAATGCTCAGCTTTTACATGTTATTGAGAGTGGATAGAAAGTGCAGCACGTGGGACCTTTAACAATATTTTTAGTAACTGACTGTGTTCTCCTCATACTTGTAGATTTAACATCTGCTTTTGACGCAGTGGACTGCAGTCTAATATTTTCTCATTTGGAGCAGGGGGCATCTGGTTCAGGTCCTCATGGTCCAACCATATTTTACACTCATTTCCCCCAACAGATCACAGCATGCCTGATAGGATGACTATTAACTGTGTGTATGTCTCTTTGGGAAAAGTATCTAATAAATGAATAAACATAAACATACTGTGTATGTTCCTTCTTAAAAGAAAGACTAACTCTGAGTCCACTGCTCTCATCTCTTAAAGGGACATGAGGGAGCTTTGAAAAACAAACCTCATGAGCGCCGCGCCTGGCGCTGCGAATAACTGCAGCTTTTAGCGGGAGCGTGCACAAATTTCTCACTAGTTCATAAGGGTTCAACCAAAGGCAGCCGGAGGCGATTCCATAAATAAAAATACATTTTATTAATACAAAAGGAAATATAGTAAAACAATGCCCCGCGACACACACACACACGATCAGACTGAGGGAGTCGATCTAACAGAGCTAATCTCGCTAGCCGCTATGTTCCAGCTTCCACTGCTGCCTGTATTGCTAAAAGCTTTAATCAGCCGGTGTTCTCGGACACCAGGAGGAGAATTTGAGAAATCTAGCGTGATAGAATCATGCCCCGCCGCATATATTACCCTAGATTTCTCAAATTCACATCACGGAGTGGAGCTCCGTAGCACCCGGAAGTCCGTGCGCAGCAGAGCCGCCTTAGATGCACTGTAAGCGGACTGAGGTCCAGGAAACAGTCCGGGATTTGCGGCCTACAGTGCCGAGACCATAAACATGGACAGATTGCTATGTGGTCGCCTATAACAGAACTTTTAGCTCTGTGAAACCCTTATAATCCATCAGAGAGGTTTTCAGCTCCATAAACACTGCCAAATAACACCAGTTTTATGAGAAAAACCACTGGTTTAGATAAGGAAGTCCGCCATTGACTAGCAACACTACACAAAGGTGCAATACTGCCACCTACTGGATATACATTTATTATTACTTTTTTAGCCCGAGAATGCGCAGAAGCGTCAGTTGACGTCACATCCGTAGGACAGCGCGGGAAATTCGGACCCCGAATTGCAGAACATTTCACAGCTCACAGCCTGTTCAAGATAATGGAATGATACATGGGTGGACTCATTCTTTTTGATTTAAAATGCTTCATCACTTATTAACCTAAATAAACTGAACATGCAATTATTACTTTTCTTCAAAAGCTCCCTCATGTCCCTTTAATGACAAAAAAGCCTGGATGTCTTTGAATGCTTTAAAGTTCAATGAGCAGAGGACCGAGGTGATTGTCTCTGGCAGTTCAACTGAGACCCCCCCCCCCACACACACACCCCCACCCCCAGTGTAGATGTTGGGAAATCTGATCAGAGTAGTTGTTAAATTGAGTTTTTGTCCATCTAAGGCAGCTTGCTAAAATAAACCCAATCCTTTTTTGCAACAGCACTTTAAACAGTAATCCATTTCCACTCGACTGGGTTACTGTAACACACTTCATATTGGAATCAGGGAATTGTGCATCTCCCAACTCCAGAGGATGCAAAATGCTGCTGCACATCTTTTTCCTGCTACGTGAAAGTGTAATCACATTTGTTTTAGCCTCCCTGTACTGTGTCATGTAATTGTTTGTGAGCAGCACTTTGGGTTTTAAATGATTTATAAGTAAAGCTGGTACAGTATGAGTGGAAAGAAGCAGAGAAATGAGTCAGTATTTCTTTATGTTCATGGTGAAATATTCCACCAGAGCGAGGGAAAAGGTCTGACAGCAGGAGGTCTGTCGGTAGGATCTGGCTGTCAGATGGTTCTGGAGGTAAACAGAACCTGATAAAACAGCGACCGGAGTGGATCTGAGAGCCAAACGACCATCTGCTGCAAACAAACCTCAGCGGGACGAAACAACAAAGAGCTCTGATGTAATCTGGGATCCAGACCAGAACCAGAGGAACAAGCTCAGAAAGGTCCATAATGATGAAAGGGTTAGAAAACGATATTTTGGTCAAAACAAAACAAAAAATAAAAATAATAATAAAATAAATGAACATAAAATAAAACAAAATTATAAAATAAAACTAAACTAAATAAAATACAACAAAACAAAAAATAAAATAAAAATCTGAGGCTATGGTTCTCACACAGACACAGATGCTACCTCCAGGTTGGGAGTCTTTGCTTTGAAGGAGGAGGTCTAGTATCTTGGGGTCTTGTTCCTGAGTGATGGAGGAAGAGGAGAGACGATCGGGGCTTCGTCTGCAGGAATGAGGGCTCTGAACCAGTCTGGTGGTGAAAAAAGAGCTGGGTTAATTTACTGTTCCATCTACAATCCAACACTATACAGTAATCATGAGATTTAGATTTAGGTTTGAGCATGATGAGGATGCCTCCTGGTCATGGAGGTTTTCAGCCATGAGGTTTGTAACGAACGCATTCTTCAAAACTCGCCACTGCACTCTATATTCCTCCATCAACTGGACGTCTTTACATATCCACTGCAAACCTCACTGGTTCATAAGACCAAACTCTCCTTGGCCTGTCCTCCCGATACATGGTGTTTATTATTATTATTATTATTATTATTGCATTTATCAGCTCTTCTTCCTCTGCAAAACCCTCGCTCTTTAAATCTGACTCTGCTAAAACAGTCTGCTTTAGGCCTGTTATCCTGCAGCCAGAGACTGGAATCACCTGGAGAAATCTTTAAAGCTGGACTCGTTTATGTGGAAGGGGCCTTTAAAGCTTTAAATCTGGAGCATTTTAAAGAGAAATGCTGCTGTTGTTTAGACTGAAAGCTTAACTCTGTAATACTAGCTGCCTGCTATAATCGTCTTTTAGTTTACCCGTTTTTAATAGTTTGTTTTCATTTTTTTTATTTAATTCTTTATTTTGTACTATTTGTCCTGTCTTGTTGAAAGGTTTAAACCCTTTCTGCTTTTGCCAGGCCACAGCTGAAATTAAGATTGTCTTCTTAATCTGACTTTCCTGCTTAATTTATTTTTAAATCTCCCAGGAGGAGAGGGATGACTAGGTTTCCCTTCTGTACCTGTAAATCCAGGACCTGACCTTGGATCAGCTGCAGAGAATGGATGGATGAAGAATACATTAAAACAGGAAGGAACTAGCTCCATCACTGGACGAGTGAAAAACACAGAACATTTTAGTTCATATATTCTAAGGTCATCTGTTAAAAGCAGCATGTTGCAAACTAGGGATGCACCGATACGATACTGGTATCGGCCCAATACCGATACGATACCGCGTACTCGTTAAAGTTGACCAATACCAGGAACCGATACCCAGGCTGCGGTAAAAAGGAGGCTTCCCTTCAGTTGTTGTAGTTTTCTAGATTGGTCGCTAGGGGGAGGTGTTGAGCTAAAAAAGGAACAGTGTGGTTAGGAGTGAAGAATTGTGCAATAATTTCACAGAAAATGTTTATTTTTCACCTAATACAGGGTTCCCCCAGTGCTTTAAAAGCCTGGCGGACCTGTACCCTCGGCAGGCTAAGCCTCAAAACTCCAGTCTGTACCAGATTAACCGCCGGAAAGCAAAGCTAAGCAGCTAACGGTGGCTAACATGAACCAAACTAAAACAAAGTGAGCTAGTCCAGCCCTCTCTGGTCATCTCTCTCTCTCTAGTTGTAGTCCGGATTTTGTTTTATTGCTGGGGCAGCAAAAGCTCTGTAGGTAGTGTTAATGCAAACTGTAGGAAGAGGATAGCTTAGACTGCTGTCCGCTCAGGGCCTGGGGCTCTACCCCTACGGCAAACCCACTCAGACAAAATACCTTGTAAATCTCATTTGATACTGTTCTTCCACGTTTTATAAAGAGTTTAACAGTTTTGTCATTAAATACATGTTTCTTACCACTTAAATGTTTTCTCTATAACTATAATTTGTTAATAAAACACAATATTGTCTTTATTTTGCAAAGAATGTGAAAACACATCAAATCAACATCAGACTGTTCCAAATAAGCACAACAAATCTTAAATGTGAATGTTTTAAATGTATTCACATAAGTATCAGGCCTGACCTTTTGTGTAAATGTAGAATTATTCTGTATATTTTGTTAATTCTTCACTCACCTGTGTAATATTTTTCTAGGTTTTATAGAATATAAAAGGCTGTTTCTGTGTTTGCTGTCAAATAAATAACAAATGCAAATATTTTTAATCTCTATATATGTGTATGTGTGGTTTTGTGATCATTTTTATTACTATATTTTTTTAATCTAATTCACCCTCATTTGTTTATAACAAGAAGAGAAGAAAATAAAACCTGTCTTCCAATTCATTGCATTTTTTTGTGCAGCAGAAGTATCGGTACTTGGTATCGGCGAGTACTCAGAGTCAAGTATCGGATCGGTTTGGAAAAAAAGTGGTATCAGTGCATCCCTATGGCAAACACCAGATTTTGCCCTAAATCTTTTCAAATACTAAAGATAAAGACAGAATTTCAGCACCGATTCACTAAGGCCTAGTAGGCCCAGGTCTACAGGCCTGGAACTACATTACCCATCAGCCCAGCTGCATCGCACAGATAAAAACAAAAATGTAAATAATTAGTTACAAACCAGCAAGCAATGATACATTTATTAAGTATCCATGTGTTTATCTGTCAACAGGATATGAGAGGCTCTATTTTTGGCCCCAGTCCACCTGGTGAACCTCCCACACACCTTCCTCCTACAGCTCTACCTCCTCCTCCTCCTCCTTCATCACCAGCAGGTCAACCGTGAACAGAGCTGAATATTAAAATAGGAGTGAGGGCGGCTGCGTATCACCCTGTTTGAGTGAGAGGTGAAGAGTTGGTGTCGTAATTACAGAGAATCAAAACAGCAGCAGAGTAACGCCATCGCTCGTTCAGGTAACAGAGAGACGAGAGGAAGAACAGAGATCAGAGGAAAATGAGGAGAGAATAAAACCATTCCTCCCTCCAAAATGCTGCTAGTGATTCATCCCCAACCATCCCAGACGCTGAGACGGCGGCTCAGCTGACAGGTTTCCGTTTTGTTCTAGAAAAGCTGATGTTCCTTTGAAATGTAAAGTCTGAATTTTTTCTTCTTCTGTTGTTTTTAAACAAGAAGATGTGTTTGACATGAAGGTAAATAAACAAAAACACGTCACCGTGGCATCATCTGCTGAGGGTCACCAGGTCACGAGTGGAGCATCTGTTCACACACACGCACACACACACACACACACACACACACACACACACACACACACACACACACACAGACCTCACATGCATCAAAAACAATTAAAATCACCACTCATTGTGCGCGTACACTTTGACCTTATTTCTCCTCTGCTTCAGAGGCAGAGTACATACATTTCACTCTAAAATTGTCCTAAATCTGATAGATTTTCACTATAATTAATGCATCATCACCTATAATCTAACAGCTGAAGTAGGAAAACAGAGGATTTCTTACCGTACATGTTGTAGAAGCTGCTCCTCTTCAATCACTGAATGGATTCATTTAACTTTTTTTGTTTGTGTGTGAAATACATTCAATGCTCACTGACCAAAGTGCACCCTCACACACACACACACACACACACACACACACACACACACACACACACACACAGACAGGAAGTGAGTTCAGGTCTCTGCTCATACGTTACTGATCTGCTCCTGGGTCTTTCTGAGTCTTTGCATCTCTGGAGTGTCGGACACGATGCTAAACCCTCGACCTTTACTCTCCTCGAAGTCCTTCTTGTACTTCACCTGGAGGAGAAAACATCAGGTTTAAAGAGACGTTCACTCTAAACATCAGCTGCAGTGTCTGTGACCTGCTGACAGGGTGACATATATTCCACATTTAATCTGTTTATTTATTAAAAGATTAAAGCAATCAGCGCAGATAGACCAGAATGCATTGCAGCTATAAACTGCAGTCCCTGAACTAATTAATGGGACGATTCAGATGATGTGTAATGATATCTGAAGGTGGATTTTGAATGTTCCCACGCAGCAGAAATAATAACAGCCATCGACATTCAGACAGACCACAGCGACAATCAGCTTCTCTCAGTGAGAAAAGAACTTTAAATAAACCGTGAATATGAATCAGGAGAGAGCAGGGAAATGTGCAGGAAGGGAATAGATTTCTCTCTAAAACACTCACCGTGTTTCTCAGAAACGTTTTGTCTAATGATCTGGAAACCTTATTTCACACTGCAGGTGGACCTGACTCATAAATGGTTGTTTGATTTAAGTAGAGTTTGAATTTTAACCATAGTTCTTACCAGGAGCATAAATAGGAAAAATTACAAATATGATTATTTCCAGTCACATTTAGCCAGAGGAGCTTGGATCAATAGTTCTCCAGGCTTTCTGATGGAGTTATTATAAGAACTTCATCAGATTTTTCACTCAGTGTCAGTTCTTAAATCTAAATATTTTCATTAGTTTTGTTGCTGAGATTCTAAACTCTGACCTCTGAATCATTCAAGGCCTCTACAGCTCAAGGGGGGAGCTGTGTTGTGTGGAGACATCATAACCGGCTCAACCCAGTCTCTCACTGGGCTTCAGATGTTTCTGACATTTTCAAGAGAACCACTAAAATGCTAAAAAAAAAAAAAAAAAAAAAAAACTTTTGCGAGGTTCTGAATTTCATTGTGTGAGTCTCAGGGCCTCACTCTGGTTTTGCAGGAAGTTTGAACCTTTTAAAATTTTTAAGATGTATATTTACAGAATCACTGCAAGCACCTGCAACACGTCTCAGTTTAGTTTTTGAGGGTCTAAAGGAAACTGAATAAAAAAAGAAAGTATGACCCATCAGCTAACAAATCAATTCTCTCTCTCTCTCTCTCTCTCTCTCTCTATCTCTCTCTCTCTCTTAGGATCTTTTCATTCCCAGCAGCCTGTAACAGAGACACAATTCATTTCTTTCCCTGAAGCTATGAGAAACACCAAAAATAAAAAAGATTTGACAAAAAGCAGCAATGTGAGAACGAGCTGAAACATGATGACCAACTGAAGGATGAAGCATCTCTCAGGTCTGTGATCAATCACTTCCTGTTTGATGTTCAGATCTGTTCATCTAATAGAGTTACTTTAAAGGCATACTATGCAGTTTTGGCTTGTTTGTTTAGCACCCCCTAGTGTCCGTTTTAAGTCACTGTTGTCAAAACGTTAGCATTGTCTTTGCTCAGAAACACCTAAACCTAAGTGCTGAAATGTCTCCTCAGCCTTCACTGCTTTCTACTGGAGCGGTTCATCACTCATTCAAAAAAATCAGCTGTGTTTAAGCAGGGAGCTAGCATAACAGCTAGCCACATTGGGTTAGCCTAACCCTCTGAGATACGTGACTTTGTGAGACTTCAGGACACCGGACCAGAGACTCTGAAGTTACAAACGTGGTATTCTGGATCCAAGCAGCAGATGGGCTGAGGGACTTTTCATTAACCCTAAAGGGTCAGATTAGCTCAGACTGGATCAAGGAGAAGATTTAAAATATGAAAAAGTTACATAGTGTGACTTTAATATCTGAAACTTCTTCTGCTGCCTCCAGTCTCTTCAGATTATTTAAGATAACAATGAACTACACTTTGACAAAATGAGCGCTAGACTTTTCCTCAGTGAGATGTTAGTAATAAGTGCATCTGAGCAGCAGATCGTTTGATTTAGTCTGGTTAGAGACATGTGACACTTTAACAGCTGCACTTTGGTTTGACCTTCAGAGGAACCACTGCAGCTCATCTGGACGTAACGTCGTCCTGCATGTGTCCATCAGTCATCAGCAGCAGCCCAGTAGGCCCAGAACAGGCTTATATAAGTCCACAGAACCATGACTCACACACTGAGGGTGTGTCTGTCCTGTCTCTGTTCTCACAACAAAACAAACTGCATCCACATTTAGCAGATCTGGGCCTCCTGCTGAGCTAAAACGTTAAGTTAATGAACTGAAGCACAAACGAGGAATAAGCTGAAAATGGAATAAAGTTTGGACTTTTTATTGCTCTGCAGCAGATTCGGGTTTCTTTGTTCGCTGCTGGGTCCTCAGGTGATTCTCAATTACCAAAGAACTTCAGCCTGTTGTTTCTCAGAACTTCGCTCTCTGTTTAAATTCATTCATTTATGTTTTCCTGATTTAACAGCAGCTTTTTTTTTATTATTTAAATCGGTTTTTTTTAATTACTGTGACTGAAAGCAACTAGATGGAGACACAACGTTGAGAGAAAATCAGCAATTTTTCAGTGGAATTCAGAGTTTTAACCCTTTTGTGGGACTTTTTATACTGTATTTGACTGGGTCACATGGAGCAGATGTTGTAATTACAAACAAACTGTGAATGTTGTGCAAAATCTCTTATTGCAATTTGGTCACAAAAAGTTCTATTATGTCTTATTTTATTCACTATCAGGTCTCCAGCTCCTCCTGAAGTTGTCTCACGTTTCTTTAATTTCTGAGACTCACAAGGAAACTCAGAACCCTCTGGAATATCTGAAGACATTCTGGAAACTCCTTTGGGTCATTTGGGGTTTAACTCCCAAGTCTTCCAACTACTCAGGATCAAAAGACAATGAAGTGTTCTGATGGATAACGGTTTGTTGTGTTGGATAAGGGTTGAAGTCAGAACCATTTAAAGACCTGAACCTCCTCAGATCAGGGTTCTGTCAGATGTTTGTACAGAATCAGGTCAGCGTTGGAACATATGTGGGTTTTCCCACAGCCTAATGCAGTCATCCTGTTAGAATGAGCTGTCAGAAGGCTTCAGTGCTGATCTAAAGTGACTCCTGTATGACCTCCAGGGACGACAGAGGAGAGGATGATAAAAGGTGAAGGAGTTACGGCTGTGTTTATTCTGGTGGTTATAAATAAAACCATCAGAAATATCAAGAAATAAGAAAATTATTATTTATAAATATAAATGAAATCTTAATGTCTTTCTTTTTATTTCAGACACAATGAAAAGAGGAATGTTTCATTTTCTTTTAGAAGAAACCATTAGAATCAGCCTGGTTTGGGATGATCAGCTGGAAGCGAATAAAGATCAGTTTCTTCTCAAATGAAGTCACAGATTCTTAAGTGACTTGATTTTGTGCACTGTGCACCAGCACTTTATGTCTTTTTGATTGGACTTGTGAATGAAAGTGGTTTGAATGTATAAATCTGGGGTCTGTAGAGGATGATTGCAGAGCAGGACAGAAACACAGGTCTCCTGACAAACAGCATGTCCTCTCCTGCAGACTGCTGAGTGGACATCTGTCCTTTTGTGCTGCAGTCTGCTGGGACGACACAAACACAAGATGACGGCATATGGCACAGAAACGTGTCGTTTGCTTTCAGTTTGTGTGTCAGTAAATCAGAGCGGTGACTCATCCTGCCTTGAGGAGGCAGAACCACCTTTGATTTATCTCCCCGTGGAGCCACGGAGGCAGCAACCAGAACCAGAACGAAACCACATTTACTTCATCAGGTGCTTCCAGCTCAGACTCAGCGTGTTTGGTCCAAAGTAGATTCAACTGTAAACTTTTAATTTACAACATCATTGTCAGGGAACTGTAGTAGTGATGCGCGGCTTGTCTTTTATCCCACATTATTCTTTTATTTTATTTTATATCATTATTTTAACACCACGGGTTACCCGCGGGTCGGGTCAATAATTTTACTTCAGTGCGGAGCATTTTGGGGTGGGTTCATCAAATCAGGGGTCGCGTTAACGGAAAATTTTCCGTCCGTCCATCCATCCATTTTCCTCCGCTTATCCAAGGTTGGATCGTGGTGGAAACAGCCTGCAAAGAAGCCCAGGCTTCCCTCTCTCCAGCCACTTTGGCCAGCTCCTCCAGGGGGATCCTAAGGCGCTCCCAGGTCAGCCGAGAAACATAATTTTCCATTATTAAAATTTTTTAAAACTTTGTGTGTGCACACGCACACACTCGCTACACTCTGCTGCTGCTGCAGCTGTATGAAAGGCTGAGAGATGTCCGTTTCTCGCTCCGTGACCTCTGTAGATAGACACCTGGAGCCTCATTTATAAAACTTGCTCCTCGGCTCATCGCTGCCTCACTTCGTTCTTCTCCCGCGTATTTAAGCAGGAAATAAGTAAATTTAGAAACACAGAAAACAAATGTAAAGAACAGTCAAGTGGACATACTGACCTTCTCTTGCTATTGTTAGTATTTGACTTATAATGACAGGGAGGCACTGCCTCCCCTGACCACACATCCCTAATATATACCTATTGAAGATTCCTGCGACTTTTCTTTTTTAGGAAAATCCCAAGAAGTTTTTGACAAGATAATGAAGCATCAGATGTTAATATCCCCACTACTAAAGGAAAAAACTTAACATAAGCTTTGCTTTTCTTTATTGTGTGTTTTTAAATTTTCAACATAGTTGGTCTGGTAGCTGATCAGGACAGCTGGACGGTGTTTCAAACTAAAACCTTTTCATTGCTTTTCTTTTTTACTTTCACAGAATTGTTTTAATGGTAAAGGCGTGCAGCAGCAGTTTAATATAAAACTAAAAACCAAACAGTGTGTTTAGGTAAATCCTGTACCAATGCACTGGTGTCATGACAACAGGTCAGAGGTTTGTTTGTTTACCTGGCTCTGTAGCTCACTCTGTTGTCTCAGTCTCAGGTTCTCTGGCGTGTCGGCCACAATGGTAAAGGATGTCTTCGGATAGTGTCTGAAGGGAAGGCAAGATGGAAAATTTTAGGAAAAAATAATAAATGATAAAAACAAAAGAGGAGACAAACAAGTAAGAATTGAAATAATCAGAAATATTTGAAAACTGCACAAGCTTTACAACTAATTCCCCCATCGCAGCAGTCAAATCAAATCGGGCTCACACTTGTTTGGGGTTTTAGTCGGTTTTGACATCATTTTCTTCCACTACCTGGTGTTTAGCTGTTCAATGGACTCATCATTCAACAGAAGCCCTTTTCTGATAACATGTGTCCAGTTAAACAATAAAAGCAGCAGGATGATGATCATTAGGAGAGAAACCTAAAAAATGAGCCATCAGGAGGAGCAGCAGAAACCATGAGCTGCTGAAGAATCCACCATTACTCCTCTTATCTCATCCACTTTTAGTCTGTTAATGTTTGTGAGTGGATTTAAATCTTTAATCTTCAGGAGCAGGAAGAAATCTGACAGACAGCAAATAGAAAACACCTCTGGATCTACATTTAAAACGTGTTTCAGTTTGAGCTATTTGGAGCCAATGTAACCCAGCTGGAGCTGGGATTGAACCAGTGACCCTCTGGTTACCAGACCAGACACTCTACCAACTGAGCTACACGCCGCCCCAAAACAAAATCATGAATGAACGTCTGGTTCTGGATAAACACAAGATTCAGCTCAGTGAAGACAGCTCAAATTTAATTAGTCAGAAGGTTAATTTGTGAACTAATTACAATCAAACTGGCTGTAAAATAAGTAATTTGGTAAATAATGTAGCTTAAAATGTTTTTTTTTTCATGCCTCTTAACAACGTTCTAACATACGTAGTATAGCTATAAATAGATTGTGGTGATAAAAAACAAAACAAAGGAAATTAACAAGTGGTTGCTTGTTTGAAGATTGCACAGTGCAGCTTTAATATACAATTTGTTTTATGAATTATTTTATTTACAATGTTTACAGCTGTACATTTTGGGGCTGTTGAAATAATTGCGTTTTAAATGCATTAACGCAAAGCCCCCTTTAATGGCATTAATTTATTTAAGGCGCAGGTTTCCATACTTTTGCTTTGCACATGCACACACAGGTCTAATGTCCCTCTTGGCGTTCCATAGTCTGTGACGTAAGTAATAAAACAGGAACATTAATGCTAACTCGGTGGATGCTAGGTACAGCATGGAAAGCAAAAAAGTTTTTAAAAATGTAATCGATTGACAGGCCTAGTTTTTAGTTAAAGTTTTAAATATTTGTATGTTTTGTAAAGTTAAAAAAAAGACAAGCTTTGACCTTTATTTCCATGTTGTCTCAAGATCATGAGTTGTTTATCTTGTTTTCCTGAGAAAACAAGTCAATATTTCCCTTGATTTAAAAAGCCGTTCTGTTTGTAACCAAAAATTTATCACAACAAACCAAAGGAGGAACTTCATCAGAAATAAAGCTGGAAATGTCACAATTCACTCATGGTGAATCAGCATATGACAGATCTATGATAAATATAATAATGTGTGATAATGGTGATAATAAATTTAAATGAATGCAGCACAAGGATCACCAGCATTATCTCATTATTTTAGAAAGCAAATCTCTTTTACTTTAATATCTAATATTTGAGATAGAATTAATGTGGTTACCTTAGGGTAATTCTATTTTTATTATGTATTTATTATTGTAGAGTTTTCTTTAAAGGTCTACTATGCAGTTTTGGCTTGTTTTCAGCACCCCCTAGTGTCTGTTTCAAATCCCTGTCATAAAAATGTTTTCATCGTCTTTGCTCAGAAACATCTACCTGTTAAATGTCTCCTCAGCCTTCACTGCTTTCTACTGGAGCGGTTCATCACTCATTCTAAGAAATCAGCTGTGTTCAAGCAGGGAGAGATGGGAAAAAAAAATCAGGAATCATGAGCTAAAAACACTCTGGAGCTAGCATAACAGCTAGCCACATTGGGTTAGTCTAACCCTCTGAGATACGTGACTTTGTGAGACTTCAGGGCACCGGACCAGAGACTCAGAAGTTACAAACGTGGTATTCTGGATCCAAGCAGCAGATGGGGCTGAGGGACTTTTCATTAACCTGTAATGCAGGGGTGTCCAAACTTTTCAACATGAGGGCCAAAATCACCAAGTGTCAAATCCTCGAGGGCCACAAAAGTTAGAATATTTCTTAAAAGAAACAAGCAAAAAATATTTTTTTCTGCTCAAAAATTTATTATAAATGTAACATTTTAATGAACAGTCTTTGTCAATACGACACAGGGATCTCGTATGTTTGACTCAATAATAAAAAGAATCAAATTCACTGGATCTGATTGGTCGACTGTTTTTAGGTTTCCAGAAACTACATTTTGTTCCATCCTCAGCAACAAGACCAGGATCTGGGTCTTTCTTCAGTCCTGTTGCTGGATTTAGTCAGGCTTTATGAACAGAGCTCACAAGTCTGCGTTTTGGTAAAAGTCAGTGAGGATTTGTGGTTCTTTTTACCAGGAAATTAAATTATCTCAATATCTCTTGAATTGTCGCAAAAAATGTTGAATATTTTTGATTAAATGGAAAATTTTGCATTTAAAAAGATTTTAATTTACTTGGATTTTTTTGTTTGTTGGGTCTCATGTTAGTAAAAATCTAAAAAATGTCATAAAGCGTCTCTCTGCATCAAAATCTTGCAGGAAAACTAAACTATATAATTTTTTTAATGCAGCTGAGGTCCACACAAAATCGCTCTGAGGGCCACATTTGGCCCCCGGGCCGCACTTTGGACACGCCTGCTGTAAAGGGTCAGATTAGCACGGACTGGCTCAAGGAAAAGATTTAAAAATATGAAAAAGTTACAAAGTGTGCCTTTAAAATAAATTAAGATCTGTATTACACATGTACACATTCACTAGGTCTGTGTATGTAGAAACCTTTTAGCAGAGCTTTGATTTATAACACAGCAATAAATCAAATATCAATAAAAAATAATAAACATGATCAAAAAATACCTAATTCTGCTCTGAGTATAGTGGGTAGAGATCTGACTGATGGGTAAATCTGTTGTCCATTTACTGAAATACCTCTGGCTCCCTCCAAAACAATGACGACACAAAAATAACAACATTTGTTCGCTGAACAATGAATTCAAATGAAAGGAAAAAAATGACTGTAAATAAAATATAAAACCTAAAATGATTACTGTAGTTTATCAGTTCACAGATGGAGCTTCAGTGTTTGTTAAAACTGAGAGATGAAAAAGGAGAAAGTCAGAAATGATTCACCAGACAGACATGAGTCATTTTTAGAAGGTTTAAAACAAACTGAAACACAGGTTAAACTTCCCCTCTGACTACAACAGGCTGAGCTGCAGAAGAGAACCTGATCTCTTTTTTTTAACCTACATGTTCTTTAACACTCTGACAGTGTTGTTTTTGACACCATTTTGGTTTTAGTCTCAGTCTCTATGACTAAATGCTGATTAGTTTTAGTCCCATTCTAATCGTGTCTATGTAATAGTTTTAGTCCAGTTTTAGTCAACAAAAACTCATAAAGGTTTTAGTCTAATTTTAGTCAAAAAATGTATTAATACATAATACAATAACACAATAATATAAATAATCTTGTTTTGTATCACGTAAGATAATATTTAATCCTCATGCTGTCTAAACTTCATAGCCCCCCCAAAAGGACAGTGCAAGGGTTAAAATATATAGAAGACTCAATGGAAACAACAGAATGGCTGTATCTATTTTAATATGTTTTTAATACAAAACAGCAGAAAATGGGGAGAAAAAAGAAGATTAAGAACATAACAGTTGAAGAGTAGGAGTCAAACAGCAGCTAGCACTGTGTAGTTCTGAAGTTGCTGTAATCTGAGAAGAGACTAGACACTCTGGAGAAGCTCCTGAGGCAGCATCCTCATCCTCATCATCCTCTCCACCATCCTCCTCACCAGAATCCTCCCATCTGAGCGAACTGATTCACAGCCCTGAAACTCAGAACACGAGTGAATCATCGATGCCAGTAGTTTGAACACTCCACTCGAGTATCTTTTAGTCCTCTTTTCCTCCCACGTCTCAGCTCCCACTCTCTCTCTCTCCTCACCCACACACACTTTGTTTCTTTCTAATTTATACAGATTTCACCTGCAGTCAGAGTAAAGAAACTTGCCAATACACATACAACATGACAATGTCAGATTTTTCAGATTTATCAGGTTAGTGTATCAGAACAGTTCAGAGTAAACATTAAACTGCATGAAGGCACTTTTTAGGATTCCTGCAAACATAATAACATGTTTCTGCTCTATAAATACGTCTTTGAGTTACTGTGCTTATCTCTTCATCAGCACTAAGTTTCTCTGTTTTTAGTGAAAATGTTTCTGGATCTGACTTTTAACAATAATCACTATGGTCCTAATTACAGGTCAGGTATGATCTGAGTCTGTTAACTGATCATCAGCAGCAGATTGTAAACAATATTTAAAACTGTCTTCTGTCTCTGAGTGTTTGTCTCCACAGCTAAAAGGGAGTTTACAACAGTCACACAGACACACTGAACTCTGCTTCGGTGTGTCGTAGAATGAAATAGGATTTATATGTTAGCTGTGTCGTGTCGTGTATATTTATTGTGTTGACCTTCCAAACACGTGTTTTATTTTCTTTCCCCGTGTCCTGTCCGTCTGTATAGCAAACAGAATAGATGTCTGAGTGCCAGAACAGTGTTGCTGTTCCAGGTGAGACGTTACAGCCACTGCTATAATGCTCCACCTGACTTATATTTAAATACTGTAAAAAAAAAAAGTCTTTATTTGAATTGTTTTTTGGTTTGATTTGAATCCCAACGGACACAGAGATGGAAAGAAGGGAAGGGTACAGAAAGAGGGGTGGGGGAGAAAGTTAACAGAGAAAGAAAAGAATACAAGAGGTACAAAGAATCTGCTTCTGGACCTGCAAAGAGAGAACAAACAAACAAACAACAACAGAGGGCATAGATACAACAGTAATACACATTATATGACTGTACAACAATTACACCGTTCTTAAAATGCACACGGTAAAGATTAATTTAAGGTGTGTTTGGTGCCAACCACAGCCCAAGTCAATGCGTTAGGGAACACCTGAGCTTGTGCACTTTGTGAGCACCTGTGTGTATGTATGCGCGCTTGTGTCTATAAGGTTGTTCCATAGTATTATTCAATGATAAGTTCGGAGAGCCACAGACCCTCCCCCCAAAAACCATGAAAGACACGGAGGAGATCCAAGCCCCAGACGTCTGGAGGCCCCCCAGACCACGGGAATCCCAGGAAAACCACCGCAGGGGCAGCCGCAACACCAGGAGGGGCGCAGAGACTCACCCCGTAAGGGCCACCCAGCAACCGCCGTGCCAGAGCCCCAGGGGGCTGCGGCTACAGCTCACAGGCACCGCCAGCAGCAGGCCACATCCAGGCAGATCCACCCTGGATCCAAAGACCCAAGGCCCGAGGGCGACCCGACCCCAGCCCAAGCCTGATAAAGCCAGAGGGCCCAGACCCCACCCAGTAGCCACCGGGGGCGAGACGGCAGATGCTCCGGCCCCAGCTCCTGAGACCCACCAACACACCAGAGGACAGAGGCACCACCCACCAGCAGAGGTGTGGCAGGGGAGGATAGGCCCCACATCAGAGTGGTGCCTAGGCTGCCCCAGGAGAGAGGAGGACAGGACCAAACCCGAAATATAACCAATCATGTAGACACAATTGCACCTTCCTACCCTCATGCACACACACACAGCCCTACATGAACATATATACTGTAGATGCACAATAGACGCTGTACACCCACTCACACTCCTCATTCATACTCTATACTCCCGGGTCAGAGGACCAGCACCCTAAAGGCAAAACCAGCCTCCAGACCCAGGAGGAGGTCCCGTTCATACTGGGCTGGAGACGGGCAGACCACCCCGCCCCCCGCGGCAGCAGAGCAGCCCACCACCACAGACCCAGATCAGACGGCCCGTTCCACTCCCAGCAGACAGAGAACAGAGGTGTAGACCCTAAATCTCCCCTCCCCGGCTCCAGTGTGGTGTTGATGTATGTTGTAATAAGATGCGGGGCCAGTAGGGGAGCTGGCTCCCTGGAGGGCTCGTCTTCCCAGTGTTATCCCCATCCCTGGACATTTTCCCCCATTGGCTCTATCACACCACCACACACAGGGCTTTGGGTGCGGGTGTGTCACGGGTGTAATATCCCATCTCTGCAGCCCTGTGGCGGCCTGTGACCCAATTTTATTGCACAATTTAAACACTCTCACTCACGACATTCTCATAATGCACATCTAGGGTCTCTGGAGTGGGCACACCCAGTGGCACATGGGGGGGAGGGAGGTTCTGCCAACCAACCTCACCTCCGGTGCCTGTGCCCACCTCCAGGTTACACGTAGACATTGAGGGTTTAGGGCGGGGGGGGTGGCGAGCTGCCCCCCCACCTGTTTTAAACGCAACTTATTACAACACGTGCTGTTTTTAATGTTAGGTGCACTGAATCAGCGACTTCCTGCAGAGGTTTAATTCATCAGCCAAATAAGAAAAACAGCTGCTTTGAAATGTGTGTCACATGTTGGAGCACCTAGAAAACAGATCTATTTAAACAGTTCTCATTGGGTAAATCATTACATTCTGGGATAAAAAAAACACGGACGTTCTGGAAACCTTTTTCATCCTGTTTCATTTTGAGGTTTCAGTCAGATAAACTGATGAGCGCTGTGCAGCTTTACGTTTCACTTCACCTGCTCCTGTTGCCACTGCCAACTACAGACGCTTTGTTCGTTTGTTGCAGCCAAATTCTTTCAGACAAAGAGAGGCTTTGTGGGATATTTTACAAACACACACACACACACATTCACTTTGCAAAGGTAACTCTGGACCAGCAGCTTAAGTCAATAACTGAGTTTTTGTAGTTTTCCTGCCAGTGGGAGAAAAACACCTCAAGTTTGAGTACGTTTTTAGGCCAACAATAAGACAAAACATGAACATTTAGGAATATGAAAGTTAAAAAACACCTCAGTTAGAAAGGCTGCGATTTTACTGGTCAAACATTAAAATCGTTGCAGTTCTTCTAAAACTGGAGAATTGATATCAATATTGCTTTACAATAAAACAACTCTGTGATGAAATAATTTAACAGTCAACACAAGTTGAGAAAACTCCTGTAAAATCAGAGGACAAGTTTCAATCTAAGCTTTTATTTTGCATGGCTGCACAGGTCCAGAGGATCACAAAATATTTTTTTAAATCAATATAATCAAACTACACATGGAGGTTTTAGAAGATCAAACACAAAGTTCAGACTGTTCAGTATCCTGTACTTGCAGATTATTGTAGGTTTTAGGTACGATAACATAATTTAGCCTTTTATTCAATTAGCTATATTTTGCCTCCTTTTCTAAACAGAAACATTCTGATACATCAAGTTATTCATGACAAACTCTGGCTATTAAACTGACTTCATTTATAAATAAATCTGTTATTTTTGTCTAATGTTCTAATCTGATGTCAGGCAGATGAACTTTTGCAGGTTTTAATAAACTAAAATGTGTTTTTATTCTTCTTCTGTATAGGTAAAGGGATACTCCACTAAAAAGTGATTTTTGTCTATTGCCATATTCCTCATAGTTAGATCAGTGGGCAAAAACTATTAGTAACCAGCCCAACCGTTATCCTGATCCAGCAGTACTCCTTTAGCTTTAGCTTAGCAGAAAACAGTGTAAGTGAATGGTAACAACTAGCATTGTGAGAAAAAAAGAACTTAAAAATCATTCGGTAGTGATACTAATTCTGCTTAGTGACCTCAATAATCAGATGGACTGTAAGTGAAAATAAAAGGTAACACGAAGGAATTACTGCTACTTCAGACTGGATGCGGTGCGGTTGCAGTGTGGCACCGCAGCCGCAAGAAAAGTAGTCCACACCGGCTGCGGTTTTGTTATGGAATATCTCCGGCTCTTTGCCTCAGCAGGAGCGCCAAATCTCGGTGGTTCACGTGAGAACAAGTACGTGGTTAGTAGGGGTGGGAGATAAACTCGTTTTTCCGATGCATCAAGATGCAGACAGGAACGATTATCAATCGATTGAAAAATATAAAAATTCGATTCTATTATTGTTTGCGGCCTTGGAATTTCACCAATCACCGCAACTTTCCTCCCAAATCTGACCAGTCATCTTGGCGTTTGTTGTGCGTCACCTTCTTTTTTGACCAATCACCGCCATTTGAAAAAGTTTTGACCAATCCCCGTTGCCTCGAGCTGTGTTTACTTCCTGCTTTTGAGTCGAGCCGCTAAACGCGCCGGCCAGATTCTGTAATGTATTACAGCTAAAAAACGAGCGAGTCAATTTCCCAAAGTAGCGATTACACAAGAGTGGTAGAAGCTGTTCTGAACCAAACATCATGTGATGGATTATACACGAAAATATTCGCTTGGCTGAACAGAGAGGAGCAGAGGGTCCGTTTAATGTTATGCTTAATTAAGTTTAATGTTGTTTCTCACTCTTTTAAATATCCAAATTGTGTTAATGTTACCAACGTAGCTAATGGTTTTATTTTGAAAAACCGAATGCACCTTGCCTGCTAGCGTTTCACTTCCTGTTTGGCGCACGTAATGTCGTTAACTTGATGACAATCCACTGCGGTGTCCGGGAAAAATAGACTTGTTGCGGAAAGTTAACTTTGCCCCGCAGCCGCACCGCACCAGAGTCGGTGTGGAGACTCGGGACTACTTTATGACAAAGAACAGCTGTAAGCCTCCGCTGAACGGTGCAAGGACATGATGCAGTGGGCCCAAAGATGCCTACGTTCGTAAATACAAATACCGGCTACTAGACTAAACCCGGTAAAGTTTTTTTAAGATAATCTCTGTGCAGCTCGCACCTTGGTGTTATTTTTCTTCATCTGTGAGGTTTGTAAACAACGCGTGGATACGTGTTTACAGGTTTTTTAGGGCTGCGTGTAGCTCAGTTGGTAGAGTGGCCGGTCTGGCAACAGGAGGGCCGCCAGTTCGATCCCAGCTCCAGCTGGGTTACATTGTCGTTGTGTCCTTAGGGCAAGACACTTCACCCACCTTGCCTACTGGTGGTGGTCGGAGGGACTTGGAGAGGGCCGGTAGCCTGGTCCAAATAAATTCAGAGTCTGATGTCACCGACTAATCCTGCCCACCAATCCGTTTAAGCGTTGTCATTGACCTGGTATGAGACTGACCGGACCAATCAGTGGGCTGCAGAGGTTCCAGTGAAGCGTGTCTAGACCAAAGTCTGCAGAGCAGAACTGATGATCTAGTATACTAGGCTAGGGCATCGGTGCATGGCATCCCCACTCTTATCAGTGTGTCCCGGGCAGCTGAGACTACAACGTAGTTTATCACCACCAGTGTGTGAATGTGTGTGTGCATGGGTGAATGACTGTTGTGTTGTACAGCAGAACACTCTAGAAAGTGCTCTATAAATACAAGCCATTTACCATTTATGGACTTTTTTCTCACAATGCTAGTTGTTACCATTCACTTAGTGTTTTATGCAAAGCTAATGCTAAAGGAGTACTGACGGATCAGGAAAACGACTGGGCTGGTTACTAATTGTTTTTACCCGTTTATCTAACTATGGGGAATATGGCAACAGACCAAAAAAAGAAAATCACTTTTTGGTGGAATATCCCTTTAATGTGCGCTTTGACAATGAGCAAAACAGAGATGTTTTTAAATGGTTTATGACACCATTCACAATGCTTCCTCTGAACTGTCACCGAATATCATTTCTTAAGATCTAGATAACTTAGCTGCAGCTGTTTCCACATCCCTAAAACTCAAAGCCTCTCCTGGAAAGCTCAGATTAAATGGACAACAATTCTTGGTGAAAGAACAGAAGAATCTTTCATTAAACTCCTGATTAGTCTACGAGCGGCCACTTTGATAAAGTCCGCTGGCAGCAAAGTTAAGATGATTACAGACAGGAAGCTGAAAGTTTCCACTGCCAATAGCTCAGTGATAACGTAGAGGAAATAAGACCTAAAAGATGTAGAAACATTCTAATAAAGATTACAGAAGGTCAGGTTTTCTTCATTGAATCCAAACTGCTTTACATTAAGATGCTGTTCAGCCACCTATAAAGTTAGATAAATAAATATAACCTTTAAAAACAGAAACAGGAACACCCAGCAACACAATGTGCTTTAAACGGTTTCCAATAATACCCTCAGACACATCCTGTCTTTCTGTTAGCGCTCAGTTAAGACATCAGATTTACAATGCTCCAGTGTGTGTGTGTGTGTGTGTGTGTGTGTGTGTGTGTGTGTGTGTGTGTGTGTGTGTGTGTGTGTGTGTGTGTGAGAGAGAGAGATACAGTGCAGTGGGTGTGTTGTGGATACAGATTTAGATTTACCATTGTCTATAATGTTGCAGTGGCCTTTTCCAAACGACGACAGTCTGCTTGCTTCCAGCAGTCGTGACGCACAACAACGCATTCAGACACACAATCAGTGTGTGTGTGTGTGTGTGTGTGAGGTCCAAAAATGACACATTTCTATCCAAAGTCTGCAGCTTTTTGTTGTTGCAGCTCCTTTCTGCTCCATTACCACCTCAGATGACTTCATTAGCCTAAGACTTTTACCTTCTGTCAATAAAGAAAAGCTTCAGATTTTATTGTAATAAAATTCAGGCTTCAGGTGTGAAAAAAAAAAACACCTTCCCAACTAGGTCTATAAAAGCTGAAGAAACGATAACTTTTTGCTAGACATTAGGTGGACTTTGTTCATTTTTTCATACTAATTGAATAACTCAGAACTTCTTGAAAATCATTCTGTTAATTTGTGGTTAAAATATTTTTTAGGAATTATGCATTGGACAGAACAAAAGTTATGAAACATCTATTAGGATGGTTATTAAAGATTACTTCGGCCTGTTATACATTTCCTATTAAAGAATCCACAATATGCTAATGTTCAGGTTTTACAATCGTTTGGAAAACACTTTACTTTTTTGTTTAAACACATTAAAATCTAATTTGGTGACTAAATTCTTGCCGACTAGGCGATATCATTTACAGGTCATTATTTATTAAAGGCCATTATTTATTAAACCACACCAAACAATGTCTAACTTTTCAACATTATGTTTAGGAATATGATGTGTCACTGTGCCAGCTGTAGGATTTGTGAGGCGGCTGGGATCTGTGGGTCTCATTAAAATGTTTACCTCAGTGTCGCTTGCATGAATTGGCTAATATTATATGCATTAAATAAAGAGAAAAGAAGCATGGAAAAAAGGGGAACAGAAGATGAACAAGGACTCATTCCTGTGTACACATCGTCTCAGTGAAGCCATGAAGAGAGTAAAGTTAATAGAAGTGATAGAAAAGGTTCTGATGGTTTTTCTGAGCCTACCAATCAGCTCTAACAGCATCCATGGCAGCACTTACATCTCTATAAAATCCTCGTCTCACCTCCTCACCTTCCTCCATTTATTCAGGTCCCGGTCGCGGAGGCAGCATCCCAATTAGAGCGCCCCAGGTCATCCTCTCCTCGGCCAAGTCCGCCAGCTGGAGGTGTATTTCCTCCAGTTTGTCCTGGGTCAACCTGGGGGCCTCCTGCTGGCAGGGCATGCCCAAAACACCTTCCTGGGAAGGCATCCTAACCAGATGCCTGAACCACCTCAACTGGCTCCTTTCGATGTGGAGGAGCAGTGGCTCTACTCCGAGTCTCTCCCGGATGTCCGAGCTCCTCACCCTATCCCTAAGGCTGAGCCCGGCCACCCCGCGGAGAAAACTAATTTTGGCCGCTTGTATCCGCGATCTCGTTCTTTCGGTCATTACCCAAAGCTCATGACCATAGGTGAGGATTGGGACGGTAAATTGAGAGCCTTGCTTTCTGGCTCAGCTCCTTCTTCACCATGACCAATCGGTTCAGCGTCCATCACTCCAGACGCTGCCCCAATCCGCCTGTCTATCTCCCTCCTTCATTCACTCATGAACAAGACCCCGAGATACTTAAACTCCTCCATTTGGGGTAGGACCTCTCTCCCGACACAGAGTTGGCAAGCCGCCCTTTTCCGGTCGAGAACCATCATGGCCTCAGATTTGGAGGTGCCGATCCTCATCCCAGTCGCATCACACTCAGCTGCTCTCTATGAAATCCAATATGTTTTCAACTTTTCATTGTTACACACCTGACCTTTTAAAGTTAGCTTAATTATATTGTGTGGAGTTTGTTTTTTCTAACAGATGCTCATGCCATCATCACTCTAAACAGCTGACCTGAGCCAGTTATTGCATCTCGCTGCTGTTTGCCTTGTTTACCTTCATATCTTTTTTAATGTGTCGGCCATGTTTGTTTATATTCCATCTTTAAGCGAGCCTTCACGAGAGCTACAAACAGCCAGAACCAAATTCCTTGTGTGTTTTTACACATTTGGCAACAAATCTGATTCTGATCGCAGGATGCATTTGGTTTGCATGACGTAAAATATAAAACATGATCGAATGAATCCTCTGAGATATCGCTTTATAATCAAATATAAACAGAGTTTTAAATCTGCTTTTATTGTCAAGTATGTAACGTATGTGATGACTGTATAAATGTTTAAATCGCTTTTAGCTGCATCGCCAAAGCCAGTCTTAATTATTCAGCCTTTAGATAAAGAAGCTTTATGAAGTAGGAGTTAAAAAAAATGCTCTCATATAATTTAAACCAGGAAAAACAGGAGGATGGGGTCATTCAAGGACAACAACATTAACATACAAACAGGGAAATGGCACCAGATGTCCAAATCCAGAGAAGTAAAGAAAAGAGAGTGAAGTTTCCTCACTCGGTAAGTCTCCTCACACAGCGTGCTGACATATAGCAGCATGGATGTTCTCTGGAAGTAGGACAGCTGAATGTGTGTCAGCATGTTTGAGTTGAGCTCTCTGGTCTGTCTGGATGCTCTCCATCTTCCTGCTACGGTGTTGATGAAAGTCTCAGTGTGGGCTCAGGTCAGGCTCAGAGGGCATGAAGGGAAATAAAATGAAGGAAACACACTTCACCTACTGAATCCTGGACTATTAGTTCCCTCTGATTCAGATAAATACTGTGCATTAATTTCCTGCTAAATCTGATCATTTTATCAGTCATACTACAATAAAATCTAAATTCATTCTCACAGTGAGAACCCTACAGTGTGCTACGTTTGACCCAAAAAGTCTGAAGTTCTGCTCCAAGTCATATTTAATTATTCACCTTCAACTCCACAGACCCTTCTGATAAAAGGCCGTGACAAATGAGGGGAGTTAATGCAGCCTGTGATTATTTAACTAAGACGTTATCAGTCAGTGGATTTAAAAGCAGCCTTTAGAGGTTTATCCTCTAACAGCCATCCACAGAAGAAACGGAAAGAAAGTCAAGAGATGAAACTAGAATTCTGGAACTGAATTTGATTTGATTAAATTACATATTTTATACATTTCTTTAGATCTGTTAAAAGACCATTTTAGATATTTTTTTAGTTTCATTTGTGTGTTTTTTTTTTTAAGTTTTACACATTTCTTAAATTGTTATTTTTTAATTATTTAAAGGTTTCTATAAATTTCCTGACATTTTACATTTTTAAAGGCTTATTTAATTCTTTTTAGATCATTTTTCATATATTTAAGTTTTTTTAGATTTTTCTAAAGATCAAACTAATATTTTGCCTCCTCATTCCTAAAACATTAAAAGTAAGACAAAGTCAAAATAAGGCAAATCAATATCTAATCTAATCACTACATCCTGTATGTTGGAACATGAATCACTCATTTATCTCGTCTCATTCGGAGGAAACTGAACTGATCGTTTCACTGTCTGACTGTCCTGAGTAAACGTTTTGCTTTTAGCACAATTAAGCATTTTGATAGCTCTCAAACTGCAAAATTATGTTTAGAGACTTAAAAATATATTTTTCAGAGGCTGCTGTAAAACACGCTGTAATGATGTGATGCATCACATTAGAACTTTTCTGGATCATAAGATGTGGCCAAACAGAAAATGTAATAAACACAAAAAACTCAAGCTCAACATCACAAAGACATCTGAACAGTTTGTTTAGTGACTAATCCACTGTTCTCATCAACACTCAGCTAATATAATGAAACTATAACTGATGGAACTAAATCCTAAAATTCTTCCACACTGCCTCCAGTTTGGCTCCTGATGGGAACGCCGCCTCCTTCACTCCCACTTTCACCACTTAATGAGGAAAGTCTGGTGCATCAACTGTCCTAAAAGTCCATTACAGGACTAAAACTATCACACTCCCTCTGGTGATGCTGCTGTGTGGACAGAAGCTCAGGCTCTGATTCATCAAGGGGAGAGTCTCAGTCAGCAAAAAGAGGTGTTTTATATCGTTAATAGAAAGGGAAAGGGAGCTGGAGGTGACTTCAGTGGCCTTAGCACTTCATCTTTATTAGACAGGATCAGAGCTGAGCTGAGAGAGGAAAAGCTAGATGTTGAAGGACTGAGACAGAGCAAACAGGAAGCTCAAAGAATTTTCTGGTGAGGAACATAATACAAAACTAATCGATAAGAACATGAATAAAAAATAGGAAATCAGAAATACAGTTAAATGATGGAAATCAGAACAAGATACCAAACAATTAGAACTAAAACAGAGTAAAAAAAAAAAACACAACAAAAGAATAAGATCGGGTTAGGGAATGACAGAAATGTAAGAAAAGATGATGAGGATAATGAGACAAAGTTAATGGAAAGGATGAAGAGAGGAAAACCAACAGAGCAGGAGGAAAAGACGTAACTCGTCTCCAGAGAATCTCCTCCATCCTTTATTCATCCTATCATCCCTGTAACGCGGTCACACAGCTTTGGTTTGTGGGGAATCTGAGAGCTACTAACTGGAGTAAAAACAGACAACCGTCTCAGTTCAGGGCTGTTTTTAGAGGAACAGAACTGTAACACCATCACCTCGTCTCCAGTCATCTGTCCTCGCTGTCCTCAGCCTTTCTGTTCACTCATTCATGCGTAAAACTCTCAGCTGACCTTCAATAGAATCACAGCGCATCCCTCCATCCTCTCTTCCTCTTTTATTTTTCTCTTGTGGAGGAAACCGGACCGCCTAGCTGCTCAGCTCATTTAATCTGTTAAACTTGGTCTTTGTCTCTTTCTGTCTTCACCCACTCGTGTCCCCTCCTCTCAGCAGATTCTCCACTCAAACCGTGACGATCAGACGGAGGTTACGTAAGTTTCCTTCAGCAGCTTCATCTTTCTGCTCACTGTCCTTGTTTCTCCCCTCGGATCCATTACTATAATATGAGGTAAACTTCTATACGTTGACTTCAGTTATTATTTAAAGAGATATTTCAGCATTTTAAAGTGTCTTCTCAAGTAAAAGTTATAAATAATTCTTATCTTTTCCATTGAAAACAGGTTCCTGAACAGCCTCTATTCAGAGAGCTAATTTAGAGCTGTGACACCATAAACCAGCAACTCCTTCGCTTGTAACGGTTCATAATAAAACATCACATGAACCGCTGGGAAAGTTAGATCTGTTTTGAGGTGACATCAACACACAGTAGTAATGGCTGCACCCAGACTAATAGTTAGCTCATCAAACCCAAAGGAGGTAATCAACAGGCAGCCCGCGAGCCGGATCTCCTATTTCTGGCCCTCATGCCAATTACTGACCCCAACGTTGTCAATATTTCATTAAGTCCACCGCGAAACAGCGCTGCGCGCCTCCTCCGACAGCTTCAGGAAGTGAAGCTACTGCAGGTAGCTACAATGCGCACCCCCCACCCCCCGCAGACCAATCACGTGCCTCCCCCTCCTAAGCTGTTAATATTTCATAGAACCCACCACATCTCCCATGCTGCTCCAGGAAGTAGAGTTCCTGCAGGCAAGGGGCAACCTGTACACCCTGTTCCCCCCACAGACCAAACGGGCGTTTCCTCCCTCTCCCAAGCTGTCAACATTTCATAAAATCCACCGTGATCCAACTGGAGCAGAGTGGATCTGACTGGGTCCAGGTCTGGGCGCCACCCCGTTGGGGATGCAGGTGTTTTAACACTTAAAAATCATCACTTTTCTGGCAGTTTAGCTCAAAAACTTTTCTTCTCTGTTTTCCTCCGCTTGCTGTTTGCTCCCTCTCGCCAAACACACCGGTGCTCGCAGTAGTTTATTTAATGTTCTACGCTCTCAAAAACAAGTCAAATGTTGTAATTAGTTATTTAGGTTCTTTTTTCAGACATGTATGGTCATTATAGTAAATTTTTGTTTACCTTCTTGACATGTTCATCAGAAGACATACATGTCTGACAAAAGAACCTAAATAACTATTTAACAAAGAGACATAATGAACGTAGTGAAGTAAATGTTGTAATTCTCGGTGCTTATTACTAAACAGAGCGCTGTTGGTCAAAGTTTGGCCTAAACAAAGCAGAAAATCGCTTCACTTCCTCCTCACTCTCTCCCAGACAGACACACGCACCGCCTGCTTCCATTGTCATAGCAACCAGCTGACGGACAGCTCAACAGGTTGAGTTCAAGAAAATTACAGGACATCTAAACATTTCCTCAGAACCAAATAATAGAACATTAACTGATTATTATTAATAATGTTTTAGTCAAATTAAGATGCAGAAAAAAGGCAAAATACTGATTTCACAGCAGCAAGATTATATCTGATGTCCCATGGACATTCGCTGACTCCTCCATGGACATTCATCTGGCCCTTTCAGGTTTGTAATTGAGTATCCCTGCTGTAAACTCTATTTCTCTGAACAGAGGCCGTTCACGGAGCTAGAGGGAAAGACAGAAAATATAACTTTACACAGAAACACAATTCAAATTGGCTGAAATCTCCCTTAATGTCTGACTAGGAATAAACATTAGGAAGGAGGTAAAATATTAAAAAAAAGATTAAAGAAATAAAATGTAACTACTGATGCCTGTAGATGTGATGGAAAGCAGTTTTAGAATGAAAATGCAGCAAAAAAGAGACCAACCTTATCCACAAGATAAAATATAAAAGATTTGTCACATTTTGATTCTACTTCATGTCTTTTACATTTTATTCTCTTCACTTGAGTTTTAATCTGACTTCACTTCAAAATAAACTGAATGACATTTTGCAGATCTTCTCTAATCATTGTTTAGCTTCATTTAATCAGAAATAATGTCATTTGAGATGTGTAGGACTCTGACTTGAATATTAATGCTGACATTTTATGGATAGTTCAACTGGAGTCTGCTCCACTAGAGCTCTAATTTGTCAATCAATGAAAAACATCTCAGAATCAAGAAACATAAATCTGGACTCCTGTTTTAATCCATGACAGAGTCCTACGTTTATTCTGAAACAGGAGTCACTCGTCCTCCTCCTGCCTGATGTCTTTATAAATTAGATCCTGGGCAACATGTTTTCCTTTTCCTGCCCCTGAGAAGCAGCAGAACTCCTTTGTGCTGCTGTTTCAACACAATGAGGCTGCAGTAATCTGGGTTGTGTGGGCAGAGTGGTTACATAACCAGAATGTCTTTACCTCAACGATCTGAGCTCACACAAAACCTGATAAATCATGTTAGTTCACACACACACACATAGAGAGACAGAACGAGACTCTGTAATCGAGGGTTTGTGTTCATGTGAGCAGCGTTACATAATGTAATTAGTATTCACTTGAATAAAGTCAAAGTTAATTGAACAGAAGCAGCTGTGAATGTTTCGGAGCCGTTCTCAACCTGCTGCTCTTTTATTCAGACCAACAACAGCTGATAGAAGCAGCTTCATCTGAAGTCACCAAGAAATGTAACCTGATGACCTGAAGCAGCAGGTTCCTCCTGCACAGAGGAGCAGACAGAGGTCCTGCTGATGGGTTAAACTTCTCATTAAAGAGCATATATTAAGTTCTTTTTTTTTTTAAATTCTGATAAAACTTTGTCCAAAAATACTATTTGAAATGTTTATTGAGGGTATTTTGTTTTACAATACATTTTTTTAAACCATTTTTCTAGTCAAAAGTGCCCCTTTTTGCAAAGCTTCTAAAAACGCTTTTTTTTCATATGTGGACCTGTGACGTCAGCTAAGGGAGCTCCTAGCTAGGTGGCGCTGCTTACAGTGTTGTCAGATGTAGATAAATAAAGTATTTGTAGGATAATTTAACACTCTGTACGATCAATAATCCCATAAATCTGATCATTTGAGCCCTTTGTTGTGTGGAGTTTGTGTAACAGATGCTTGTTTTAATCATTGTGTAGATTTTTTAAAGCTAAACTACTTTAACATCTCAGACTGGCACCGCTCTAGTCTGCCAGCTGCCTGCTCGCTGTCAGCGATGAGTTGTTAGTTTTAGGTTAGTGCGCTCTTTAATCCAGTCGGTGTGTATTCATTTTAATAAAAAATGCTAAATTATATTTATTATGTTTATGAATGCCAATCGCCAGTCTGTCAGGACACTGAGTCAACAACGGGACGGCTTCCTTACCGGTACGGTGACTTCTGTTTGGAGACGAAAAACCCCGGCGGTCCTGGTCTAGTCCAGGACTGGATGTGATGGAGTCCCACATACCGACGAAAAACATTCAGTGTGACTCTAAACAT
>SSNR01000115.1:1612643-1652401 GCA_006937965.1 Callopanchax toddi
GTCCGGTACCGATCAGCGATTTCATGAGAGCATTTCCTTCAGGTGTCTGACCCTCACCTGGCTGGCGGGGTACAGTAAATCCATGCCGTGAGGCTCTCCAGAGGGGCTTCCCGTTCCCAGCGGCTCCCAAGAGGGGATTCCCAACGGGGTTTCCAGCCTGACCCGACACTGTTTCGGTCAGCCTCAAACCGTTTAGCTGCATCCTGTGAAACTTTTTATAAACTCTTTCATTTCTTAAACGCAGCTCAATGTTTGGAGCTCTGATGATCAAAAACCTGGTGCTAAACGCTGGTATTTTACCCAGACCCAAGTGAGGAGGTGGGTCTACAGCTGGACCGACAGGGTACAGCCTTACAGGACTGATTGTTTTTATCTTTTTTTTTTTTTTATCTTAATAAAATAACTTCTCACTATAGTAATAAAGTAATAAAATAACGGCACTCTGGGGGTTTGTTTTGCTCGTCACAAGTAGTGAATAGTGGATCAGTTTTCTATATAGAGAACGAACGGTCTCCCTGAACTGTCGTCACTTCCGGTTTGGTGAAAAAATTGACAATTCTCACAAAAACGAATCCAAGAGCCTAATTAAGCTGAATTTGTGTAAATTTTTATTCAGAAAAAGTTTCTATTATATTTCTCTAAACATTTGTTTAAGGGAGTGTCTAACTTAAAATATGCTCTTTAAGTCTGGAGCGTTACCTTTATTGGGAACTAGTCTCATTAAAGTCATGAAGGTTACTGTGTTAAAGAGTTGGAGCTCATGTGCTTCTATAATCTACTCCTCATGAGCTGCAGGTGGGGTTTAAGAAGCACGAGGCCACAGATGTTTAGGTTTTCTCTCAGCTGGAACACTAGAGAGATCAGCTAAAACGGACTGATCTGAAAATCAACCTGGGAGATATCAGAAAATGTCTACTTCTACTCTAATTTTAATTCAACTCTGACATTTTCCATGTTATTTGCAGCAGAAACGTTTCTGCATCATTTCACTCACTTTATCCAGACATCCATCCTCCCAAACTGAAAGTGATTTCAGGTTTAAAGAAATGCAAATATGATCTGGATAAAACAATCACACTGATTAAACAAACTAAAAGAGGTCCAGATTAAACCCAGACTGATGAAGTGAGGAACATGTCCTTCCTCTATGAGAACACACAACATGTTTCAGTCAAATTCAATGTCATGAAAACAGAAAACTCCAAACAGACCTGGAAGAATAGAGTGGACTGTCATCTTCTACTGCTTTGATAAAATCAGCTAACAACAATGTCTTACAGTGAAATCAAGACCATTTTCAGCCTCGCTCATAATGTAAAAAACAATCAAGGTATCTGAACCAAAGAGCTGCTTTCATCTTAACAAAAACCAACCGAAATGAGTGGCTCAGTGGGGAAATGGGTCATGTGACCTCACTGGTTCAAATTCATCCTGCTCTGATCCAACAGCAACATCAGGGCGAAGGGCTGTTCCCATCATGCCTTGTGCTCACCATGTGAGCCTGCAGGGGGCAGTGTTCAGGTCTGGGTCAAAGTTCACTAGTGGTATGAGTTTGGCTGGTTGTGCTAAAGCAGCAGGTTTATTCATCAATACTAAGTTTCTGGTACTTTTATTAAGAATAAATGAACATACTAAGACCAAGTCTATGTTACTGTTCATACAATTAGAACTAGAAAAGGTGCTTTTCTGTCCAAAATGCTGCTTGAATGCAGAGTGCTGAATAAAATAGCTGAAAACAGCTGAAGACCTGAAGCTAAAGCTGAACTGAACTGTCAGTATCTGCTAAAATGTTTTGAAGATTTAAAGCTTGAGCATTAAAAAAAAAAAAATCACTTTTTTAAATTTAATAAAATTGTATTAAATTGTCTTATTTTATTTTTAAAATTTTATGAAATAGTTTTTTTAATCTTTTTTTTTTTTTTTCAATTTTATTAAATAGTTCATAAGTTTAACCATACTCCGACCGGGACCGGAGGAAACTGAACAGCTGGTCAGGAGAGCCAGCTCAGTTCTTGGCTGTCTGCTGGACTCTGAGGAGGAGGTGGTGAGAGAAGACCTCCATCCACCTGCCTGTGAGGGCTCTGAGCAGCTCCTTCAGTGGCAGACTGAAACATCCTCAATGTAAAACAGAGCGTTACCACAGATCATTTATCCCCACGGCTGTAAGGCTGTACAACTCCACTGTTTAGTTTCATTCTGATCTAACTCAGTAGGGTCTGTGCAACGGTCATATCGGTACATTTCTGTACAGTTTGTTAATTCACTATTGCATTCACATCTGTATTTTATCTCATCCTCTTATATTGCCTGTGTGTCATCATGTGAAATTCATGTGTCATTACTTGCTTTTTATTCTTGTGTTTTCCCACTGTGGGATCAATAAAGTCAGTCTATTCTATTTAAATGGAGTGAATCTCCCAAATCAGGGATCCTACAAGTTTCTTCTAGTCAAATTAAAGTCTTTTTAAGACCTTTTAAAGAGCATATTTTAAGTTCTTTTTTTTTTTAAATTCTGATAAAACTCTGTCCAAAAATACTATTTGAAATGTTTATTGAGGGTATTTTGTTTTACAATACATTTTTTAAACCATTTTTCTAGTCCAAAGTGCCCCTTTTTGCAAAGCTTCTCAAAACGCTTTTTTTTCATATGTGGACCTGTGACGTCAGCTAAGGGAGCTCCTAGCTAGGTGGCGCTGCTTACAGTGTTGTCAGATGTAGATAAATAAAGTATTTGTAGGATAATTTAACACTCTGTACGATCAATAATCCCATAAATATGATCATTTGAGCCCTTTGTTGTGTGGAGTTTGTGTAACAGATGCTTGTTTTAATCAATGTGTTAGATTTTTTAAAGCTAAACTACTTTAACATCTCAGACTGGCACCGCTCTAGTCTGCCAGCTGCCTGCTCGCTGTCGGCGATGAGTTGTTAGTTTTAGGTTAGAGCGCTCTTTAATCAAGTCGGTGTGTATTCATTTTAATAAAAAATGCTAAATTATATTTATTATGTTTGTGAATGCCAATCGCCAGTCTGTCAGGACACTGAGTCAACAACGGGACGGCTTCCTTACCGGTACGGTGACTTCTGTTTGGAGACAAAAAACCCCGGCGGTCCTGGTCTAGTCCAGGACTGGATGTGATGGAGTCCCACATGCCGGCGAAAAACATTCAGTGTGACTCTAAACAGGCGCCGTTACTTCGATCCATTCACCGGAACCGCTGTTAGCACGCAGCAGCTAACAGGAGCTAACGGGGAGACTTGAGTCTCGTTTCCATGCCAGGTTTGGTACGGTTCGTGGTGGGTCGTAGTCCGGTACCGATCAGCGATTTCATGAGAGCATTTCCTTCAGGTGTCTGACCCTCACCTGGCTGGCGGGGTACAGTTAATCCATGCCGCGATGCTCTCCAGAGGGGCTTCCCGTTCCCAGCGGCTCCCAAGAGGGGATTCCCGTTCCCAGCGGGGCTACCAAGAGGGGCTTCTCGGCGGGGTTTCCAGCCTGACCCGACACTGTTTCGGTCAGCCTCAAACCATTTAGCTGCATCCTGTGAAACTTTTTATAAACTCTTTCATTTCTTAACAATCCACCTGAACGCAGCTCAATGTTTGGAGCTCTGATGATCAAAACCTGGTGCTAAACGCTGGTATTTTACCCAGACCCGAGTGAGGAGGTGGGTCACGGTCTACAGCTGGACCAGCAGGGTACAGCCTTACAGGACTGATTGTTTTTATCTTCTTTTTTTTTAATCTTAATAAAATAACTTCTCACTATAGTAATAAAGTAATAAAATAACGGCACTCTGGGGGTTTGTTTTGCTCATCACAAGCAGTGATCAGTGGATCAGTTTTCTATATAGAGAACGAACGGTCTCCCTGAACTGTCGTCACTTCCGGTTTGGTGAAAAAATTGACAATTCTCACAAAAACGAATCCAAGAGCCTAAATAAGCTGAATTTGTGTAAATTTTTATTCAGAAAAAGTTTCTATTATATTTCTCTAAACATTTGTTTAAGGGAGTGTCTAATTTAAAATATGCTCTTTAAGACCATTTATATAAAAATTTTAAACCCATTTTACAGACCTACCGACAAGGAAAAACAAAAATTCTTGAATATATGTTCATTTATTTTTAAAAGAAACATGGAATGTGCAAAGTATGACAAGTTATTTAATCAGAATAATCGTGGTTGACAAATGAAACCTTTGAGGTGAAATGTGATACGGAGAAGTTACAGCACACATTTTAAGACCCAGATATCAAAATTCAAGACTTTTTCAAGTCTTTTAAAGGTATTATTTCCAAATTCATAAATTCAATGCTTTTAAGACTTTTTAAGACCCCGCGGGAACCATGCTAATAGAACTTTATGAAGCAAAAAGTCTTAACATGATTGCTGATTAAGAAACTAAAGTTTCAGCAGAAACAGTTTATAAGTTTAACCATTAGCTGAAGAAGCAGAAGGTTTTGAAAGGATGTGAAGGAATTTTAATGTATCTGGAAGGGACAAAAAGTTTTTTTTTAAGTTAAAAGTACTGAACATCATACCCAGAAAGTTCTGAAAGAGCTGAATGTTCTGGCTGCTAAAAAACAACAGGAGTTTGAGCACAAAAATTACACAAGAAAACATAAAATATATTAAAATAAATAAAAAGCAACAGGAATACTGAATTCAGAATTCCAACAATGATTTTTTAAAAAGCACTGTCTGCAGTTTAAAGTCAAAGCAGGAGATAAGAATATTGATAAAATATTGTTTTACTTTCATGCATCATGATATTCATCTAGTACTGGTAAGACTACAGTGTCTGTAGATTTAAACAGAGTGAAGGAGAACACAGCAACAGCCTAAAGCCTGAACATATATTTGATATTAGATCTAGATCTTAGAGGGGCTGCGGGTTTTTTTTAAAAGATGGATGTATGATTACGCTTATTTTTGCTTTTTATTCATGTTTTTTTTTCCTTTAGAGGTTGTGTTCAGTTATTAATATCTCTCTTATCTAAAAATCTCTTTAATTCCAGCTTTAAAACGTCATGAATTTGATCAACTTCAGACAAAATGCTCCTGCAGCAGCCAGCTTCAGAAGAAACAAACAACCTGACGTCGTTGGTTCAGATGTTTTTGTTGCGGCTCAACAATCAGACGACCAGCTGAGAAGAAATGAGCTTCTTCCCAGAACACACCAGTCCAACAGGACTAAAAACAACCAGCGTCAGAGGGAGTCCAAGCTTCACACACACTCTTTAATTATGGGATGCTGGTTTGTACTCTGAGCTCGACATGCAACACTGAGGTCCAAAAACAACACTCGACACTGAGCTGGAAACCGCTGCAGGAATCCTTCTCTACACAGTAAACAATCCTCTGAGGCGGGACGTTTGTGTTCCGGCCCTGGAGGTGATAACGAGCAGGAAACAAATACAGCCTGCTGTAAATCAACTGTTTATCAACTGAATGTGACTCGATCTCAAGGGAACTTTGATTTTTAGGCTTCTTTTCCCATCATGACTTTTACTGGATGTCTTGGATCCAGATCTGGGTCATGAACTTGTTTACTCTGTGCTAAACAGCGAAAGCTGTCCATCACATGATCAGAACTAAATAAAAATCCCTTATTATTACAATGTATCTATGGAAACCTAAATGGCGTTTTACTTTCTAAATGTCAAAGCTAATTTATTGATTCATCAAAATGCTTCAGAAAAAAAAGATCAAATGAGACCCTTTAGTGTTCTGGTTAAAGCCTAAAGTCCCAAAAATAAAATCTAATTGACTAGAACTCCTTTAAAAACTAAAAGAAAGTTTAAATAAATCCTTAAAGATCATTGTTGTTGTTCAAATCTAAAGTAGGAAATATTTTATTGCTTTTTTCTTGGTGTGAACATTTGAAAGTGGCAAAAAGATTCATTTCACAAAAGATGAAAGGAAGCAGAAAATATGAAACACCTAAACAAATAAGACAATTTCAACATTAATCATCCACGTCCTCGTGACGTTCACAGACCTGTACTGATAAAACAAAAGTGTTTCCAGAAAAAGAAATCATGATCTGAAGTTAAAAACTGAATCCTGCTTCAGACAAGGCAAATAATTCATCCGTTATCCTTAGAAATCTAAAACCTTTCCAACTTTCTGTTTCAGTAAGTTTGTTTAGAGAACAAGTGTGAGATCAGAGATTCGTTTTACTACAGATCGTTACCTCTCAGATTACCAGCATTATAATCAGTTAGTAAAATCCAGACTTCCAAACACAAGCTGTATTTACATCCATCAAACGCAGCTCTAAGCTCCGCCTCCTTGGAGGTTTTTAAATCTCCCATGTGTCCCGCCACTCAAACCTCAATATTTTCCAAAACACAACAAATGACAGCACAGCGCATCAGGCTGAGCTGATAATAACAAGCAGAGCATGAAGTGAAAGGAGTGGCAGGAACCGACCAAACACCAAAACCATAGATTCTATAAAAACCTGACTCCGATAATAACACAGCAGCTACAACCAGAGCGTGGAGTTTACTCTCAGAGAGTCGCCAGAAATATGAAGTCTGCACACTTTGACTGAGTAAACAACAGCAGCCCTGAGAGCTTTTACTCACGCGCTGCAGTAGGGCTTCTTATCGTAGCCTTTGTAGTTCTTCATGTTCAGAGTCATCTTGCAAACTTCGCAGTGAAAACATCCTTTGTGCCAGTTCTGATAACAAAAACACAGAATCACAGTTAGACCTGGAAATATTAGCATCAAGAAGGTTCTGATTCCAGGGTTTCCTGTAAACTGTGAAACGGCTCTGGAGCATTCCAGCAAACTAGTTCTTTACACAGCATATATCAGACATCATCATGTTAAACCTTTAGAGCTTACCGACAACCATGTTTGATCACTAATGCATTGAGGTGTTTTAAAATAACGAATGAACATTTCTGTAGACATTACCGTTTTGGAAAACACAGTTTTAGCAGCTAAAGATCAGATTAAAATATGTGGGTCAGGAACAGAACGGTTAGGATGACCGAATGCCACGACATAGATGAAGGAGAAGATATGAGGGGAGCGGTCCTTGGTAACCATGGCAACTGAACCTACAATGATGAAAGAGGTCCAGAGCCATCAGTGGAGGAAGGGCCACACCCAAAGTTCAGTATTTCAGTGAGCGCCCTTCAAAGGGTTAATAGTGTGTTGTTATCATGACACATTATGGAGTTCTGATTGTAAATTAAAACGTCTTTAAATCAGAAAATCCATTTTTACTGAGTCTGGTTCTGGCTGCAGCTCCACTAGGAACCACCAGATCATCTCCATGACAACTGAACATCGCCATCTGCTGCTACAGAATCCTGGAAGCCCCCACAGTCACAGTTTTAAGTTGTTTTTATTGAAAGACTTTTAAGTTTTAAATGTTTTAAATTGAATGTTTTGGGTTTCAGTGCAAAAGTAAACATTAAAATACTTGCATGAGAATCTGGATGTAAACAGATTTGCTCATAATAGGGCAGACCGTAAGCTCCATTTGCTCAGTTCAGACCCTCCTCCATCTGTCCCGCATCAGGATTATTTAAATCCCTAGAAAGTGACTAAATTCTGTCTTTGAGATTTTAACTCGATGACTTCTGTGTTAATCCTCTACTTAAATGCAAAGAATGTTTAAAAACAGAAATCCACAAACTGATGAGATAGAAGGAGTTATCTCAGCGTGGTGTGCACCGGTTTTATAAAACTCTGAGGAAACTGAACGACTGGAGGTCAAAATAAGTTTTAATCAGTGGCGGCCCGTCCATAGAGGGCACTAGGATGCCGTCCCACCAGTTCAAGAGGAAGAAGAAGTGGATAGGAATCACAAAATATTTTAAAAAACATGAAAATAAAACTAAACGATCCATCCATTATATATACAATAAGTACTGTGTATAATCTACATTTAGGTGTAGTTTTAAAATGTTCTCTCACTATTTTTACCAGACCCAAAAAAAAAATTTATAAAAATAAAATAAAAAATATTTTACCAGACCGAAAGGTCGAGTGCTGTACTTCCTGTTTCTTTGAGGTCTACTGTGCATGTCTTGGGTGCACTCTGCTTTACCAATAGAACTACGCGATGTTCGCTGTTACTGATGCATGCGCACTGGAATCAGCCTTTAATGCAAAATATAGGAGAGCTAAAGGGCGCTGAATCTAGCATTCGTGTCATACGCAGAACATCAGAAGACCGGAGAATTAGCTGAGCTCAGATCAGGAAGTTGACCCGGAAGCTCTTGTTCTTGGATTTCTAATGGAGAAAACAAAATGGATATTTATTCAAAGAATCCTTCTTGGCAGCTTGTGAAAACCTGGCTGATTGATTCCATGTGTCCTGATTTAATGAACTCGATGGTGAGTGACTTCGTTTGTTTGTTTCATATTTTTTAATAACATATCTATCGTGGATTTTCTATTCAAAAACTCCATAGGCCTAGCTGTTCTAAGTCCTGATGAGTGAATTTATACCTTAAATAGCGACATGTTTTTGTTATAGTTGTGGCTGAATGTTAGAGAAATATTGATACTGTTGATTGAATACGTTGGTTCATGTAGTTTAGCTCGTTTTGAGGAGGTTTTTGTTACTTTTCCGTAAAATATCATGGCGATCTATGGGAGTTTTGTATGAGTGTCCTAAAATCGTATTTTAACTTATTTTGATGGGACATATCAGTGGATTTGACTTTATTTTGTTGTTAATTCACTTCATTAGTTGAGCTGATTGTCATGACTTGCTTGGTTAGTGTTTGTTGTCTGAATTGTAACATTAATTATCTGACTGTGTTGATTGATTCTTTTAATGACCACACAGCAGAGCTGGTGGAATTCTTTTTTCAGTACAGTATGGTTTGTACAGGCTCCAACATTAACATATGACACAGACAGAAAACAACACATAACATGTAAGTGTCCAGAGCGTGTGGACCCAGCTTATCGGCTCTCCTGGTTCAGCATCTTTATGGCAGTGGGTATGAAGCTGTTCTTAAAGCGAGATGTTCTTGAGGCCGTTGCCCTGTATCGCCTTCCGGATGGGAGTAGTTGAAAAGCATTGTGTGCCGGTGGGTGGGGTCGGAGATGATCCTGTGTGCAGTATTTAAAGTCCTTTTGCGGTGTAGCAGGTTTAGGGAGGGTAGGGGTAAGCCGGGTATTTTCGTTGCTCTATTGATGATTCGCTGTAATTTGTTTTGGGAGAGTTTGTCCAGAGCACTGTACCATACTGTGATGGATGAAGTCAGAATACTTTCGATAATGGCTGTGTAGAAGCGATGCAGAAGGTGGGGTCGTACTTTGAAGTTTTTGAGTTGTTTGAGATGAAATAGTCTTTGCTGGGCTTTTTTGTGAATGTAGTCTGCGTTTGTTTTCCACTTGAGGTTATTGCTGATGTGGGTTCCAAGAAGTTTGAATGTGTCGGAGATGGAGATGGGTTCATTTTTTATGTACACTTGAGCTTTTGGGGGTGGATGACGTCTCAGATTGACGATGAGTTCTTTTGTTTTTGCTGTGTTGAGTAAAAGATTATGGTCTGAGCACCAGGTCACTGCTTGATTGATCTGTGCAAAGTACTCGGTTTCCTTATTGTTGGTTATGAATCCTATAATGGTTGTGTCATCTGCGTACTTGTATATCTTGACAGAGTTATGGTGGGTTGTGAGCTGATTTGTGTAGAGGGAGAATAGCCAGGGTGAGAGAACACAGCCTTGGGGTGTGCCTGTACTGAGTGACAGAGGGGATGATATGTTGTTGTTAATCTTCACCCTTTGTTGCCTTTTCCAGAGGAAGCTGTGTATCCAGTTACAGATGTGTGTGCTGATGTTCATGTCCCGTAATATGTTAATGAGTTTGTCCAGATTAATTGTATTGAAAGCAGAACTGAAGTCCATGAACAGGATACGGACATATGTGTTTGCAGATTCTAGGTGGTTCAGTGTGTGGTGAATTACTAAATTAACAGTGTTAGTTATAGATGTATTTATGTGTTTGTGGTGTCAGTAGAATGCTCATTGTGAATATTAAGTTGTGTTTCTGACCTTGTGTAGGTCAGGTTGTTTTTTCCTTGAAACTCTTACTTTTGTTGTGACCACATTGTGGTTGTTTTTTTTATTTTTATTTGTATCTGATTATATTGATATTATTCTAAGGTCTCCTTATAAAGACTTTATGATTTCTTTACTGTTTGATGTGTAGAATTAGACCTAACAGCTCCACATTGTTAGAGAACTGGTGGTAGGGATTTTTACCAGCAAAATATTCAGTCAGATGAAAATATTTAGCTTGATTCCCTGCTCTAGTGGTGATATGTGATTTTTTGCACATCTGAAAACTGACTTGCAAAAATGTGCCCCACCCAAAAGAAATTTCACCAGCCGCCACTGGTTTTAATCTTAAAATACCTCCAGTAGATGAAAAGAATCTGAAAGTCACGTCTTTAATAAATAACCCTGAATAGAGATGATCACCCTTCAGATGACCACCTGAATCACCTGGTTGGAGCTAAAGTCCAGTTTCTGTCCAACTGGTTATTTTTGTTCGATTTTAGATTCAGCTGAAGAGACTGGAGCAGATTGTGGCTGCTGGTAGCAAAGATCATAAAACTGGTTCTTTACTGGTTCATCCCTTGAGTCAGGAGTCTTTCCCCATCCAGAGGTCAGAGGTCAGACTTCAGTCTCTGAACCAACAAAAACCTTTGAAAATGTTCAGGTACACAAACTGAAACTGAGTGGAAATCAGTCAAAGTCTAAAAAATAACTGTGAAAACCTTCAGACGGTCTGGAGAACTGTTGATCCAGACTTTACAGGAAAAGGAATAAGATGAGGATCAGGAACTGGACCAGGAGTTCTGGACTGGATCACAAGTTCTGAACTGGATCAGGAGTTCTAGGCTCGACGACAAGATCTGAATTAGATCGGGAGTTCTGGCTTGGACCAGGGTTTTTGGACTGGACCAGGAGTTCTAAACTGGACCAGGAGTTCTAAACTGGCTCAGGAGTTCTGAACTGGCTCAGGAGTTCTGGCCTGAACCAAGGTTTTTGGACTGGACCAGGAATTCCGAACTGGATCAGGAGTTCTAAACTGGATCAGGAGTTTTGAACTGGATCAGGAGTGGTTTTTTGAACTGGACCATGTTTATCCATTTCCTGGCTGATTTGATGAACTTATGTGCCGTTTTGGTTCAGACTAACCTTCTAAAATGGGACGTAAAGAGGTGAGGAGTCTGGAGCATTTAGCAGATATTTACCCTGATTTTTTAAATATCAGAAAAAGGTTTTGATTAAATGAAATAAATTACTGTTGCTCTGTAAAGGTTGGATGTAAACACGTTTGAAGAAAGCTTTGGTTAACATTTAATGGAGCTTGATTATTGAAAAGAAAGTTTTTTTTAAATCATCATTAAAAGCAAATTATTTAAATCAGCCTCCGATCGTTGAAAGTACACTCCGGACGTTTTCTTTTAGAACAATTTTATTATTAAGAGACAAATAAACAAGTTAACTCCTGACAGCCTTCACTGCTCATTAATCTCACTCTGATAACAGATTTCTCCTCCCACATAATTCTCTCTGGAGGTTTAACTGACACTAAAAGTGTCATCTTCACAGCAGGAACATCAGTGAGAAATAGTAAAGCTGAATTCTGAATACATAAATCATTTCTTTCATTTTTCTCTAGACTTAGTTGATCAGAACGGACACCTTTATAGCAGAAAGCGTCTGATTTAAAGGGAATTTCTGTCTTTCTCAGCCGGCCTCTTCACTTTTAAATCACCGCCTATCACACCGCTACGATTATTACCTCTAATTTTCTCCCACAACATTTAAAAGGCCTGAATTTGGTCCATATTCTCTTCTCTCCTTACATTTTTACACATTTTGAACAGACTGCAATGGTTTTGGACATGTTTTATTCATTTCCTAGAATAAAGAAGAATAAATATTTTCTTGAGATTTTTGAATGTTTCATTTTGGGAGAGGGGAGCTAATAATATGAGCAGAGCCTACATGCTGTTGTGTCATCCGATGCCTCACAGAACAGACAGTTAATACATGAAACTGCTGAAGATGAATTAATAATTCATTATTGTTATGCATGAGATCAGAACAGAAGTGTTATTCTGCAAAAATAATGGATTAAAGACAGTTAGGGTTGGTGCTGAATTAATACTGCAGCACTCAATAGTTATATATTCATATTAATATTTGCGGTTATTTTAAAATCTATGGAGATACAACAAATTAGGCTTAACTACTGTATTAACTTCACACATGTTTGGTCCATAAAACAAGGACATTAATCACAGTTTATGACTTTTATATATACGTTTTAATGCCACTCAGTCTAGATGTGAAATTTGGACTTTTTTATTAATTAAAGTTTCAAAAAATAAATCAAACGTATTAATTCACTGCCTAAATCTATAAATCCTTTCATAAATATCTAGACTTGGCCCTTTTATTGTCCTCTGGAAAGCCAAAATAACACAAGAGATTTTTGCTAATCGGAGCCCCCCAAAAGAGCAGTTTTCTCCAAACCCTAAAGTTGGGTAACTTTTATTCCTTCCTCCAACTTCCCACCCTCACCTCCAGTTAAGAGTTCAGATAATTTTTCAGTTTAACACATTTCTCAGACTGCTGTAAAATCCTAACTCTGGCCTGTTTAAAGTGATTTCAGCAGCCGGACCAGACCCACCTTGTCCAGGCAGCTGACCTTCTCCGTCGGGTAGACGATCTTCCCACAGCGGGCACACTGGGGGTTCATCCTCCGGACCTCCTGTGCTCCTCCGACGACTAAATCCCGTTCAGAAACGTGAATGAAAACAGATAAAACAGCTCGTCGCGGGTCGGACTTCAACCTACGAGGCTGGAAACAGCGTGAAGAAATAGTTAGAGAGAAGCAGGTTCTGCTGTTTCACTCAGCGGAGCTCCGTCCGGTCTGAGGCTGGATGCTGAAACTGAAAAAAAAAAAAAAAAAACTGCGATATCAAGCTAGCGATGGTTAAACCGGAAACAGGAAGTTGTCTAATTTTTATTCAAAGTAAAAGCATTTCAAAATAAAATGATCACAAAAATGTCGATAAATGATTTGTTAGAAAAAGAACTACAGACAAGTCATTATTTTCTGGCTTCAGTTTTAGTCGTTTTATCAGCAACAGAAACAAACAAATCTCTGCTGGCACCACAGTGAATAAACCACTGTTTATAGCAGAAAGAGATAAAATCAACCAAATAAGGTTGTTGTTTAATATTTCTGATGATACTGTGTGTTTATCATTTGAAACCATGCAAGTTGTTCTCAGTCCTTGAACTCTTCACTAGAAGCTCCTTCTGCTGGACTGCTTTCAGCCTCCCTAGTCTCAGACGTAATCGCCCAGCTGTGTGTCACACTTTGTGTCTCTGTGTGTTTTTCCCACTATGATTGTGCTCACACTATATTATTGTTTGCTGACTGAATAAAAGATCTCTGAGTGAAGGAGAAGCCAGGTTCAGGTTGCAGCCGCCCTGAAGACGGTCTAGCATTCTTTGAACTTGTCTCTCCTTTTTACAAAAGGATCATTAAACTGAGAAGTCGCTTGTTGTTTCCTGGTGAAAGTCATTTTGTTAATTTTGGACTTAACAAAGGTGTAAAATGAGGAGATATGAATTAAAAAGATATGAAATGACAATACATTGCCTAAACAGGAGAAAGAATCCCAGAAAAGACACTTAGAATATCAGTAAAGGAACCAAAATGAAGAGCAGTCGAAGATCCAAAACAGTCATTTAGGAACACAGAAAGTCATAATTTATGTTCATAAATAGATGAAATTCTAAATCAGATGGAACATAATCACAGAGATGTGAGAAAACCAGCTGTCAAAATAAAACACATGGAAAATAAACACACGTGGCCAAAAAGAGCCTCTAAAAAAGTGACTGTAAACTAAGATGTTAAAGGTGTGGTTTACTGTTTTTATACCGTTGCAGTGTTCTCTAGTGTAAATCAATGCCTTCTGAGTCATTTTATAAAGAAAACAGCTCTGATGCTTTTAGTATATGATGCAGAAGTTTGTTGATATGCATGAATACACCTTAATAAATACTTACTTTGCTTCCCCACGTCTTCTTTTTCATTCAATCTACAGCGGCATGAATTTGCGTAGACAGAGGCTGAGTGGTTTTTACTGCTGGTCTTTGCATTGCCCAGTCTGTGGAGGCATTAAGCCTCATGTTCTGTCAGCCTTTATGATCGAAGCATCCTGACTCAGTGGCTGTGAGGTTTCCTTCAAACAGAAACACAGCTGAGGTCAGCGTTTCCTCATCATGAGCCTGAATGTCACAAGGCTTTTAATGAAGGAGTTGAACTGATCTCTGAGGACTACAAATGTTGAGTTGAGGTCCAACTTGCTGAGGGACATTTAACCCTTATGGACTAGTGTAGGGAATTAGCATCAAATCATTAATGGGTATTAGCATGCTACCATGAGCAGCTAGCTAGCTACTTACCGGTACTTTGTGCAGTTCAACAAACCAGGCTTTTAGCAGCAAGTCAACAGTTTCCAACTACAGATAGTTATATATTTTTACTGCATCAATTTAAGTGTTTGATAAATGCTGGAGAAAATTGTACTCACCATGTTTAGTCATTGTGTAGAACACAATGTGAAGAGGGAAATGGAGCCATTTTTAACCGTTTTCAAAGTTCAAGCAGGTGGGCGGAGCTTATTTACCTCTCTGTAGAGTTAAAACAACACTGGTGCAATCAACTCTTTGAATTAACTCCAACACTGAACACCATTTGACTCTGAATGTGTTAATTAACACTTGGAGAGTTGAAATCAACTCTGAAACATTTAACCCTGAAATTTCAACTCTCCGGTTTTTGCTGTTCATCAAAACATAAAATAAGTGATTGCATACATTTTCACACCCTTTAAAGTGACTGGCCTAATTCAACACAGGTCCAGACAATTGGTGCTAGTAGTCTCACAGTTAGTCGAATGGAGGTCACCTAAGGTCAGTGACTTTATTCAACCCCAGAGGGGAAATTTACAATTTCACCGCAAAATAGATATCACTAAGTAACAGTAAATTATAGTAACAAGGAAAAAGTCACACGTTAAGAAATAAGAAAAACCTAATGTAAAACAAAAAAATGTTATTATCATTATGGTTTAAGGTGATTTAAGGCTATAGTGATTAATAACAGCAATAAAGGAGTAAAACATCCAAGGGGTGAATATTTTTAGTCATTGTGTCATTAAACAACAGACATTTTTAAAGACTTTTTATTGAATAATCCCATGACATAAATCATAATATGAATGTTACATTACATTTGAACAAAGAAATAAACAAAAATTATGTGATCCATTCATTCATTAAATAAAAACGAGTATCAATGATCACCTAATGCTGATCAAAAGAAGGGGATGGAAGTGAAAGTGTAGATGGTGTTTTATCTCAATTTCACCTCAAACACAACCACATCGGCGCTTTTTTAGCCACATCTAAAGCTTTCTGTAAAGATTTCTGCTGTGTTAACACATCGTCCACCATCCCCATGAGCCTCGTCACTTGATCAGAATCTGGGTGGCTGTTCTCAAACAGAACACACCTGTTTCCACACTTTGCAATTATTTTCTTCTGCTCTGGTTGGCATCCACCTAGAAAATCCTCAAAATTCATTCTTGAACGAAGCAGATCACCTCCACGAGTGAAGAGGATGATAGTTTGTTCTTTGACTTGGTTTCCAAACATCTTCTCAAACTTTTCCATCACATCTCTCTCCCCGTCTGTAAATCTGCTGACATGCAAGACAAGTAAAAACACACGAGGACCTGATCCATAGAGCTCTCTGCACCTTTTCACATGGTTGTCTCTAACTAATGACGGCATTTCATCATTAAAAACATCAGGGGTATCAATCACTGCTACATGTGTCCCATTAATCTCTGTTCCCTCCACCTGACACTCCGTAGTAACAGGGTTTGAACTGGGCTTTGATACGAAGACCTTCTTTCCAAGGATGGTGTTTCCACTGGCACTCTTCCCAGCTCCAGCCATCCCCAGCAGAACCAGGCTTACCCTAGAAGCAGTGTGATTTCCTGCAGGGTTACATTAAAAAGGGCAAACTCAAAACAAGTTTCTGGATTGAAAAACTATGTATTATTTTAAATGTAAAACATTTTCACAAGCGTTTACATACGTTTTCAAATAATTTAAGGTCAGATATTTGAAAGGTCTAATCTTTGAACTCCTGGGATTTTTCAAACTTCTTTTATTTTTTTTTACATCTGGGGTGGAATGTTATTCAGTAGGTAGAGTGGCTGTCTGGCAACCGGGTCTCGGGTTTGATCCCAGCACTACCTGTGCGTTTCCATGCACATCAGAAAATCGAATTATTACCTTATATCTACTGAAGTCGTTTTTTTTATGCATGTAAACAGGTTAGTCCAGCTGAAGTCGAACTGGATGTAATCGAGCTGAAGCACCCAGATAATACGGGGCTTGTTCGAGATGAACTGCGCCTCGCCTGGAAAAGAGACGAGAGCAGGCGGACGCAGCAGGGGGCGTGGCCAAAAGTCTGCTTTTAAGTTGGACAGATTTTCCTAAATGTAGCTCGTAGGTGATGATAAGGCTGAAGATATCGCGTTAATGTCCGTAATAGCAGATGACTTTCCTTTTTTTCCAAAATCTTTATTTGAAGTTCAAAGTATTTCAAAACAAATTCAAGAGTGAACAAGTATCAACAACACTAAAGTAAACAAAATAATAGACATATATCAGATAGATCAGTCAAAGAAAATAAACAAGATGGTGCTCTGTACTAAATGATATGATTATAAAAATCAGACAGTAGTTTTATTAGAACTTTATAGAAAATGGAAACAGTTCCTACTGAAAACTCTTTGAAACAAATCACATTTCTCACTGTGGCCTTTATAGTGACATCATCAACGTGGCATGTTTTTACAATATATAAAAAATAACATTTCGCATTCTGCCACAGGATGTTTGGATCAAAACGTGAACCAATCAGATCTGAGATCAGGTGAGAGCCAGGCGTTTCCCGTCATGCCCTCGGTTTTGCAGCCGGTGGAGAGCAACTGCAGCGCCTTGCTCCAAAATCTGCGGCCGCCTTGATCTCACGAGGTTATCGTTGCCTACGTAGGCATGACATCAGAGCAAGTCGGCGTCAAGTCGGACAGAAATCTAACCGGCATGCAATGGGCGCCGATCACCGGTGATCGGATCTGCGCAGAACTGGCTCATCTCGAACGCACCTACGGTTGTAGCTCGATTTCGTCTGCTTATAAACAGCTCAGTCAAGCTGAGACCAGCTGGACGCTCCTCCTCCGGGAGTTAAAGCCATACTCAGTATCCAGGTAAACAATGTAGCTTTTAACGTTTTTTTTTAAAGCCTCTTAACAACGTTCTAATATAATATAGCCATAAATATATTGTGGAGATTTAAAAAACCCCGAAAGAAATCAATAAAGTAGTTGTCCCGCAGTTCTCTAAAAACTTCAGCCTATCCTGTTCGGACCGAACGATAGGATTGGACAATCCAGCTGTCTGTCTGCCGCATTTCCTCACTGCTTGGATTGGCATTAATCCGCCCGGACACATTTTGGGGCAGAACATCCCGGAAGTGAAAGTGAAAGTAGAAGTAGGACAGAGAGCCGGCTGTTAGCGCTTCCATTTTAAGATAAAAATACCAGAGTCCCCCCCAAAAAAGCACCTTTTCAGCTAGCAGAAAACTAAAAATGTTTGGAGGTGAAAAGAGGAAAAGCTGGGGGAACATTTCTGCGGCTGGAGTTAGACTCTGCTTTGTCACCTTTGCAAACCATGGTCCCATGTCCGCGGGAGGCTGGTTTATAGATTTTACCCGACGGGAGGGGTGAGTTCACCGAGACGTGTTTCTGTAAAATAGCTAGGAGACCTCGTTTGTTTACCTGGCTACTGAGTATGGCTTTAAGAGATTGCGGAAGTGGGATTACAAACAAATCAGTAGTGGTAGAAGAAGGTGGCAACAAAAACAAACAAACTGCTTGTCAGGACAGGGTACACGAAGACACCCGAGCAAATTCGTGTCTGATTGAAGCATTTAAGACAACATTTTTAAATGCTATGATAACAACCAGCAGAACGTCGACCTGAAAGGGCGCATGTCGCTACCCATCGTAGCGGAGTGGAGCAAACTTCATTTGAGAGTTCGGTTTTGTAACGGACATGTAAACTAGGATAAAGACTCCCAGTTCATTAACATAAGACTGACCTAGATAGCCCTACCTCAACTTAGATGTGCATGTAAATGCACTGACTGTGTCCTTGGAGACACTTCACCCACCTTGGTGATCAGAGGGACCTGGTGGTGATCAGAGGGACCTGGTGGTGGTCAGAGGGACCTGGTGGTGATCAGAGGGACCTGGTGGTGGTCAGAGGGACCTGGTGGTGATCAGAGGGACCTGGTGGTGATCAGAGGGACCTGGTGGTGATCAGAGGGACCTGATGGTGGTCAGAGGGACCTGGTGGTGATCAGAGGGACCTGATGGTGGTCAGAGGGACCTGGTGGTGATCAGAGGGACCTGGTGGTGGTCAGAGGGACCTGGTGGTGATCAGAGGGACCTGGTGGTGATCAGAGGGACCTGGTGGTGATCAGAGGGACCTGGTGGTGGTCAGAGGGACCTGGTGGTGATCAGAGGGACCTGGTGGTGGTCAGAGGGACCTGGTGGTGATCAGAGGGACCTGGTGGTGATCAGAGGGACCTGATGGTGATCAGAGGGACCTGATGGTGGTCAGAGGGACCTGGTGGTGATCAGAGGGACCTGTTGGTGGTCAGAGGGACCTGGTCATGATCAGAGGGACCTGGTGGTGGTCAGAGGGACCTGGTGGTGGTCAGAGGGACCTGTTGGTGGTCAGAGGGACCTGGTCGTGATCAGAGGGACCTGGTCGTGATCAGAGGGACCTGGTGGTGGTCAGAGGGACCTGGTGGTGTCGGTGCATGGCATCTCCACCTCTACCAGTGTGCCCTTGGGACAGCTGCGGTTACAATGTAGCTGATTGAATTGAGTGCTATATTTGTCATTGAACCAGCGTCCTATAGCCATTTCCAAGATCAGACAAACAACATGCCATAACTCAAACAGGAAATGAGGTGCCATGCGGGCATGCGCTAAAAAGCACTCCCTTGTAAGCAGAGTATAGTAGATAAAAAGAGGTGTGAAGGTGGGGATGATGGAGACAAAAAGCTTGGTCTCTGTCTTCAATGAAGCGCAGAGATACAGAGCAGGAACAAAAACACCTCAAGCACAGACAAAACATGAGGCTTTAACATAACAAATCAAACACGATGTGGGTGGGTTGAGGCCAGGAATTTCCAGGCAATAGTATGAGGCTGCTGCGATACGCACCCTGTGACTCGGGAGGGGAAGGAAAGTCAAGGTCCAAGGAGCACATTGAGGTGGATAAGGTGGGTGAGCTGCATATCAGCAGAATGTTGCGTCTGAAGTTAAAGAGCCCATGGCCCTCCTCCCAGCTCGGTGGCGAAATGTCCCTCGTTTGATGTGAAACGATCTCCAAACCGAGCCAGGAGGCCTCAGGCTCCTGTAGACAGGGAGGGAGGGGCGGAGCAGCAGACTGTATCCATTCTCTGGGGGAGTTTGAGAAATCTTCAGCTCAAGGCTGAACTCAGGGAGGTCAGATTCAGATAACACAAATGTTTTGTGAGCAGGCAGCGATCATTTCCTCAGCCTGTCTGTGTCACCACCAGTGTGTGTGAATGGGTGAGTGACTGATGTGTTGTACAGCACTCTGAGGAGTATAAAACACTAGAAAGATCTATAAATACAGGACATTTACCATTTATATACACTCTCAGAAATGAAAGGACAAAATTGTACCTTTTTTGTCACTGGGGTAGTACCTTCAAAAGTACAATTTTGTACCTTTAACTGCAGGGTTGTATCCTAAGGGGTACAAATATGTACCCCTTAGGGTATAAAATCAATCTTAGTATACCATTAAAATGGTACCCTCAAAAGGTACAATTTTGTACCTTAACTGGGGGTACAAATGTTTACCCTTGTAGTTTGTACCTTTTACTAGTCAAACCTGTACCTTAGGGTACAAATTTGTACCCCTTAGGATACAACCCTGCAGTTAAAGGTACAAAATTGTACTTTTGAGGGTATCAACCCAGTGACAAATAAAGGTAGGCTACAATTCTGTCCTTTCATTTCTGAGAGTGTACAAATGAACACTTTAGCCTGAACAAACGGCTCTTTGATGAACCAACCAACCAACTTACACACACACATACAGTTAATGGGATAAAACAGCTTTTACCTTCCTTTTTGCCCACTGATGGTGTTTGTGACGCAGGACGCTTTTTAAAGCTGTAAGGTAGAAGCAGAGAAAGGTTTAGTCTTGTGCAGTGGGGTTTTAGTGTGGAAAAAACATGCGTCCACTTTCACTTTTACCTCTGATTGTTTGGTTTCTGTTTGTCTGGTCTGAGCTCAATCAGCTTCGAGTGGATCTGATCGACGGTGATGTATTTAAAAGGGTAACGTTTAGGAAGTTGTCCTAATGGAAGCAGGACAATGAACTCATCTGTGGATTTTTCAGTGATCTTGCTCAGATCTTCAATCTGTCTCCACACACGTTTTGATGAAAATCCAACTTCTACCACCAACAAGCACAAGTCAGGAAACGGAGTTCTAATAAGTATGGTTTTAATGTCCTCAAATGATGTATCAAGATCTGGTGTACATATGAACTCAAGTGTATCACTTTCATAAGAAGTGAACGTGGGAAGATTTTTTTTGGTTAGTTTTGATAAATCTTTCCCTATGACATCAGTTATCAGAGCTTTCTTCAAAGACTTTCCAACTCCTAAGATGATGACTGAAATCTTCTCGTCTGTGAAAACATTTAAAAACACTTCAGAACTCTTCTCAAAGCATATAAATGAAACATCCGATAAATGGATGAATAGAAACCAAACCATAATTATTTGTTTTATAATAATCGGTGTTGCTGGACCTACTGTGAGACATGGTTCCTCAGTGGAGTAGAGCAGAAAGCAGCAGACGGGCAGACAGGAGGCTCCGTCTGTTATATGGACCTGTTCAGCAGTAAAATGTCAGGGGCGTGTCTCCCAGTAAGCTATAAATAAACAGCTAGCTAACGCCAAAGGAGGCATTAGCCTCTACCTGTGTGGAAGCTGCAACTGAGAAAAAAATGGCATCGTTTTCAGGAGCAGGTGAGTCAGGAAATGATTGTTCAACTGTATGAAAACTAGCTGCATTTTTAAAGAAATACACCAAAACTCTTTTTCAGAAAGATTTAAATGGATGTTCTGAATTTTGTTGCAGGTTCTGAAGTGAGAATAGTGATGATTGGAAAAACTGGAGTAGGTAAAAGTGCGGTTGGAAACACCATTCTGGGACAGTGGGCGTTCATGTCTAAACCCTGTGCAACGTCAGTGACTAGGTCCTGTGAAAGATTCTCAACAGTCTGGAACGGCAGAGTGATCACCGTGGTAGACACACCGGGGATCATCGACACCAACGTTGATAAAAAAGTTCTAAAACGAGAAATTGTGAATTGCGTTCAAGTTTCTTGCCCTGGGCCTCACGTTTTCCTGCTGGTGATCCAAATAGGTCGATTCACTCCAGAAGAAAAAAACGCAGTGAGAGCCCTGCAGGCCTTGTTCGGTCCAAAGGCAGACCGGTTCATGATTGTGCTGTTTACACGTGGTGATGATCTTGGAAACATGTCAGTTCAGCAGTACGTGTATGAAGGACACCAAGATCTTCGTAGCGTCATCCAAAGCTGTGGAGGGAGATACCATGTCTTTGACAACACCTGTGACGACAGGAGCCAAGTGACAGAGCTGTTTAGGAGGATCGATGACATGGTGGCAGCAAACGGAGGCACACACTACACAGACACCATGTACCAAGAGGTGGAGGCAGCAAGAACTTTGGGTGTTGCAGGAAAACTCCTGTATAAGTTCATTAGTCACCTAGATAAATGTATCAAAAGGTTCCTTAAGATTCTCAAAGAAGACTAAAAAGGCCTTATTATCTATATGTATGTTAAGTTTTTCAGCATTTGTACCAGTGTTCATAATAAAGAATGTTGTAAAGAGTTGTGTATAATATTTAACTGTGACTTAGCTCGTTTTCTTCAGTAAAATAAAACCATGCTAGTAATTGCTGGGGGAAGAAAAACGCTTTACAATGCAAACAGTGAATATAATGTAAATAATTTCCCTCAGAGGATCAATAAAGTGTTGATCTAATGTTCTAATAATAACGTGGAAAAGTGGTTCTTTGCTAGAAGATCTTGAATTAGTGTATGTGCATAAACCTAATGGTTGAATTGGTCACAGCTTTATGAAGCTTTTTCATGAAAACCATCAAATTAAAATGAAATAAAGATTGTAAAAAAAAATTACTGTAAAATTGTTCTTTTTTAACAAAAATGTATTTGTTGCAGTCATTCTGGTTTATCCACAATTAATCAGAATTGCATGTATACTCTGAGAGGAGATACACCTGTCCCAGTGGGGGTTAATTAACAACCTGGTGCTCAACACCAGTAAAACCAGGAGGTGATAGAGGACCACTGGCAGTTTTCTTTCCAAGGAAACTCAAAGAACTTTACAGACGATTCATTATTCATACACACACATCACACTCTGGTGGTGAACTACATCAGTAGCCACAGCTGCCCTGGGGCATTAGAGGCGAGGTGGCCATTTTACACCATCGGCCCCCCGGACCACTAAAAACAGTCACACACAAGCAAGGTGGGTGGAGTGTCTTGCCCATGAACACAACAACGTGACTGGGTGGGAGCTGATAGAACTGATGAGCCACTGATTACTGGAAAATATGGAAAAATATGATAATGAATACAAATTTTAGTTGCAAACTTTAAAATATGTTCATTAAATGAGTGTTTTGTTAAAATAAAATTAACATGTAAGTATACAAAAGCTTTTTCAAAGAGTTAAACAACACATACTAAAAAACATTATCTTTAAAAGTCATCTGTCTTAAATAATGTTTGTCTCAACTGCCAGGAACTCATTCCCTATCAGTTTATTCACATGTCATAAAAACTGTTTTTGCCTGTTAAGTATAACCTTTGACTGTTGCAGTATCTTGTTTATATATCACCTTAAGATATTACTGTTGTATTTGCCAGTAATGAGAGAACCAGATGCCAGAAGGTCTGATGTTCAGACGACTGTCACCACTCAGAAAGAGTTCATACCAGGACACCCTAACGTGTCTTAGAGAATACTTTTTCTACAGCAGAAAACTTTCTGATTCAAACTGGATCTTCTTAAGGTCCTTTTAAGTTGTTTTTCCCTCGCCTTCCTCCGCTTATTTGGGTCCGGGTGGCGGGGGCAGCATCCCACTTAGGGCATCCAAGGCCATCGTGTCCCCGACCAAGTCCGCCAGTTCCTCAGCTGGGATGCCCAAGCTTTCCAACCTAAAGATGTATTTCCTCCAGCGTGTCCTGGGTCGACCCGGGGGCCTCCTGCCGGCAGGACATGCCCAGAACACCTCCTGAGGGAGGCGTCCAGGAGGCATCCTGACCAGAAGCTCAAACCACCTCAACTAGCTCCTCTCGATGTGGAGGAGCAGTGGTTCTATTCCGAGTCCCTCCCGGATGTCTGAGCTCCTGACCCTATCTCTAAGGCTGAGCCCGGCCACCCTGCAAAGGAAACTCATTTTGGAGGATTAGGACGTAGATCGACTGTTAAATCTAGAGTCTTGCTTTCTGGCTCAGCTCCTTCTTCACTACAAAACATAAAACAAAGACATTTTACTTGTTGGTGCATAAAATTTAATAAAGTTAATCAAGTTTAGGTTTAAAGTTCTTATGTGGTCATTAGACAGAGAAATTGACATTCTGTTGTTCAAAGAGACCCACATTTTGAATAGTGTTTAATATTTCTACTCTTCATGACTCTGAGTTAATTAGACACAAATGACTCATATAGGACTGGGGCTAAATACTGTACATTTATTTTCTTTGCTCGTTGTGTCCTTGGACAAGACACTTCACCCGCCTTGCCTGCTGGTGGTGGTCAGAGGGACTTGGTGGGCGCATATGCATGTCATCCTCTCAGTGTGCCCCAGGACAGCTGAGACTACAACGTAGTTCATCACCACCAGTGTGTGAATGTGTATGTGAATGACTGTTTGTGTTGTACAGCCCTTTGGGGAGTGCAGAACACTATAAAAGTGCTATAAACACTAGCCAAGCCAAGCTTCTCTGACTCTGTCTAATAACACCGACAGGATTCAGGTCTCTTTCTGCCTGGACGTCTTTGAGAGGGGGAAGAGCAGCTGGTTGAGAATAAAACATGGATCACATTCTGGGGAGGTGTTTCAGGCATTTCCTGCCTGCTGGAGGACCCTGGGCTGGAAGCGGTTTGGGGTCCCAGCACAGGAGCTGTTGGAGGTGCAGGGTGAGGATGGTCTGGGATTTCTTGCTAACACTGGTGTCCCTGCAACCCAGATAATCTGAAGACAGCAAGGCAAGGCTAACTTGTTAATAAATATTTATTTATTTTATTAACTCATATTTTAGGAGGATAAAAACCACTTAAGATGAAAAAATATAGCATGATATGAACAGCAGTCACAGTTAAGATAGATCTTAATCATAGACTGGGATCTAGACCAAGATTATCAGGAAAATCTAATATTTTACCAAAATGTATTAACAAAGAATAAAACGTTTATGAATGTAAAAGTCACACATTGCCTTGTATAATAATAATAATAATAATAATAATCAGATTGACTTGCCCTATGACTCAGATCCAGACTGGAGTCTGGACTTTGTCAAATCACAGATCTAAAGAGTTGTTTGACTTGATATCAAATGCCAGGAATTCATTTCCTTGCATATCTGTTCACAACATATCAAACCCAGTTTGTTTGTTAAGTGTAACCTTTGAGTGCTGTAATGTCTTATTTATGCCACCATAATGAGATCTTAAAGATATGTCTGAGTGTTTTATTTGCTGATAAACGATAGAACCACATTACAGGAGGTCTGGTGTTCAGCAGACATGCAGAGAGAGCTCATACTAGATCACCCTCGTTCAAACGTCTCTTTGAGAATACTTGATTTTCTTGTTAACCTCTGCTCAACATCACTGGGCAACATCATCTGGCAGGCGTTGGTTTCTCCACGAGCTGAGGCTGGAGTCCCCAGACTCGGAGTGGTGGTCCTGGAAGGCGTGGCCGCCGAGGACCTCGCCGGACAGTCCGTGGATACGTCCCGGTCAGCAAGGGAGGCATTTCAGCAGGCATGCTGAAGTCATTTCTGATCAGTCCCCGTAGTGAGGGAGAGACGAGAGGGAGAGACACAAGCAGGTGGTTCTCGAGGCCTTGTTCAAAGCTGATGAAGGTTCAGCTAAGACTCTGAAGGATAGCAGCTCAGACTGCTTTCAGACTCAGACCAGACTAAGACCAAGACTGATTTGTACCGGAACCGAAGATTAGTTTTGAGACTGAGTTATCTTACATTTTTAACCAATCAGAGAGTATTAAGTGCTCCAACCAAACATGAGTTAGTGGACTTGTGGACGGCTCTGATTGGGTAGGGGAACTGTGGGGAGTTACCAAGTTCATATTACTTCCGCCCGTTAAAACTCACATTATGAATGTGATTAAGAATGCATAAAATAGCAGAGAAGCACATTTATAACACCTTGAGGAGTGAGTGTGTGGATGACCCTGACGAGAGGAACACTGCAGGAGACTGTTCTGTAAACAAGAGATTACAGTTTGAACACCAGTCATTTGGTTTTAAAGAAGAGACTTCTTTAAAGAGTGTTTATTAACAGCTAGTGTCCAGTTAAGGTCATTTGGGAGATGGACACCTGAAAGTGGACAGTTGGACACCTGTAGGGATCTTGATTCAGGTTAAAACATAATCCAAGAGTCATTGTATTCCAAGTTATTGGGAAAGAAATGGATTATTGTTGTGATAGTCACAGGGGTCAGAGGTTATAGCATATTTGATGGTGCTACATATATATTATATATAATATATAATATAATCACAGTACTCTGTGAGCTGGACGTGTATTTGTGCAGCTGATGTGTTGAATGCAAATGAAACTGAAACTGGATTGGAGGCAGTCGTGATATGGCAAGCTGTTTTAACATTTATTAAGTAGACTGGATATGTATTCCAGATATCTATAAATCCATTGTTCCTAGTAGAAATGAACATTCCAGATATCCATAATAACATTTTGACTATCTAGAATGAACATTTCAGATATCTGAAATGTAATTCTTCCTAGGACAAATGACGTCACATTATAGAGGGTTTTCACGGTGCGTCATCTAACCGGAAGCCACCATATCGGAGATATTGAGGTAAACATAGCGCACGCATTTAATGAGTATTCTACTGCAAAACGAAAAGAAATGGTGAATTATTGCCGTGTTTATGGCTGTACCAATCAGTCAGACCGTGAGAAACCTTTGCAGTTTTATAGACTGCAAAAAAATTATTACGGATCATCAGGGAGAACAACGCTAGAAGTCATCAGAGGAAAGGAGGCGGCGACGCTAAACCAGGATCTACGGGGCAGAAATCTGGACATCCGAATTAGTTCGACCCATTTCTGTTCAGGTAAGTGAATTGTTGATAACAGCTGCTCTTAAGTAATTTTTAGTGGGATGCTAATATAATTTATATCAAGCTATTTACTTAATATAATCACATTTACCAGTCTGATACAGTAGCAACACAGTTATTCTTCAAGTGTACAGTAGAGCTAAAACTAAATGTGCTGTATTTCTCATTGTTCAACAGGTAAAAGGTCTGACCTTTATCAGAAGGATGACCCAGATTGGGTGCCATCTGTTGGAATGACAGGTAGACGTAGACGCCCCGTGGCCTGACGCTGGGCGTATCAGCGTCGCCGCCATCTTGGATGGGTCCCTCGCTCCACGCGTAACCGGAGTTAATTCATCAAACGCCGCACTATTGAAGGCAGATTTCGTGGAATTACCTCTCACAAGTAAGATTTAACAACATTATTGGTTATTCGACCGTTCATAAAACGGTGTAAATGTCATCTACATGTCATCAACGTGAACACATTGTTGACAATGATTCCTGAACTGCTCCAAGTTCAGCGTTATGTCTGCTTATACTGCTTCAGTCAGGATCACTGGAGGTGTCAGGGCATCAGGTAGAATTTTAACAATTATTAGTCTTTTTAGTCTGTTTAGACGGGATATTGGTGCCATCTGGGTGTGCTAACTTTACATCAGATTTTTCTTCTACCTATTCATCCTGATTTTAGTCTGTTTTGATGTAGTAGTAAGTACATTTTATTTATATAGCACCTTTCATAGAAATAAATCACAAAGTGCTTCACAAAAACATCAGTTTAAAGACTATTAAAAACAAATTAAAAAGGATGTGATATACCTCTCAACCTGCTCGTCTCATCAAGTAACCCACCTCCTAAAGTGAACAATACTCCTAAAACATCTTTCTGTGACATGCTGATAGTCATTACCTTACTTACCTATTAACCTACCAGTTGGGGAAAAAAAGTTTATAAATCTTCTTTATTTACCTTCATAAGTTGTCTTTTTATGACTGTCCCTGCTAAACATGGTTTTAATGCAAGTGAGTAATTGTTTCAGATTTTTTCCTTCCTTTCTTTCTTGTAGGAGGCTGGAATAACAATCCACTGCAGGACAGTTTCAGGGCCTTTTCCACCGTCTGATGGTCCAGAAGCTGTTTTTGCATCCGGGGAACTCACTGCAGAAACCCAGTTTGGGATCGACTGCCACCATTTCATGCTTGTGTCATTTGTAATCTCTGTATTTCATAAATTAAGGCTCCACCACATTGTGCCCTTAGCCACCCAGAAGTTACAGAGTGGCAGCACTTTGAAGAAGCTGTGCAAAAAAAATTGTTTTTCAAGGGGTTTAGCTCCCTATAGCCCCAGTGAAATAAACTCAATCAAATCAAATTTTTTAAATTAAAATATAAAATTCATTAATTCATATTTTTAGATATTATTATATATGATTATGGTTTTATTATATATATTTGTATTTTATGAATACGTCAAATTAAATCAAACTATTCATAGAGCAGTGCACATTTCATGCATATAATGAGCTTCACAGCAGATAAAATAATCTAGGATAAATATAGATTCACACATTATGTGCACACTCATCAACATAGTGCACATACAATACAAATACACATTAAAATTCACACTTAAAAACATTCACTCACAAAAACATACACGCACCCACACACATTTGAACATGCACACACAAACACACAAGTACATAAAAGAAATAAAAGCTGTGAAAACAATCAAAAATTCCTAATATAAAATACAGAGCTAAACAATTAAAAGTGAGACGTCTGTGTCTGCATGCCGCCACATTCACTTCAGGGACAGAAGGTAACAGAAGAGGGCAGCAACACTTGACGCGTCTATTTTTTTCGAATTAAAGAAAGAGAAGTAGAAGAAACGGAAGCGCTACTGGGGCGCAAATAGCCAGGATCTGACCGACACTGAATGAGAAAGCACTGATTTCAACTTGAAAATGATGAACTTTCTGCCTAAACTTTTGCTGTTAGTCCTATTAGCCTTCCCGGCTACAATTCTAGTCAAAGGTGAGTGGTTAAAATGGCTGCACATTCACATTTTATACGCTAATACAGCGTAGCTTTAGGCGTTAGCGGCGAAGCTAACTAGCTGTTGTGAAGAAGGCCGAGCTCACTTTAACATGTGACAGCTGAAACCTTTCAAGCTCAACAAAATGCGTGAATATGCACATCGTTGGATCTGCTGACACAGCAGTCATAAAGTTTAAACCAGTTACAAGTGATAGTTTTTATATTTGGTTTGTTTATCTGGAAGGAAACAAGCTTCTCCCGATTAGACTGACGTGTCCTTACAGTCTGTTAGCTGTTAGCCTGGAAGCTAAGATGACATGAAGTCCATCTCTGGAAGTCTTTTGCTGTTTAAACAATACTATTTATTTAAGGCGGTACGTTTTAGTGAAAATCATAAAGTAAAACCATGTACACTTTGAAAACCTTTCAATAAACAGGAGCTTGTACGTTTCCTGGTTAGCTTGTTAAGCTTCAACAGTGTCCGTTGTTACTTCTAATAATTTCTATGTGTTCTTCGATCTGTTCTCATGTTAGGTTGTTAACAAGGATTCATATCAGGTGACGTTTGTAATTTAGTTCATGTCCAGTAGTTTAGGGGTAATGGATTCAAGGACTTCTGAGGCCCAGACCTGGTCGCTGATATATTTAAGACTCCTCACTGACGTTTTAGAGAAAATCTATGGTTTTTATTTATTTGTCTCCTATTAGATGATGATTACTTTATTTTCTGTGATGCACACAGTCCATTTATGTTTCTTTATTCAGTCCCTTTTGCCACTCACAATATTTTAAACTGATCTAACTGTTGTCATTAATTTAAAGTCTTCCTCCTCAGATGTGTTTTGATCTAAATAGAAAGCCCACAAGAACACCTGGCCTTTTTAGTTCTGTAAAACTAATTTTTATGGTAACCTACAACAGACAGCTGTTCTCTGGAACAGTTTTAGACCGATTCAGATTGTACCTCTCATACAGAAGTTTCATATAAACCATATCATGTCAGATATTACTGATCTGTTCTGTGGGGTACCCCAAGGCTCTGTTCTGGGTCCTCTCCTGTTTTTACTATATATCCATCCTCTTGGACAGATCATTAGTAGATGTCACAATGTCTCCTACCACCTTTATGCAGATGACATTCAGCTGTACTGCTCCTTCAAGGACTCAGAGTTCTACAAACTGTCTGAACTACTGGAGTGTCTGTCAGCTACTAACTGGTTAGAAAATAACTTCCTTCAGTTAAACCCTGAAAAGACTGAATGTCTGATTGTTGCCCCTGATAGGATGGTCCCTCTGATCAGTCAACATATTAGTCATTTAAATTCTGCTGTAAAGACAAACTTGAGGAATCTGGGTATTTTTGACCAGTCAATGTCTCTTGAAGGTCACTCAAAACAACTGGTCCAAAAATGTTTTTATCATCCGAGTTTGCTACTTGGTTGGGAATCCAAATTACGGTATATTAAAGAACGGATGAAAAGCGTTTGTGTTATTTGTGGGGCAAAGTCGCAGTAGAGGCGGTGATCATGGGGAAGGGGGTTTAACGGGTCTGTGGCATGAGTTTACGGTTAACCAGTTATTAACCATTAAGAGCTTTAATAGCCGGTTAAACAAAATCTTGGAAACATCCCTACCAGCGACATCTATAAATAATTTTATTCTGCTGACATGTACAAAATAATAGCACAGGAAAACTGATGAAACCACAATTTTCTGCTGTCAATTTGGATTTTAAACCCCTGAATTAAAAGCTCAGTTTTATACCCAGTCTAACCCTTTCACACATTGGTCCAGCATTTTGATTTAGTCTGTTTATTAATGTCACAGACGGTGCCAAAGGCTTAGATTCCAGATGAGCCTCCACTTTGTTATGACCTGGCTCAACAGCTACAAGAAGCAGGGTTGAAAAAAACTAAATGCTGTATTATAACTAAAATACGTAAAATAAAGAAACTATGGAAGTTGGTATACTGTACTGATGGTTTTTTCAAATCATTTTACTTTTCTGCATTCCACATTTCCTTTCTAACATATTTATTGACCTAAAAATTGAGTCATAAAGTGACGATTCAACAACCACATGATTCAAAATCTAAGGACTGTTCTTTAACCTTCACAAAAATAGTAAAGTTCTGTGGTTCAGCTGAACATTAAGTGTGGTGTAAAAAATATTTATCAACTTTTTTTTAAAGAACTTAACATTGTTGATGTGCAAAACAAAGAATCTAGTGTATTTCACTTTTTTCCTAAAAAATAAAAAAAAAAATCTTTGTGTAAAATAAAGTGCTTTAGAGTTGAACTCAATATAAAAATATGTAAAACCTTTGACACCAGCCTATTGAACAAGGACCTCGGGGTATTTTTATGTTTTGTTGCATCCTTTCAGGACCCAGATGTAAAGTTTTGAGGCTGCATGATTGTCTGTACTGGACAGCGTTCAGTTTTCCTTGTTTGTGTTCATCAGCGCCGGTGGCTAGCGCCCAGGATCTTACTGAGGATGAGGAGGCTGAGGCTGTGGATGAAGATGTTGTGGAGGATGTGACAGCTGAGGATGAAGACGATGAAGCTGAAGTAGAAGATGATGAAAACACAGAACTGGTGAGAGATCTTATCAGGTCAAAAATGAAATAAACATCAGTTAGGGTGGGCGATATGTAACTTTTTTCAAATCGTTAGGCCAAAAATGACGATGGGCGATTTAATCACACGGGTGACATTTTGATTTTTGTGTGTGGAGCAATGTTAACACACACAAACTGATATGCCAGATTAGAACACAAGGGTAAAAAAATTGAGGAAATAGTTGCCAAAAAACTGTGTCCTATTTGGGATTACTTTGGCTTTAAACAGACGTGTAAGTGGCACCAAAAGACTCGAACATCTAGAGTTCACCCAAAAAGGGTTTTAAATAAAGGCAACTGGACTTATTTGGGTCTTTGAAGACGTTTCGCTGCTCATCCAAGTAGCTTTGTCAATTCTGTCTGAAGTAAAGGAGAGAGAGACTTATAAACTGTGCTTATCATCCTCTGTCTGTGACACACCTCCTTCCTGCCTCCTGAGAAGGTGTTTGCTCCACAGTATTCAACTGGAATCCTGTTGAGTAGTTTTGATTAGTTGGAAGGCGTGAATTAAATTGGAATTGTCTGGGAATTAAGTTCAGAGCAGACTGGTAGGTGCTGGAAAGATGAAATCTGAGTCCTCCTCCTCTGTTTAAAGTTTGTTTTTCACGTTTGACATAGATGGCTTCTTTAACTCCTCTCTCAATAGAGGATCTAGAGATTAATTAACTGATCTAGAGGATCCAGATCTAGAGTTCACCCTCCTGCTGAGGATGCTAACCTAACACAGAGCTATCAGCTGCTGATTCTCCATCACCAAATCACTCAAAGACTTCAAACTGCAGCAGAGATTTATTTAATGAAAATGACATGTTCACTGAAGTTTTAGTTTAATTTTGTATTGGTTGTTTCAGACTGAGCTGAATCTGTCAGACAGATGAACACTGGACTGGTTCTGACTCGCTGAATATTCCTACAGCAGCACTGGTAGAGTCACACCGACCTGTAAACACGGTTAAACTGGGAAAAACCAGTCTGTTTGTTTCCCTCTCACCACCGTGGTTATTTTTTACATCAACAGATTTTCTGAAGATTCTTTCTGTCTGTTATAAATTTGAGTGATTTAATCACTGCTGCTCCTGGAGGCAGGAGGAGGGAAACACTTTGCTCTCAGCTGGAGGAGTTTGAGTCTAACTTTTTAAACTGCAGTTTTATTATTTTCTACGTCCTTTGACTGCAACCAAACATTGTTAATAATTAAAAAACAAATTCATAGTCCATAAGAAAAAATGCTCCTGAAAAGATGACAGGCGATGGGCTCAGCCTATCACTGGTGTTCATCCGATAGCCCAACCATGTCACCAGCGTCAATTTGGTAAAACAAAATAATCATTATTTGTGTTAAATGTGGGGAAAAAATGTAATTTACAGTTTTTTAAGAACCTGATAAAAGTTAAGCTTGTTTGTTTAGACGGAGGAAAAAGATGAAGAGGAGGAAGCGTTGGTTGGAGAGGTGAAAGCTTCACCCAATGCTGACACCACCATCCTGTTTGTCAAAGGAGAAGGTACGTTTTCTGCTCCTTTCTGAAGAAAAACAAACTTCTGAACCTTAAAACCCAAATTTATTTGTTTCTTTTCAGATTTTCCAGCCAACAACATCGTCAAGTTCCTGCTCGGCTTCACCAACAAAGGCTCAGAGAACTTCCTCGTTGAGTCTCTGGACGCTTCGTTTCGTTACCCACAAGTAAAAAAAACCACAAGACAAACTTCAGCTGCTTCAGCGCCGACCCGATCTGACTTTGTTCTCTTCATCTCCAACAGGATTATCAGTTCTACATCCAGAACTTCACAGCTCTGCAGCTCGGCATTGTGGTTCCTCCTGGCAGACAGGCCACCTTCGAGTATTCCTTCATCCCAGCAGAGCCGATGGGGGGGCGACCGTTTGGACTCGTCATCAACCTGAACTACAAGGACGGCAGCGTGAGGACAAAACTCTTCTAGAGTCCGAAACACTAAACTAAAACATCAGGTTTTGAGTCAGAAGTGTCACATCTTCTGTTTTCTTGTTTTTCTTCTGATTTTTTTCCTCCTTCCTGCAGGGAAATGTTTTCCAGGACGCCGTGTTCAACCAGACCGTCACCATCACTGAGAAGGAGGATGGACTCGACGGAGAAACGTAAATGTCTTCTTTTTCTACAAAATCTAACTTTTTTTCACAGCTTGTTTTTTGCAACACAATTCCAGTTTTTCCAATTTAAATTTTTTATTCTATATTTTATGTAAAAGATCCTTTTAAAAAATAAAACTGAATTTAGGGGATAACAAGCAGGAAAAAAGCTTCTAGTGGATTTCCTAGAACTTTTGTTCTGCTGCATCTGTTCATCTCTCCTTTTATTTTCTTCTCTCAGCATCTTCATGTACGTCTTCCTCTCGGGCCTTGGGCTGCTTGTCGTCGTCGGTCTTCATCAGCTGCTGGAGTCCAGAAAGGTTCAGATTTATCATTTTATTCTTTCTAAACACAAATCTGTTTATTCTTTGTTTATGTGCTTATCAGACGCTTTTCTCCAAAGCGACTTACAAATAATAATGTTACAGAGAAGTTACCACTGAGACTAACGACAAACTACTTAGACGAACACTAGTCGGTCTCTGAGATGACAGTGAGGGAAAAGAATACCAGCATTGAGTGAAGTGCATGAAGAGAGTACAGAGGAGTAGTGAAGGTAGGAGCTAGTCTAGAAGATGTTCTCTGAAGAGCTGGGTCTTCAGGAGGGTCTTGAAGATGGACAGGGACGCTCCTGTTCTGGTAGCTTGTAGGTCATTCCACCATCGTGGAACGACTCATGAGAAGAGTCTGGACTGTCCCAGCGTGGTGTAGCTCTGCTAGCTGATGATCATTTGATGACCGGAGTGACCGAGCCGTGACGTAAGCCTTTGATATGAGAGGTGTTCCATTCAGGACTTTGTATGTTAGCGTTGGTGACTTTAATTTGATGGGGGCCGCTAAAGGTCGCCAGTGGAGTTCAAAGTGGAGAGGGATGACGTCCTCTTTTAAGGCCAATTCCTCCTCAGTCAGAGAACAAGAAAAAAGTAACTCAGCTGCCGAACTCCTTCAGCAATGTGTCATACATGTGTGCGTATCAGGGGTGTGCGTGTGTGCAGATTAAAACGATCCGTCCTCTCTGGTCCCAGACCAGCGCGAGCCGCGAGGGTTTGCGCCGGTCGATCCAGACCGTCAGCCTCCTCAGTCCGTCAGCCTCCTCAGTCCGTCAGCCTCCTCAGTCCGTCAGCCTCCTCAGTCCGTCAGCCTCCTCAGTCCGTCAGCCTCCTCAGTCCGTCTGTGCACAGCAGGCACCAGAGAAAAAGTTACATCAACGTACAGCGTCAACCGCTACCCGCTAACACACACATTCTCCCTTTCTGACCAATCACAGCAGTTGTTCTTGGATGTACTGCAGAAAAAAAAGTTCTGCTCAGCTGATGTGAACAAGAGCAAGCCGTTAGCACTGCAGAACTGGGTCTATGAGAATTAAATGATGTCATTTTTGTTCTCGGAGACCCCCAGTGAGAACAAAGTTCTTTTTTCTCATGGAGGATGGATTGGCCTTAAGACTGACGGCGTTCTGGACCATTTGTAGAGGTTTTCTGATTTTAATGGGATCATTTTGGAGTTGAGGTTTTTAAAATCTATTTCCTCCTCAGTTAAAGGATAAAGGGATGTTTAGGTTGTTCTGAATGTGTCGTTTATCAGTTATCAACAGTAAAGACCACACCCACCACCAGTGACATCACTCAAAGTGGGCAGAGTCTCTAGACACAGGAAGTAGTCTTCTGACTGGAGCAATACTCATGGCCAGTCAGTTCAGGAGAGACACTGCTGCAGATCAGTGACAAATTAGCAGCAAATTTATCAGGTATTTAAAACGACTCTTGTTCTAATTTTTCATCTTGATGCATCAGAACTCCATTATAACTCTTCCTAATCAAGTCAAGTCAGCATGAGACCGTTTAGTTTATGGTGTTTATGCGAACACTAGCATAGTATAGTGGATCTAGTTTGGTTGAAACAAACTAAATGGGGTGTTTATAAGGTTTTAAAAAGGTTCTGAGTTTAATGAATAAAGAACATAAAGCTACTGAAAACCTTAATTGAATTTTAATCGTGGTTACGATCTGGGTTTTACACGATCATTAAAACTGACTGAGCTGATTATTAGCTCCTCCCTCGCAGTTTACTCCGGTGGCAAATCAAGTGCTCCTCTTACAGCATGCAGCTAGCAGTGCTCACTTTTCCAACAGCTGTTCAACAATCCGCTCCGGTTGGTAACGCGCGAGCGAGGGGGTAAGACGAGGTTTGGTCCAGACGGAGCCGGCACTGCGTCCAGACCGAACCCCTGGGCCGAACCGCTGTAGCTCCTTTCCTCTGAGGCGTTTCTGAAACTCTCAAATCAGACTTCATTCAGATGTCCTTGTTAAACATTTTGTAAACCTTGTGTTTATTGTTAAGTGATGGATGCTTGATGCCTTCAGGTGTAACATGTCCCCATCTGTCTCTGTCCACACAGTGGTCTCTGATTTCCTAATAGAATTTAGGTGTTAAAGTGTAAAAATCACTTGGGTTTGGATTCTGTATGGAGTTAGACGGTGAAGTGAACATATTATTCTCATCGGTGTTTACAGTAAATGTCTGCGTGTTTACAGAGGAGGCGTCCGACTCAGAAGGTGGAAATGGGAACTTCGAGCCACAACGACGTGGATATGAGCTGGATCCCTCAGGAAACGCTCAACCAGATCAGTACGTAGCACGTTAGCCGCTCCAGCTTTCTGTGGTTCGAGAATTAACAGTTAAACTGCAGCTGCCGTTTCTCATAAATCACAAACGATTAAAGGAAAACTAAACGAGCTGCATGTTTTTCTGCCTTCCAGCTTTTAGAATCCTGGTTTTTCTTCTTTCCTTAGAGGATTCTGGGAATTAAACCCTTTCTCCTGCCTTGTGATGTTTGTGTTTTTCCTCTTCTTGCTTACTTGTTTCAGAATGACCTTTAACCTTCACTGGATCACTCACTGTCTTCTTTGTTTTTCTTTCGCTGTCATGTTTTCCTGCATCTTCAGTGCAAAGTCGCAGAGGTGAGGTCTGCTGTGTGTGTGTGTGTGTGTGTGTGTGTGTGTGTGTGTGTGTGTGTGTGTGTGTGTGTGTGTGTGTGTGTGTGTGTGTGTGTGTGTGTGTGTGTGCGCGTGGTATGCGGTTTCTGAACTTGTTTCTGAATGTTTTGATCATTAATCTGACTGTCCAGATGTTCTGACGTCACTGAAAGTCTTCCTGAGGAATAATCATTTTCTTTTAGTCAAATTTCCATCCATAATCTGCTGATTGGGAAAAATTAGGAACTTTGAGATTTTCTGTCCCGATTTTCTAAGTTAAAGTGCAGCTCAGAACATCTCGACTTCAGGTGAGTTATGGGTAATATATAGGGCCGGGAATCGATTAAAATAAATTAACTAATTAATCGCAAATCTGAACTAAATTAATCGCAGTTAATCGCATTTAAAAATTAATCGCAATTCATCGCTTCTTTTCAGAAAAAAGAAATTACATGTAATTTACAATGTCCAGCCATGAAATATGCCAAAATGTTTTAAAAATAATTTTTAAAGCTTTTATAATTTATGAAAAAATGCATTTAAATTGCATTTCAGTTCAAAACAGTTGAAAAACAAAGATTCCTGACTAAAACTGGACAGACCCTAAATACAGTACTTTATAAATCTATTTGTTTATTTTATGTACAATTTCAGAAGGGTATTGTTTTAAAATAGTAATAAAAGATTTCCAACATGTGGAAACACTATGAGAGAATTATTTTCTGCAGTGTTCAAACTGACCCACAGTCTGACTCGTTTTCAATGAGGGGTCCGAGTCACTCAGGTCTCTGTTGTTTAAAGACTAGTCTGGGAATGGGATCGCCTCGGTTTGGTACTGGTTTTACTTTTCAGATAGGGGTAGGGTCTGGGTTTCTCGTACCGAGCCGAACTGAAACCTCCGCTCGGACCTCGGTGTCAGACCAGGACTACTAGACCCGTAACAGCTGCTCAGTGCTGAACTGAACCGAACAGGACCGTACGGCGAGAAAGGAGCAGGAATAAACCTAAAGGCTAGAGACCGTCCAGTTTCACCGCCGATTACTTTCGGTTTTCACGGTGAAAAGAGCGGAGAGTTCCGCGACTGGGTAGACCGGTGAGCTGATGACATCCGAAGAAGCAGGTAAGGCGGGCTGGACCCATACGAATGATAAAGGGAGGATACTGACACGGGCTGGGAGCCGTCTGAGTCTGCACAGCAGGAAATCAGGCTGACAAGCGCTCCGCCTTGCTTCAAACACAAGTTGCGTTAATTACGTAAAATTTTTTTAACGCGTTTACGTCTTTCAAATTAATCAAGCGTTATTAACGCGCTAAAGTCCCGGCCCTAGTAATATAACAAAGAGCTGTTGGCATTTAAACTGTAATTTTAAATAGGAACCTGTAAAAGGTGTTTAAGTTCCAGTTCTGTGCTCTTTTTAGTGTCATCATGTCCCTGTTGGAGTGTTTTAGCATCAACAAAGTGAAAACCTGAACTGTGAATAATTCAGTTAACCCCTTAAAGCCTGAAACCTGAAGTAATAATCAGAAAACTATGATCTTTAAAACTTTAATCGTTTACTTTTATATTAAATTTATTGTTCAAGTATGTAAAAGTGCAAGCAATAAAAATACATTTTGCATATGTCAACATCAGTACCTAAATCTTCCACCAGAGGGCAGAAAACCTGTCTAAGATTCAACACAGCAGCTTTTTGAGGAAAATACAGATTTTGTTAAAAATCTCCTAAAATCTTAGAAATGTGTGTCTCAGATTGATAGGTTTGGTGTTAAAGGGTTAACTGAGTTTTTCCTCAGAGAATGTTCAGGAACAAGAAAAAACTGAGTGAAAAATCAGCCCAAATAATTCCAAAGAAAAACTGAAGACCTTTAGAAACTCCAGACCACTTAAAAATATTACTGAAATGTGTCAGATTTGGAGAGACATCACAGATAACCTGAGGTTGTCATTAATTTACAAGACAAAACTTGGACCTTTATTAGGGAATCGGAACGCCATACGCTCCGTCAGCCACGATGGAGGAGTCATTTCTTCACTTTCAGTTCAGTATTTATTTATTTCAAACAAACTTTCAAATTAAAAGCAGGCTTTCTTGTTCCTAGTTTTAGATTTAAAAAAGAAGCAGCCTGACTTCCTCAGCCATTCATTAAGAAAAACCTTTTTACATGTCGTAAACTTTTTCTCCCAGCTTTTTAAAGGACATGAAACGGAAAAAGCTTTTTGTTGTGTTTTTTAAATTATTATTTTTCTTTAAATTTATCAATTTAGAATATCTAGATATAATTTATTATATTTATGAAGTTAATCTGATAGGTATTTGGCTTTTTCTTGCAAAGTTACGATTAAAAAAAAAACAAAAAAAATAAATTCAAGGCACTAAAGCTTATGAAATTTACAATATGAAAGAAAATCAGTTTTATTCTTTAATTCATGCCTTTGTTGTGGAAATCTAGACTTTTATTCTAATAAGTGTAAAACTTTCTATCATTAGAAAATATCTTGAGTTTTTCCATGTTCATATATGACTATGATCTCAGATCAGATTTTTGTGTTTCAAACCTTAGAGACGATCCACAACTTTTTGAAAATTGATTAACAAAAGAAGAGATGGCCGCAAACGGTTTTCATTTGATCTTTAATTAGTTTTTAATTAAAACTTGGAGATAAAAACAAAAGGTCCCAAATTTGTTCAGTCTCTTAGGATCTCATTTACATGTGAGACTCCAGTCCTGGAATGCTGCTATTCATCATGTCTGAGATGTTTCTCTATCTGTCGCGTCTGAGGCGTTTCTCTATCGGTCGCGTCTGAGATGTTCCTCTATCGGTCGCGTCTGAGATGTTCCTCTATCGGTCGCGTCTGAGATGTTCCTCTATCGGTCGCGTCTGAGATGTTCCTCTATCGGTCGCGTCTGAGGCGTTTCTCTATCGGTCGCGTCTGAGATGTTCCTCTATCGGTCGCGTCTGAGATGTTCCTCTATCGGTCGCGTCTGAGGCGTTTCTCTATCGGTCGCGTCTGAGATGTTCCTCTATCGGTCGCGTCTGAGGCGTTTCTCTATCGGTCGCGTCTGAGGCGTTTCTCTATCGGTCGCGTCTGAGGTGTTCCTCTATCGGTCGCGTCTGAGGTGTTCCTCTATCGGTCGCGTCTGAGGTGTTTCTCTATCTGTCGTGTCTGAGATGTTCCTCTATCGGTCGCGTCTGAGATGTTCCTCTATCGGTCGCGTCTGAGATGTTCCTCTATCGGTCGCGTCTGAGATGTTCCTCTATCGGTCGCGTCTGAGATGTTCCTCTATCGGTCGCGTCTGAGGCGTTTCTCTATCGGTCGCGTCTGAGGTGTTTCTCTATCGGTCGCGTCTGAGACTGTCTCTT
>SSNR01000115.1:1652923-1672923 GCA_006937965.1 Callopanchax toddi
AGCGTCTGAGATGTTCCTCTATCGGTCGCGTCTGAGATGTTCCTCTATCGGTCGCGTCTGAGATGTTCCTCTATCGGTCGCGTCTGAGATGTTCCTCTATCGGTCGCGTCTGAGATGTTCCTCTATCGGTCGCGTCTGAGATGTTCCTCTATCGGTCGCGTCTGAGGCGTTTCTCTATCGGTCGCGTCTGAGGTGTTTCTCTATCGGTCGCGTCTGAGATGTTCCTCTATCGGTCGCGTCTGAGATGTTCCTCTATCGGTCGCGTCTGAGATGTTCCTCTATCGGTCGCGTCTGAGATGTTCCTCTATCGGTCGCGTCTGAGGCGTTTCTCTATCGGTCGCGTCTGAGGCGTTTCTCTATCGGTCGCGTCTGAGGCGTTTCTCTATCGGTCGCGTCTGAGGCGTTTCTCTATCGGTCGCGTCTGAGGTGTTTCTCTATCGGTCGCGTCTGAGGTGTTTCTCTATCGGTCGCGTCTGAGATGTTTCTCTATCGGTCGCGTCTGAGATGTTTCTCTATCGGTCGCGTCTGAGATGTTCCTCTATCGGTTGCGTCTGAGATGTTCCTCTATCGGTCGCGTCTGAGATGTTCCTCTATCGGTCGCGTCTGAGATGTTCCTCTATCCAGCATCTATCACACCTGTTTCTTTAAATCTTGAGGAAATGCTGAAGACATAACTCATGAAAAGATTCAGGCATGTTGGATCAGAATAAAATCTAAAACTTGAAGGACAGCATCCCTCAAGGACTCGAGTTTGATGCCCCTTGTTTAACTGTTCGAGAGCCAGTAAAGATGGTTTCTCAGATTTTTCTCTAAAATATCTCTTAATTTGGTTATAAATGCCAGTCTTCTGATACGACCCCAAACACAGGAACTCTGAAGGTGTCTGACTTCTCAGGTGTTAAAGGTCACCATCACTCAGTTTTCCTCCTCTTGTTCTCCAGACAAAGCATCTCCAAGAAGATCTCCTCGCAAAAGGAACCAGAAGCGCTCAGCCGGTTCAGACGAGTGACGGACTCGACACCGCGGTGGTGACTCTTCGTCACAGGAGGAGGAGGACTGTGAGCTCTGAACTGAGCACGCTCTATCTGCTGAGAAACTTTAACCAGTGCCAAGTGCAGCGATGGTTCAGTTTCTACTTAGAAACTGTTGAACACAAACCCACAACTCCACTTTTTATTTCATCTGTTTAAAGATTTTTTTTTAGGCTGTAACTCTTGTTTCCAAACCAGATGTCTAAAAGGCAAATCTGTCAATTTGTTTTTTTAATTTTTTTGTGAGATAACCTGTTGGGAGACGGCGCTGATTGCTTTGATTAATTTCTCTGGTGTCGGGCTCAAACTGTTTATAGGAAATTCAAGGTTTTATAGTTTAAAATTGTCCTTTTTGAAGAAAGATCATTAAATATTTGAGTGATTTTTATTTTTTGACAGGAAACTTAATTTTAGAGTCTTTGATAAACTGGTTCTGTTGTGGAGGTTAAAGAACCTGATCTAAAGGCAACGAATGCAGTCTGTGTTTGAAAGTCGTCTCTGCTCTTTATTCAGACTCCTCGCCTTCCTCAGACGTCAAAGGAAGGTTTTATTCTGGTTCTTTTCCAGATTCTCAGAACTCGATGCCGTCCTGTTTAACTTAAGTGCGTCACAATTCATCCACTTTAAAAATCCAGCTTCCAAACAGAATTTACTGTAAACACGGGGGGGGGGGGCACATCTGGAGCACCATTCTGCTTTTTGAGCTTAAAGTTTTCTTCAGTTTTTCTCATGTTTGCACATCACTAACTTTCTTTTACATGTGGGACATCAAACAAGCAGCAGATTTCCTCTTTAGTCTTTTTTTCTTATTTAAAATCATTTAAGAACGCACTGAAAAGTTGTTTTGTTTCCTTTTTGCAAATATCAAAAATAAACTTTTAGACATTACAGCATTAATTTTATTAATGAACTGTTCCATGGGATGAAATTCAGGGTGTGGATGAAGAAACTTTGATGCAGTTACCTGAAACATGAGGAATGTTTTGGGGATTCAAAACTTTTTTCTTCGTTTTTTCTACATTTCATTTCCCACCTCCTTATGTTTCAGTTTCCTCCAGCTGTGTGCAACCCTGATTTCATTTGACCTAAAGCATCTGGAGGTTTTTCACTGATTTAAAGGTTAATGGATGGTTTTTAGACCTGAACAAGCTGAACGGTTTGCTTTCTATCTTTATATGTTGGGGTTTATTTCTGACTTTTCTCCATGAGCATGTTTGAAATCAGAATAACAAACTAGAGAATCTTTGTGTGGTTTGTTGTGGCTGAAGCACTGGTGTAAATACTGGCTGATGCAGCTCATTGAAGTGACTGGTCCTTTTTTAGGGAGATTAAATGCTGTTTTTTACCACTAGGGGGCAATGTTTGCTTTTCCGTCAGAGTTGTGGTTCTGGTGAGACTTTGTGGTTCTGAGAGTAATCTGGAGCTGTTGGTTTTTGTTTTACTGAATTAAATTGTACAAAATGCTCAGCTGATGATTATTTTTTCTTTTTCTAAAATGTTGAGGGCTGTCATTCAATGATTCTAACTTTAATTTGCTTTTAAACATGCAGGAAAATAAAAATGATTTGCTGAAGAACTGCTGCTGCCTTTATTTTGGTAAAATTTTAATGTCCGACCTAAATTTTACTAACAAATTAGATTTTAAATAAAATTTTCTTTAGATTTATTAAATATTTTCTTTATTTCTGAGGTATTTGAACCAACCTCAGAACAATCTGTATGAGGAGGTTTTCTGGAGGTGAGATGAAGTAAACATGTTTAAAAGATACTAAAAACCCAAATTTGAACCTGAACACTGAGTGACGCTTTATTAGGTACACCTTAATGCAACAGTGTTGGTCCACCTTTTCCATAAGAACAGTCTCAATTCTTCAAGAGATTCTGGTTCTTTTTGGCATGAGAGCATCTCACAGCTCCATCTATGATGAAATTCCTTTCAACATCACAAAATGCTTTAGTTATAAAGCAGGGGTGTCCAAACTAGGGCGAGGCAAACGAGGGCCAAAATCACGAAGTGTAAAGTCCTCGAGGGCCACAAAAGTTAGAATATTTTTTAGAGAAATTTTTATTTATTTGTTCTGCTCATAAATTCTTTGTAAATGCACCATTTTAATGAACAGAATCTTTATGAACACGACACTAACAGGGATCTAAAACATTTGACTCAATAGTAAAAAGCATTAAAGTCACTGGATCTGATTGGTCAACCGTTTTTACTTAAAAACGTCAGTCACGCGGTATGAACAGAACTCACAAGCCTGCTTTTTAGTAAAAGTCAGTGAAGGTTTAGTTTTTTTTTGTTTTATTTTTTTACCAGGAAATGTCTTTATCTGGAAAAACCTGATTAATAAAATCAAGTACTTTGATTAGATGGTACATTTTGCATTTTAAAGTTTTTTCAATTTACTAGTATTTTTGTTTGTTGAGTCTCTTGTTAGTGAAAATCTAAACATAAAAATATCAGAAAGCATCTCTCTGCATCAACATCCTGTAGGAGGACTTAATTAAATCATTCTTAAAATTCAGCTGAGGGCCACAAGTGGCCCCCGGGCCGCACTGTGGACATGCCTGTCATAAACAAATGAGACCAATATAAAGTAAACAGCTGTTTTGGTGTTAATGAACTTAACAAAGGGGAGTCAATAAGACGATCCCACAAACAGGAATGGTTTCATCCTTTTCTGACAGTTTTTCAGTAGTTTTACATTTATCTTGGATCGGTGTCACTGCTGGTAGCCTGAGGAGATCCCTGGACCCTACAGAGCTCACACAGGCAGTCCAGCTCCACCAGGATGGAGCATCAATACGTTCCATAACCAGAAGGTCTGCTGTGTCTCCAGCTCAGTCTCAGAAGCATGGAGGAGATTTCAGGAGACCTGGACAGGGTCATTAGAGGACCTCTATCTGCTCCTCCGTGCAGGAGGAACAGGATGAATCCTGCCAGAGTCCTACAAAGTGACCTCCAGAGGGTCACTGTCATTAGAAACAGACTTCATGATGGTGGCCTCAGGGCGCCATGTCCTCCAGTGACCTCTGTGCTCACTGCCCAGCACCGTGGAGCTCCACTGGTATTTATTAGCTGGTCCGAACGTTCTGCTGCTTCATGGTGATGGGTTTGGTGGTGGGTCAATGTTGGTCTGAGGAGGCAGGTCCATGGAGGAGCACAGACCTGTACAGGATAAATGATGGAGCCAACTGTCATCAGGTACCAGGATGAGTATTTTGTGTAGGTTAATAATTTTCATTCTCATCAATTAATGTAATCAATCCTTTTGTTCCTAACACATTACCCATTCCATACCAGGATGAAGATCTGATCTAGAGCTGATAGGTTTTCAAAGTGTTCCTTTATTTTTTTACAGCGATGTACCAGTGAATCATACAGACTTTGACAACAAAAACATTCAATCCTGACTTTTAAAGTATCCGTTATGTTGATGTGACCCTCACTGCAGCTGAGAGGTGTCGCATCTGAAAACAGCTTTTATTCCTCATATGTAGAAACATGAAATACCTGTTATTAAAGAAGCATTTCAGCAACAAGGAAGCAGATTTACAAAAACAAATTCACATTTCCTTCTTCACAGAAACAGCTCTGGTTTAAATACAAAAGATAAAACCTTCAAAGGTCAATTTATTTTTACATCCTGAATAAAATCATTTAAGAACTGATACAAAAACTTCAATTAATAGAGACACATAGCTTTCAACAGAGAATGACTGCTTTCGTTTGTTGTTGGAGTCACATTTAGGTCAAAGCTGTGATTTAACCAGTAAGTGATCAGTTAGTTTAGCTCTCTGTTTCTCTGCACACATCCAGTTCCTCTCACTCAGCTGCTCCCCATCCCTCCGTTTACCCTCTCCTGCATCCATACCAGCCCAGTTCATTCCTGTCACATCCTTCTGTTTGCTCTCGCTGATGTCATCCTGTTCCTTGTCACCTTCCTGTAAGTCCTGTGTTTCTTCACTCCCCTTAGTTTTTGTCTAGTTGCTGCCACGTCAGTCTTTTGTTTTTTAATAAAGTCTTTAGTTTCTGCCTCCTTCCTCCCTTGATTTTGGATCCTCACCCCCTCAAACATGACCTCACTGATTTACTGGTTTCCCTTACATTTCAGGAACATTTATTTACTCAGTCAGATCACAACATGCCCTATAAGTAGTGGTCCAGAACTCCCTTGAAAAAACATTTCTGAAACTCAATAGAACATTTCCTGGTAAAATAAAGGTTTATGAATGAATACTCGTAAATTTATAAGTTAAATATAAATGCAAAAAAGATACTCATGGATCAATATGAGCTTGCTTTTTAATTCCTGAAGTAAAATAATCTCAGACCTGATACTAATGAGTTATGAGGAAAATGTTCTAGTGTCTCTACAGAGAACGGTCTCCTTTGTAAATCACCTTTTGGTCTCAGAGTCACATTGATGTAAAGTTTGTGATTTCACCAATAAAAGTTATTGATTTACTGGATTCACTTAAACTACAATAAGTGATCTTTCATGCATGACAACAAGACCTCGAGGGACCAACGGCTCAGAAACCCAACGCAGACACAGGTAGAGGTGACTTAAATGGTCGGTGCTCCCCGAGGGAGACGTCCTCACCCATGCTTGCAGTCCTCTTCTCTTCTTCTTCTTCTTGGAGTTTATTGGTAGTTGGCAAACAATGAAGTGGTGCATTAACTGGTATGGGGTGTGGACCAGAAGGTCACTCTGATCAGATCCTAACATACAGTTGAGTTTGTCTTAGTTAAATAAATATTACCTGATAACATTTACTACAGGAGTCTTGCATTGCCTTGGCCAGGTTCAACTTAGACATAGGGTGAGGAGCTCGGACATTCGGGAGAGACTCGGAGTAGAGCCGCTGCTCCTCCATATCGAGAGGTGATTCGGGCATCTGGTCAGGATGCCTCCTACGCCTTCCCGGGGAGGTGTTTCAGGCATGTCCTGCCAGCAGGAGACCCCCAGGTCGACCCAGGACATGTTGGACAAAGTACATTTTCAATCTGGCCCGGGAAGGCCTTGGGGTCCTGCCGGAGGAGCTGGCTGGGGAGAGGATGGCTTGGGATTCCCTAGTAGGGTTGCTGCCCTCGGACCTGGATAAGTGGAAGAAGGTGAGGCGAGGTTCTAAATGAGTTGTCTTCTTTCTGACTCGTACGTCAGACTTCACAGCTGAGTCAGTCTAGTTCATGAACCGATTAGCTAGCAGAGGGAAAAAACAAGAAATACAAAAAAAACAAAGTAAATTAAAATAAACAAAACTATGTGAAGAAAATTCAAGAAAGAAGAAATTTTCCCCACTGTGTAAGACAAGTTCCTCCAACTTTTTAAGCGATTTGAGGAACGTGAACATCAATGGTGATAAACGTGAACAGTACATCCTTCGTGATCTGCCTGACTGTGTAACTGACTGTACTGAGGCCGTCCTGATCAAGAGTCTTTTTACTTTCTTGCAGTTTGTCGACGTTCTTCAGATTTTGCTCATTGTGCACGTCTCTCTCGTGCTTTATCATCTTGTACCTCGCGACAGCGGCGTCTGGTCGAGATATGGCCTTTATGCGGAACATGATTCGGTTGTAGATGTCGTCGTCCTCCCCGCCCCAGCCCCAGTAAGTGTTTGAGAAGCCATTGACTGTCAAGAATTGTTCCTTGGTTAAAGCTGTGACTCCTCCAAAGATATGCTCGTAGGGTAATTCATAGTCAAACTTGTCTATAGCGACAGCTAAGTGTCTCGGACGGTCAGAACATCGGTAGAGGTTATGGTCGTCTAAGGGCACCAGGTCTACATCGGAGAAGAGAAAACAGTCGTAATCGTCGTCCTTCAGCGCCTCGATGTGTCCTGCGTTCATCAGCTTGGCCTTGTTGTAAACTCCATCTCCGTCCTGGTTGATGACATACACACCGTAGGACAGCTGCTGTCGTATCAAGATGGGATGGAGGTAATAAAGCCAGTGGTTCAGGTGCTCATAGCGGTTTCTGAATGGAATGATGATTGCCACCTAAAAATAAAGTGCATGAAAATAAATATGCAGGCTCACTCATCTTTATTAACAGTTTTTGGGGCTGAATTGTAGAGTAAACTATATCCTGACAAATAAAGGACACAAAATAACATCTTTCCATGATTTTTTTTCTTTAAAAAACCTTCCAACCAAAATCCAATTAGTGAGATTCAGAAAGAGATTGATAGAAATGTGGATATCTCTTTAAATCTTATCAGATTTTTGTACTTCAGAAGACATCAGAGTACTTTGCACAGAGTGTGAGTTGGTGTTAATCAGAATAATGAAAAAACACAATAAAACATTGCCTGTATTATTCACATAAAAGAAATGTAATGTGTACGGAGCTCGTCTCATGACATGGTGGAAGAATTAGTATTTCGTGTGTACGAATTATTATTTCGTTCCCACGAATTATTATTTCATGCGCACGAATTAGTATTTCGTGCGCACGAAATACTAATTTGTTCCCACGAAATAATAATTCATGTGAACGTTAAACATATTTCGTTCCCACAAATTACTATTTTGTGGGAACGAAATAGTATTGATGATATTATCCCGCAGTCCCTCATCCATCTGCACCAGCCGTGATAACGATCTACCCACTGATGTTTGAGTGCCTTTTCTAATTCAGTTCTTGTCAGTTTACCTATCTTTGTCACTTTGTCATGAGCTGTATGACTTGTTACACAACTTTCAAACTTTCTACCACACGTTTTGTTGCGTGGAGTGGTAAACTCGTGTTTCTGCAGGACGCGCAGCCCTGTGTGGCAGGATGAGCATGATTGCTCCTGGTTTTATTGGCCACACCTGTAGCTGTTTTACTGATTTCTATAAGGACAGCAGGTTGGATCAAAGCCCTGCCAAGGTGTGCTGGTGGACTGACAGGTCAGCTCACCTGTGTGACTGGGATCGGCTGCTAGTGCAGCAGCGGGAGGTTGTCAGGCACTTGGTTGCCATCTCCTCTAGCAGGGGGGTGGGTAGAGATGGCGTTGGCTGGTGAGTGAGTGTGCTGTTTGTCGTCCCTCAGTGTGATAACACCATTATGTGCCACAGGTGTGAGCGAGCAGCCCAGGGAGTGACCGCCCTGGTCGCGCCAGGACGCTGCTCTTTTGCCTGTTGGGACTTTCGTCTCCAGCTCAGTGGAGCAGCGCTGCAACCTCCAGCCTCTCAGACATTGATTGGGACTCCGCTTGCCGCCGGATCAGTCCAGTCCAGTAGCAGCTGACAGGTCAGCTGGACCACGGCAGTTCAGCTTCTGGACTGCAGGACTCTATGGAGCCGTGGGACGGACGCTGGTCCAGGACTATTTATTAGAACGTACCGGTGCTCGTGAGGGTGTGTGGTGTGTGTTTGGGGAACAGTCGGGAGAGAGGGACTAACGAGGTGTCATTAACCATTTTCATTTCTTTCTTTCAGTGGAGCTCGCCAGGAGGAGGTGGAGCCGGGCCCTCTGTAGAGGCAGCAGCTGGAGCAGCACCTAGGGTGGGTGGTGCACCCTCAGGTTTGTGGTCTGCTGCCCTGCAGGGTTCTGCCCCCTGCTGGTGGATCCCCACTGTTTGGTTGGGGCTTATGACTGTTTTGTTTTATTTGTAAATGAACCCAATTATTTTAAACATCCTTGGTCCAGTCTCTTTGGGGTAAACATGAGCCTTAGTGCTCCTTATTAACATCCACTCTGTCACACCTGCACACAAATCATGGCACTTTTAAAGTAGAGCTGAATGATAAAGGGCACACGATATTTTAAACATAAAACCAGAGTCCAATATCTCCCAAAAATCACTGAAATGTCCCCAGTAATTCTTCTATCAGGGTGCAGCCAAAGAGCTGCATCCCCGCAATAATAGTGCAGCCACAGCTGACCAGTGCTGCCCTGCTGTGCGTGGAGTCCAGCCCGGGTCCCACCAATAATTAATTCGTGCGCACGAAATACTAATTCGTGGGAACGAAATACTAATTCTTCCACCATGTCATGAGACGGGCTCCGTACATGTGCACATTCTAACATGGCAAAATGCTTATGGAAATAAATGTAAAATAATCCAGTGAACCTATGCAAATATGTGTTTTCTGTGCAGCCTGGCACAGACAGGTTAGTTCTTTTTGTTTCATGTGGCCGGTTGCTAAATATGTAACCTGTAAATATCCTTCCAGGTCTCGTTTGTATTTTACCACCAGGATGTTCCCTGTGAATGGCTTTGGTATTTATTATTTTCTCTTGTTTTCTCTCAGTGCTTTGGTCATTTTAAAAGAGCCATTAAACTTTCAGTGCTCCCCCACAACAATAATCTAGAACATTTAAAAAATGCTTTGCTCTGCTGCACCAGGACTCATCATGAAACAAAAAAAGAGAGAACTTGTAATATGATCAAATACATTCCTTTGACTTAATGAATGAAATATGTTGTGTGGTTGACCTGCAGCTCACAATAAATACATACAACTCTAAAAAGATTTAACTTTTTAACCTCGTAACAGAAACGTTTTTATTTACAGGTTTCCTGAAATTTTTTTTAGTTTTATTTCATGACATTTTCAAAGATTTTACTCTAAGATTTTGTCTGTAAAATCAAAAATGCACGTTTAGTCTAAAACCATAGCAGCTGGTCTTTTTCTCGCCTACCTTCTGTTTGGAGACGCAGTCTGGTGGTTGGTACCGTCCTCCAGGCTGAAGTAAAGGACCAATCTGCTCTCTGACCTGCTCCAGAGTCCGACTCGTTTCAAACTCCACAAGAAGTGGACCCACGAGATTTGGAGGGTCATCGGGACACGGCTCCAGAGCTTCAGCTGATGAATTCAGACTGACCTCTGATGGTTCTGACTCCTGACCTTTAATCCTCCATAAAAATCTGTTTTTCATATTTTCCGGCTCTCGTTCCTTAATAATAATTACTCTTGAAGGATTATATTTGATGTAGAAAAATACCACAGCAAAACATAGAACACCCAGGAGAGCGTAGAGCACCAGGAAGTTGAAGGCTTTTCTCTCCATCCGTCAGCCCTCGGTGCAGAGCGCTCCGTTCTCACCGGTTCATCAAACCCATCATCCCAAAACAACTGCCTAAGTAAAACACTTCCTTGTTCAACTCAGGGGCGAGGTTTTTCCCTCAGTGTAATTCATAAACTTTAGACTCACCTGTAAGTATTACCTCATAATATAACCTTAACCACAGCATTGTAATGGGAAAAGTCAGCGGGTCCTCGTGGCTTTGTTTGTACTGTAATCACGCCAAACTGGTAAAACAGGTTAGAAAAACAGAACCAGCTCTCTGCTGTTCATCCAGCTCCACCCATACACACGCTTTAGCCACGTTACCATAGCAACACCCCAACAGACAGCAGGCTGATGCATGTTTCTGGTGCTCAGGTGGGACGGATGCTTCTCTCCTTCTCTCCTTCCTACCCCAGCGGCCTTGTGTGGTCGCTTGGGAGCGCCCCGCCCCCCCACCTGCATCATGTTTGATTATGACTGTCTAGTCTGTTCGCTCTAAATGTAGTGAGGCGGTTTTTGCCCGTGTCAAGTCCCTGAGCTCTATAAGGAGGGAAGAGAAGTGAGAAAAGATTTTTTTATCTTTACGCACCTTGTTTACCACTTATCTGTTCTACAAAGAAAGGTATTAAAAGGAGATGTATTTCTGTTATGGGAGGAAAGTGTTGGAATGAGGCCAAATTAGAATTCAAAACAGCAACTTCACTTTTAGTTTTCAAAATACTTATCAGTAAAAACATCTGTGAAAGTTGTTAGTGTGACTGATGTGTTTATCATACATTTATCGTCACAATGAGGGGATGATATTAATATACGCTTATGCTTCTACCTAAACCTGTTCAGCATGGTATGTGTACGTGTTCATGTGTGTGCATGTGGGTTCCAATTCCATTAGTTCTTAGTGTCCGCCTGCTGCTGACCATTTCACGTTCCACAAACTGAGACGGAGACGAGTAGTTCAATGTAGTTCAAAGTAGACTTTGAACTTCATTCCCAGACAATTCACGCCTCTAATCAAAACACCTCACCAGGACTCCAGTTGAATACAGTGGAGCGAACACCTCCTCAAAGGGGGTAGAAGGAGGTGTGTCACAGACAGAGGAAGATAAGACTCTCTCTCCTTGACTACAGACAGAATTGACAAAGCTACTCGGATGAGCAGCGAAATGTCTTCAAAGAACCAAAGAAGTCCAGTTGCCTTTATTTAAAACCCTTTTTTGGATCATGTTTGCCTTTGTTTCTAAGCCTTTGACCAATTTTCAGCCTTTGGATTACGCCTGCTTTGCCCCTCACGGATTTTCTCGCTCATCTGTCTTCTGGACCTCGACCACCGCTCCGTACCCTGACTACCGATCTCTGCCCGCTCCTCCTGATAAGTATTATTCCCTCTGCCTGCCTGTTTATGACCTTTGCCTGCTCATTACCTTGCTACTGGATTGTGGATTAATTGTCTGTGTCATTCAAGAGGAAACATCTCAGACTGAAGAGGAGCTGTCAAGGAAACCCCAGACCAAGCCCCGCCCCCTCTCTGATGTCACACTACAGCAGCTTTCCCCATTCTCAGTTCCTCCTGCAGTGCTGGTCCCTGAGCTCATCAAACCCTCATCCATAATAAACCTTTTTTATAATGTTTTACTCCTGTGTTCTTGGCTGATTTCTGGGTCTTCAGGTTATCGCACTAGTTTTGATTTCTAGACTTTGACATTCTGGATAACTTCTTCGCTTCTGCGTCCAGCCTCTATGCTAAAACCTTACCAAGGTTGCTCCGGTTGGTTCACCTGTGTTTACCCATGAGCTAGGGTTAAAAGCGCTGCTCCCAACCATCAACAGTGCGTCGTTCTAGGTCCAACTTAAAAATAAAGCCACACTTTAATTCCGCATTTTGCATTAGGCAAAATTATTGCAAAAGATTCAGTGATATTTGAGGCTCTGCTGTCAACAGGGGGGTCTGAGCTTTTTGTCAGGGTGACCCCCTTCCAGAACGGTCCCTGGTATAAGTAACAAGAGCTTGAAGTTGATCCTGTTTTGGACAGGAAGCCAGCACTGGTGTTATGTGCTATTTTCTAGTAGCTGTTAGACAAGCTGCAGCATCCTGTACGACCTGCAGACTGAAAAGGTCTAGACCTTTTATAGAAGGTATTTAGGTTCAGGAAGAACTCAGACCCCCTGCTCCCATCTTCATCAATGACACTCAGGTAGACACCGTATGATGTCACTTCCTGGGAACCATCATCTCTCACAACCTCCAAGGGGAGACCAACATTACCTCCCTCATTAAAAAGGCACAACAGAGGATGTTCTTTCTGCAGCAGCTGAAAAAAAAAAGTCTACCTGCCAACAGAAATGATAGTACACTTCTACGTCATTGAGTCATCCTCTCCTCATCCATCTCCGTCTCTGCTGCCACGCCAAGAACAGGACGAGGCTCCAGCACGTCATCCGATCTACAGAGAAGGTGATTGGCTGCCGCCTGCCCTCCCTACAGGACCTGCAAAACTCCAGAACCATAAGGAGGGCAAGAAAGATTATGGCTGACCTTCCCACTCTGGACACACCCTGTTCAAACCTCTTCCCTCTGGGAGGATTCTGAGATCCATCAGAACAAAAACCACATGGTACAGGAACAGTTTGTTCCCAGCTGCAGCTTCTCAGTGCATCCAAGTAACCTCCTCCTCCATCAAAGATAAGAACCCAAACGTTTGACTGCACCTCATAACCATATTTATTTATTGACTCAGTCTTTTCCCATTGTTCATTTCTCTGCACGTCGTCTCATTTCATGTACACATGTTCAGTTGGTTCTTAGCATTTATGTTGTGTTATTACCATTCTCATTCTTGTATCATTTATCTTCTGCACCAAACACCAGAACAAATTCCTCATCAGTGTAACCACTGACTTGACAATAAATCTGATTCTGATTTACAATGGTCTACGTGAGTTGTAATGAAAGCATTGAGGAGTTTTTCAAAGTCACTGGGAAAGTTTAGAAAACATTTCCATGATGTCATGATTTTATGGCTGATCAGAATATATTCAAATGTAAATGTAAACCTTGCTGGCTAATTGTTTATAAGTTTGTGCAGTCATGCCAATACTCAGCCTGAACAGAAACATGTGAGTCAGTGAAGCTGTGCTGGAATCCAGTGGGGGGGGGGGGCTCTTCTTCAGCGTGGTGAGGTGAGGGTGTTCCTGCTAACCTGTGGTTCAAAAATACTTCCCTGTCGCAAGCTTTTTCACATCAGCATCCAATTTTGTTTTTCTACATTCCAACCCCAAACACTGCTTCTTTGTTCACTAATGAAATAAATTCCATCAAGCGGCGAGTTTCAAACGAACCTTCTCAACAACAAATACCATCTGTTTACTTCCTGGTGCGATCATCAGTAACACAGCAGTTAAAAATGACAGTAAATAAGATGTTTTGTTCATTTTCTCTTAGTTATAAATAAAATGTTTGATTTATTTGGTGCCTGGACTACTGTAATTAAAGGGCAGAAGTGGGGGGTGGGGAAAGACCAGTGTCACATGACAGGCGTGATGCTGAAAAGAGCCCGCCTGCTGAGAATTGCACGCCCTGTGTCGGGAAACCGCAGTGACACCACATCCATGAAATTCACACAGATCAGTCACAGCAGGCCAGTTAATCTACAGAAAATGTAATTTCATTAATCAATGTCTGTAATTGAGTTTTTTCTATGAAAGTGGTGGATGCATTGTTTGACAAGGCTGTGTGTTTTAAATGACGTGTCTAAAAATCACCATAATGAGTCGCAAAACACTGAAAATGGTGTGTAAAGCATAGAACTGATAGTAGTGGAATGTGTCTTCATGGTGTCCACACAGAGACGACCTTCAGACATGCTTAGTTACCGCCAAACGCTCGGTGCAGTCTACAGATCTCATAAAGTGTCCTCAGTGGGGCTCTGCATTACATGCTACAGGTTTTGTGTTTTTTCCAGTTCTCATCAGCTCTTAAAGTGTTGAAGCATTAGGTCCACAACACAAAGCGACACTCAGAGAATTTCAGATGCTTAATTTTTGCTGTTTTTTTGTTTGCTTTTGGTCAGCAGAGGAACAGAGTGGTTCCTCATAAACCACTGTTGTGCCTGGAGAGAAGGAAGGTTGAGCTGTTGTATACGTTTAAATAAGAGCAACTGAACTTTTGACTTTTAAAGACCTTTCACTTTTGATTCACAGAGTTTTCTCAGTTCGATAAGAAAAATGTTTTTGTTAAACTCTCAAACTTGGCTGAAAACCTGCAGATCAGATGAAACGGATAACCCTGAAACACACCCTGATCTGGTGATGAGATCTGCCGCTTGGAGGTGGCGGTATTTGATACCAGTTGTGATTCTGATTGGTATTTATGATTACGGCAGAGGACAAAATGAAAATGTTTCCATAAGCCATAAGGAAACTGTCTAAGAGTAAGTTCCTTACCCGAAGCTCGTGACCAGGTGAGGATTGGGAGGTAGATCGACCGGTAAATCAAGAGCCTTGCTTTCTGGCTCAGCTCCTTCTTCACCACCACAGACCAGTTCAGCATCCATCACTGCAGACGCTGCCCCAACCTGTCTGTCTATCTCCCTCCCGCACTGTCAGAAATGAAACGACAAGAATTGTACCTTTTTTGTCACTGGGTGGTACCCTCAAAAGTACATGGGGCGGCATTAGCTCAGTTGGTAGAGTGGCCGGTCTGGCAACCAGAGGGTCGCCGGCTTGATCCCCAGCTCCGGCTGGGTTAGATTGTCGTTGTGTCCTTGGGCAAGACACTTCACCCAACTTGCCGACTGGTGGTGGTCAGAGGGACCTGGAGGGCGCCGGTGCATGGCATCCCCGCCTCTGTCAGAGTGTCCAAGGGCAGCTGAGACTACAGCGTAGTTTATCACCACCAGTGTGTGAATGGGTGAGTGACTGTTCGTGTTGTACAGCGCTTTGGGGTGTTCTGCACTGTAGAAAGCGCTCTATAAATACAAGCCATTTACAGTTTTGTACCTTTAACTGCAGGGTTGTATCCTAAGGTACAGGTTTGACTAGTAAAAGGTACAAACTACAAAGGTAAAACTTTGTACCCCCAGTTAAGGTACAAAATTGTACCTTTTGAGGGTACCATTTTGTACCTTAACTGGGGTATAAATTTGTATCCTTGTAGTTTGTACCTTTTACTAGTCAAACCTGTACCTTAGTACAAATTTGTACCCCTAAGGGACAAATATGTACCCTTAGGATACAACCCCCCAGTTAAAGGTACAAAATTGTACTTTTGAGGGTACCACCCCAGTGACAACAAAAGGTACAATTCTGTACTTTCATTTCTGACAGTGCATACTGTCTGATCTCATCCTGTTCCCTCCCGTTCCTCCAGGTCTTCTTCTGCCACTTGCCTTGTAGTTCCTCCTGTCTGCCTCACCACCGTAGGAAACAGAGCTTTCAGTCTCCGGCTACAAAGACTCTCAGCCCTCGTTCCGATCGACCTCTAAACCCACCTGTTCAGACTGGCTTCCTCTTTATAAATCGTGTCGTGACCATCAATACCCTGTAATGACATTTTGTTGTTTTCTGATGTCACTGCTCTTATTTCATTTTGTTTGTATGTTTTGCCATGTTTCTTGTAAGGTGACCTTGGGTTATGAAAAGCGTACACAAATAAAATGTTTCATTATTATTATGAACATAAATCTGCATTTATTTCAAACCAGCCTCAGAACTCAGGTTGTGGGTTTAAGAACGTGTTAAGTTTGAGCTGCTATGTTTAGATGACAACAACTGAACTTTTGACTTTCAAAGACCGTTCACTTCTGATTCAGTTTTCTCAGTTCAATAAGAAAATGTTTTTTTTTTTTATACTTGTAAACTTCTTTCTATACTCAGATGGCTGAAAACCTGCAGATCAGATGAAGCATAACCCTGGAACAAAGCGTGTTCACACCCTGATCTGGTGATAAGATCTACCGCCTGGAGGTGGCGTGACTTAAGGGCAAAATGAAAATGTTTCCATAAGACTCTAAGGAAACTGTCTTCTTAGAATGACTCAAACAAGTCAAAGCTGGTTGGTTGAGTTTATCTTTTTACAAGATTTAAACTGATGCGGTAACATTTACTAACCAAAGACAAACCTTATAGCAGACGGAACACAAGATTTGAAATGACGTGACCATAAAGACACGTTAGATGTGTCCTGTAATCAGCGTCTCTGCTGTCTTCAGTCTGGTGGTCAGTCAGTCTGCCTGTTTAAAGGCTGAGAGGTAGTCACAGAGCTGTTTGGTATCAGGGTGTGGACCACGGACCACAGAATGCTGAGGACAGAAGGTTTCAGGAGCTAAAAGGGACAATTATTGACCAGCATGTTGAAGGAAAGGCTAATGTATGAAGATACATGTTGGTGTTGGACTATACAGCCAGCCTCCCTGCAGCCACCGCCGCAGAGCACCTCAGACCCCAGACACGGCCGCCAGAGGGACACCCTGAGGCAGCCAAAGCGCCACCCCCACCAGACGCTGGCTGATGTCCGGTCGTTTGTCCTGACACGTGCTGTTGGAGAGCTGTATAAGATTTTTAACCAGTTCATAAAAGAGTTTCCAAAACCAAATTTATGTAGGGTTGCAAATAAAAATTTCCAGTTTACTCTGTCAAAAGCTTTTTCTGCATCTAGAGATAAAATATTAGTTTCACTGTTTTTACTGTTAGAGTAATCTATTAAACTAAGTAATCTACGTGAGTTTGTGGACGAGTGTCTTCCTTTAATGAAGCCCGTCTGATCAGGATGTATTATGAGGGGAGTTACCTTCTCTAATCTTCTAGCGAGGGCTTTACAGATGATTTTGAGATCAGCATTAATAAGTGATATGGGACGATAACTGGTAGGAAGTACAGGGTCTTTACCTGGTTTTAACAGGAGACTGATGTTGGCAGAGTTCATTTTTGGTGATAACCTGCCACAATATCCCAAAGATAGATCCCTTCTCCTCTTTTGTTTCACTTTCATCAGTTTAATCCTCCTAAACTACTTCACACCAATTTCTAACCATATTGTTATTACAATTTATAAAATAACTTTGCTTACGTTGGATTTTCCCTTACTTCCCCTTTTTTCTCTAGCAAGGACCGAGCGCTTTTCCTGTCACACCACTTGCGGTTAAGCGTCTTCCTGTACTCAGAGTGAAGCTTCTCCTTTTTCACACAGCAAATGCTTCACTTCTGCAATCCTGTTTTTCTTAGAGGAGGAGAGATCTTTTCATCTTTAAACAGAATCACTCAGTAATACAATAATACAATCGTATTCAAAATCAGCATTATCGATTAGACATTTAAAAATACTTTTTTTTTCGATCACACCTCTTCCCCTCATCATCCCCTGATTATTTGACAATTACATTCATCAGACATTTGATTTATAATCACAGACTTGCATTGTCTACTCCAGTGAATGTCCATTTTAAAGCCAGACAAAAGGCAGCATTCTGCAGGATAAGGCAGATGGACTTCAGATTTTACGACATGGTTCAGGAGACCCAAGGCTCTCCTATACTTTGTATTGAAGGGGCTTCCAGTGAGCATGCTCCAGTTATAGCGTAGGTCTATTGGTAAAGATTTTTGCACCTGAAGCATGCACAGCACAGAAGACCCCCAAAGAAACAGGAAGTACATCACACGACCTTTTGGTCTGGTAAAAAAAGTGAGAGAACAGTTTAAAACTATAATGCAGATTATACACAGCACTTACAGTATGTATAGTGGATAGATCGTTTAGCTTAATTTTCATGGTTCTTTTAAACTATTTTTGTGATTCCAGTCTTCTTCTTTCTCTGTATTGATGGGCCGCCACTGCGCCATGATTTCTTTCCACAGGACTGTGAGCTCCACCAGTAGGATGGTCTTTGTTGATTTTGACCACATGATCAGGTTGGAGTGACATCCCCTCAGGGTGCACTCACTGGCAGGTGAGAGTGTCATTATTTGGAGTTTTTAAGGCAGGACCCAGGCGCAGATGAAACAAGCCGGCAAGTATGTGAAACAAGGTTTCTTTATACGCTCCACTCAGGACAGGAACGACAAGGACGAACACAGGGATGTGACAAACACTGAGATAACAACGATGTTTAAATAAGGAGGAAGGTGATCACAGGAACAACTTGACACAGGTGTCTGATAACAAGGGAAAACACCTGCGTGTTTCACCTTTATTCATGAAGACACATCTCTAACCAACCAACAGAGCTAAAACACATAGTTTTACATGGATCATTCTCACGTTAGGCTGGTTTTATATACATATATACAGTACAAACTTTGACAGTAAAATGATCTCATCAGGAGGAAGTTTCAACCTTTTCACATCGTCTCTATTTTTAGATCCCTTTGTTCTTAAGAAGAAAAATGTACAGCAGCTGAGTGAGGCATTGATGTTTCATCATAAAGTTTTACTCCATTTCAGAGGATCACATGAAGAAAAACTAGAAAACTAGAAAAAAGGACTTCAGAGATCTTCAGATTTCTAAAACAATCTTGTCAATGTCTTCAGAATAACGGCTTAAATATAAATACAAAAGATAAACATTCAAAGATCAATATGAACTTTTAAAAATTCTTGAAATAAAATCATTTAGGACTCAATACAAATGTACTTTCACAGCCATAGGTGTCTCCACAGATCAGGATTTACTTTGTAAATCATCTTTTGGTGTCAGATTTCACCAATAAAAGATTAATATGATCAAACAACGTACTGAATTAACTTCAATTACAAAAATGTTCTTTCATGTATGAAAAACTCTTTAAGTCCAACGTTTTAAACGATGAGACTGAAACAGATGATTCATAGTTTTCGTGCTCCATTAGGTACATTCAGAGGAACGTGAACATCAATGGTGATAAACGTGAACAGTACATCCTTCGTGATCTGCCTGACTGTGTAACTGACTGTACTGAGGCCGTCCAGATCAAGAGTCTTTTTACTTTCTTGCAGTTTGTCGACGTTCTTCAGATTTTGCTCATTGTGCACGTCTCTCTCGTGCTTTATCATCTTGTACCTCGCGACAGCGGCGTCTGGTCGAGATATGGCCTTTATGCGGAACATGATTCGGTTGTAGATGTCGTCGTCCTCCCCGCCCCAGCCCCAGTAAGTGTTTGAGAAGCCATTGACTGTCAAGAATTGTTCCTTGGATAAAGCTGTGACTCCTCCAAAGATATGCTCGTAGGGTAATTCATAGTCAAACTTGTCTATAGCGACAGCTAAGTGTCTCGGACGGTCAGAACATCGGTAGAGGTTACGGTCGTCTAAGGGCACCAGGTCTACATCGGAGAAGAGAAAACAGTCGTAATCGTCGTCCTTCAGCGCCTCGATGTGTCCTGCGTTCATCAGCTTGGCCTTGTTGTAAACTCCATCTCCGTCCTGGTTGATGACATACACACCGTAGGACAGCTGCTGTCGTATCAAGATGGGATGGAGGTAATAAAGCCAGTGGTTCAGGTGCTCATAGCGGTTTCTGAATGGAATGATGATTGCCACCTAAAAATAAAGTGCATGGAAATAAATTTACAGGCTCAGCAAAAAGACTAATATTTATCATTGACATGGTAGTCTGAACAAAACTGGAATTTCAAATATTTAAATGTTGATTATTTTCTGGAGCAGAATGATTGTAGAATTCATCCTAAAAGCAACGACCAAGACTTCGTTTTTGATTTTGTGAAATTTAGAAAAAATTTATTATTAAAGGGAGAAGAGGGAAGATTTGAAAAACGAACCTCTTGAGCGCCGCGCCTGGCGCTGAGAATAACTACAGTCTTGAACGGGAGCGTGCACAAACTTCTCACTATCTCATAAGGGTTCAACCAAAGGCAGCCGGAGACATGATTCCATATATAAAAATTAATTTTATTAATACAAAAGGAAATATAGTAACACACATATAGTAATATAGCACACACACAGAGAGACTGCAGGAGCCGATCTAACAGAGCT
>SSNR01000115.1:1683845-1725845 GCA_006937965.1 Callopanchax toddi
TGATCAGAGAGCCCGGAAACTCAACAGGTGCTTACGACCCGTCCATCTCCAAGTAACAAAGAAGAAAAATGACCTGCATCCTTCAGTTCAGTGTGCCCTGTTAAATGCCAGATCCATTTCTAACAAATCCTTTATCTTAAATGACCTTTTCACCCAGCAGGGCCTAGACTTCTTTTTTCTAGTTGAAACATGGGAACAAGATGGTAACTTTGTCCATTCTAATGAAATCTGTCCTCCAGGTTGCTCTGTGTTTACCACACCACGCCCCTCACGCCGTGGTGGAGGTCTGCTGTGGTCTTTAAGGACAAACATGCCTGTAGTCTGATCAACAGTGGCTGTTTCACTACTTTTGAATGTCAGATCATCAAAGTAGGGTTACAAGAAGTATTTTACTGTGTTTTAATTTACCGACCTCCTGGACCAGCTGGCCCTTTTCTCTCTGAATGTTCAGATTTCTTATCATCCATGATTAAGCTGGAAAAGGTTTTAATTCTGGGTGACTTTAACTTCCACATTGATAACCCTGAGTGTAACACAGCAGCTGATTTCTGATCCATCACTGATTCTTTTAACTTTGTACAGCATGTATCAGGACCAACCCATAATATGGGTCACACTTTAGATCTAGTCTTCTCTCTGGGTCTAAACATCAATCAGCTACATGTTGAGGAGGTTCATGTGAGTGACCACAGCTGTGTTTTCTTTAAGATTCAGTCTAACGTTGATCCTGTCCCTCACAAACTGAGTTCATCATTAATCAGTCAGCAGCTGATGGTTTTTCTGTAATGTTTGATAGAAACTTAGTTCATGGTGAAGATGAAAACTCCTTCATCCAGTCATTTAATCAGCAGTGTTCTACTATCTTAGATAAAGTAGCTCCAGTTAAACAAACAGCGGTATCTCATAGAAGGAACAGTCCCTGATGAACGAACATATTTATAATCTCAGAAGGACATGCCGTAAAGCTGAGAGGCTTTGGAAATCAACAAGAATGGAAATTCACCGACTGTACCTTAAGGAATTGATAACATCTTTAAATGAAATGGTTAAAAACTCCAGAGCTGTTTACTTCTCTCAACTAATTTCCTCAAATAAAAACTCCAAAGTTCTGTTTGACACGACCAATCAGATAGTTTCACCTAAAACGCCCCAAATCCCTGTGTTCTCAAGGTCTGATTGGAACAACTTCCTTTCATTCTTTGAGAACAAAATTAGAAACATCAGGTCAGGTTTCTCACCCCCATATGCTCCCTACTCTCCCATCCACCCTCCTCCTCCCCATACCTGGTCCTTCTTCACACCTGTTCATTTTCAGGACACAACAGTTCCTGCCTTTGTCTCCAGGTCGGCTTTGGGTGCGTGAGTCCATCACCGTCTCTGCTTTTAAGGCAAATCTTCCTGATGGCCCACCACGGTTTATTAGTAAAAATGTGTTTTATTTTATGTAGATGAACAGTCAGCTGATATGTTGCTGTGCATTCTGGGTAAACCTCTCCATCTTGTTCCAGAAGTCATGTGATATGTTCCATAACAGTCTAAGCTGAGCTGTCATCGTGTTTTTAGAGACATTTTGTTTTGCAACCTTTCAAACAAACATGTAAAACAAGAAAAACCAAACATGTCACCAAGTCGCGAGAAAAAAGGAGCTCTAGATGCGCCGACTGTTAGGAGGTTGGTTCAGACTTTTAGATTGTTCGACTCTGAAGATGGTTGAAGCAGCAGCAGAGTTTCACCAGAGAGCAGCTTGTAGTCTTCATCAGGTTTAGACAGAATCATGTTAGTTTGCGATGAGGAGAGCAGCTTTTTTTAATCACAGGTTAAAAGTTCATTTTCAGTTTTTCACAGTTGGTGCTTTATAATCATTTTAAATAATTTTTTTGTTTCATGTAGCATTTTTATGTCATTTGATTTCAATTATTTTTTATGTTTTTTTTACACTTTGCTACATTTCAAAGAGTTATTTTAAAATAATTATAAACTTTGAGTTGAACTGATTCACTAAAAAGTATCTATATGAGTAAATACATAGAAGTATTTCATGAGTAAATTTAGAAAAGTTAATGTCTCGACAACTGATCAAGAATAGAAAACACTTTAAAGAGGTTCAGATAAATAAAGTAGACATTCACGTTCTGTAACTTTCTGAAAACCTGAACTCTTGTTTTTGTTCCTTTATGAACCTGAGTGGATCTAAATTCTTTGTGTGTGTGTGTGTGTGTGTGTGTGTGTGTGTGTTCCTTATTTGAGAGACAATGGTGAGGTGTGTTCTGTGATTATGTTTCACTCATCTTCATCTTTGTGTTTCAAAGAAGACAAAAAAAAAAGAAACCATTTGCAAGAAGACTTTTATTCACAAGAACTATCAGTTTACCTACAGTGGACAAAAACCAAACAGCTGTGATCAGTGACATTTACACCTAACTAAGAATCAACTATCTAATTTCACCCGCCTGGTCATTTGTGAGCAGCGTGGGAAAGGTTTTTATTTGTTAAAACTTGACAAAGGGATTATGAGTTGGTGGTCAAACATTACACGGGTGTGAGAAGTGACGTGGTCTCCTCTGCAGTGGAGCGGAACCATAGAGCTGTCATTACTGCGGGAAAACACCAGCTCCTCCACCTGAAGGGAACTGGTTATTTACAAATGGGAGAAACGACACGGCTGTGACGAGTGTGGAAAAGCCTAAAGTCAAATTTACACGAGTCCATTAACGAAGCCAGACATCAGGAGAAACTGTTCAGAGGTCGTCACATAAACCGAGACAGTATTTAGGTTGAATTCACTTTGAATCCTAACTTTGATTTCTACGTTTTTATTGTTTCACTTTCATTCAGTTAGTTTTGACACATTCTGTCATGGTAAAGTCTCCATTCTTATTCTCTGTTGAATCAACAAACACATTTTTTTAGCTGCTACACTGTAAAAAAAAAAGTTTACAGTAAAAAACTGGCAGCTGTGGTTGCCAGGAAAATTCAGTAAAAACACTGAACCGTAAACATTTTTACTGAACAAACCGTGTTTACCACAGTAGTACAGATGAAAAGGCTCCGTCTCCTTTGGCTTTTCATCTGTATTATTTCATCTAATTATGATTTGTTCAGTAACATTTTTTACATGTGCACAGTGTTTTTTACAGTATTATTCTGGCAACCACAGCTGCCAGTTTTTACTGTAAAAATTACATTTTTTTTTTACATTTTTCTCTGACTTGTTCACTATTAGTTTACATTTCAATACTTTAGTTCTGTTTAACAAATTAAAGTAAGCTCATTTCAATGATTTATATAAATTATTGAAATAATCAGTGAATTTAAACAGGAAACTGAACTTGCCGAGTAGCTGAATTAATAAAATCACCCGTTTAATAAGATTCAGGATCTGTTTATTCACATTTTGGGGGTAAAAATGTATTAAAAGCTTCTTTGTGTTTACCACACACCTTGTTCTGAATGGAGACTGAATTTATTGAGACTCTTTAGAGGTCACACTGCTCAGGTTAGAACTCGTTTCAGACTCATTCTGACTGACTGGACTCTTCTGGGTTTGATTTGGACGGATCTTTGTCCTGAAACACGTTGAATTTCAGACCATCAGAATCTTAAACCTGAACCCAGATCCCCTCCTTTATAAATAAATATCCAGAGATAATAAATACTTTGAACTAATCAGAAGAAGGACCAGCAGACACAGACTGACTCTCAGCTTTTGTGCATTTCCACAAACAGCAGCTACAAACAGAAACAAGCAGAGTTCGGCTCATTTTTCTCAAGTAAAAGACACAAAACCTTTTTTACATCTCAGTGAAAATTCAAACTGCTACAAACAAGAGTTAGAGTTTCAACTCAGTAGAAGGTTTAACTTGTGAAATGGGTCCATGAGGCTTTGTTGAGAACTTGTTTCTGGTTCTCGTTCTTCATCAGTTTAACCAGAGAAGCCGTTTTAGTTCAGCACTTTAACCTGAAGCTCAGTTACAGGAGCAAAGAAATAACGATGAGAAGTTTTATGATCAGAACCGGGCAGGTTTTAAATCATCTGAATGTTAACTAAACAAATATCAGGTTATTATTCATCTCTAATCAAAGTGTGAACTAGTTTTTGTGGAATGATTTGAACTGCAGTACCAACAGGTCACCAGTTGGGGGAGCCCATGTTCCATGAAGGATTTGGAGCTGAATACTGCCCCCTACCGTCAGAACCAGTTACAGAACAGTTTGTTACAAGTTTGTGTGTGTGTGTGTGTGTGTGTGTGTGTGTGTGTGTGTGTGTGTGTGTGTGTGTGTGTGTGTGTTTTCAAATAAAACTAAACGCTCCAGAACATCTGATTTCACAGCTCAGCTGCTGTTTTTTAAAAACTCACTGAACTCATTGAAAACGTCTCACAGTCCTGATGAAGTTTCCCACAGGAGCCCATTTCTCCCAGTTAAAAACAGGTCATATGGTACGTTATATTTATGACTTTCAATGTAAAAAAAAAAGTCGTCATAATTATAACTTATCATTAATGTTTTTAAAAATCCTAATTGTGATTTTGCACCTTATAAATATGAATTTAAAACTCTTAAAATAAGTGAAAGTTGTCATTCTGACTTTGTTTATCATAAAAATAACTTTAAAACTTTTAGTTATAAATTTGAATGTTATCATTTCGACAGATCATGTGACCACTTTTCCTTCAAATGGCAGAAATGAGCCTCGGTGTTTCCACAGAGATCTGGTTTAAACATTTTTATGGCAACTTGAATGTTTCTGACATTAAAAAATAATTGATAAATATTTAAAGGTTGCTCAGATCATAAAATCCGGGCGGAGTCCAGAGGAACCAGGAGCTGTAGCTCTGAAGTTTGGGTCTTCCAGCTCCCTGTTGAGTCTGATTCAGTTTTTGCTGAACTTTAGAGTTTATGTTGGTTATTTTTGGTCCTCAGATAACAGAAAATGTCCAGAGGGAAAAGTGTTTGAACTGAAGTGAAGCTGAACACTTCAGAGTTCTGTTCCAGATCTGAGTTTCCTGAGAAAACTGACATTAAATCCTGTCAAGACTCAAAGTTCATCTGTACAGTCAGTCTGTCTGAACGCTGCTGCCCCCTAGCGAGCGGGAGCGTGCAGCGCAGCACCGAGGCCCAGGTACTCCAGGTTCTCTGCTGCTGGGAGGAACACGCTGTCCCCCATTGGAGCCTCCAGTGTGCTGCTGGTCAGCGACAGGAAGTTGGCCTTGTAGTCTGGATTGTGGAGGCTGTCGCTGACCACCGGGGGCAGCGAGCTCTGGGCCGTATTTAAGTATTCAGGTCCAGAAAGTGATGTGGCGGCCCAACCCTGGTTCAGGTCCTCGTAGTTGGGATTTAAAACCTCCGACAATTTGCTGCTCCTCCTGGTTTCACTCACAGTCTGGTTCATGTACTCTGGAAGACAAACGGCAGACTTCTGATTCATTCAGCCTCTGGTGAACGTGAACTAGAAGGAATGGTTACGTTTCCATTCAACCCTTCGTACGATGAGTCATCATGTTTTACATTTTGATTTGCAGCCTCATCCTGAAACTTTTACCACAAGAAAAAGTTCAATAATGACAGTAAATAAAAAACTCTTTAAAGGGTTTGAACCTCTGAGTGTTACTGGGAACCATTAAAGGGACATTTACAGTTTTCATTTGTTTTATACGTCAGATTTGTTGGACTCTACACAAATCCTTGTGACCTGGACATCGACTCTGACGTGTGTCTGACTTGAAGGTTGACCAAGCAGAGCCTGAAGGCTCCTGAAGGTCTGGATGTCTGGTTGGACTCGAACCCTGATGGACTTCCTGGTTCTAAATATTTATATAAAGAACTTTTTTTTATTATTATTATTATTTTTGAATGAAATACATATTTTTTAAAAAGTTAATTCAAATAGTGTTTTTTCTACTGAGGTTGTGTGCACAGATGACATTAGAACATTTAATCCCCTGTTCTACAAGAACTGTAAAAATCTTTTATTTTGAAGGTTTAATCTGTTGTTAACCAGCAAACCCTGCATCCACAACGCAGAGGGAGAGAAGTACAAACGACGTTTTTTTTCTATAAATAAAAATGGAAGGACTTCTGATCCCTAATGAATTTATTTGTTTAAATTATTTTTTTAAATTCCAACAAACAAAACACTGAAAATCCACATTTCTAGTCCTGTATTCTAGATTATAATTTAAAACTTTGGGTTTTACTTTAGTTACGTTTGGAATAAAACTTGATAAAGACTTCATTACTCTGTTGAGCTAACCTAACCTCTTTGATTTCTGTTTTCCAGCTGCTCAAACCAGAGGTTGATTTTTTTCTCCACCTTTTCCCCTCTAATAACTCTTTGTTTACTCTTCTGTTGACCCATTGGAACTTTGTGTTTCCACTGTTTTGATCAGAGTAAATAATCAATAATGGAATGGGTACCGTGTCCCGTGAAGTCGTCTGGCTGCAGCGCTCCGTGGGTGGGGTCTGTGATGTATCTCAGGCCGATGCTGTTCTCTCTGATTGGATGGACGTTCTGACAACAAACAGCACAGAATAAAGTCGACAAGATATTACATCTTATAAATGTTATTATTTATTATATTTGATCCCCTGATCAAAACCCCTGGTAACAGCCAACAACAGGACTTCTTCTGCCCTCTGGTGGCCAGCGGTAGAACAGCTGAAGCCAACATAAACCCTTTTATTTATTTATCTGTTTATTTGTTTTTATGTATGCCTATCCAGAGTGGATCAAAACTCATAATGCAGAGATGGAGTTATATAACTATGACTTTGTAAATCTGAATTATGACTTTCAGTGTCAGAGTCATATTTGAGTGTGTATCTTATAATCAGGACTCGACTTTAAAACTAAATGAGAAGATAATTAAGACTCTGTATGTCATGACTTTTAAACTTATTGCTATTATTTTGGTTCTTAATAACTGTTATATATATTTCATATTGTAAATGATATAGTACAAAAATAAAATATTCATAATTATGACTTTCACACTTATTCTTGTAAATGTGCGTCTCCCAATTATGAGAGAAAATCTTAAACGAAGTTTAAAAGTTTAAAATTAAAAAAATCTTAATATGATTATAAATAGTAAATAATATTTACAACTTATTATGGTGAATTATAACTAAATTATGTTTTTGACTTAGCAGCTCATAATTATGATTTTAGAAACTTTACGAATGTCATTTTCATAATTTTGTATCCTAAAATCCTGACTTGACTTTAAAACTAACGATGACAGGAATCCTGTTCAGGACTTGATCTCAATGATTTGTTTAAAAAACAGAGCTGACTTTAAACTCATGATTAAGAGACACCATGTGACCACTTCTTTCTTTCAGTTGGAGGAAATGAGCTTCCATACCAGAGAATAAGGTTCATAATGAATATGATAATTAAAAACCCTTCATCAGTAAACGTGTGGACGTTGCTCCTATGCAGAAGCTGAACGTTTGTCTTTGTGGTTGTTTTTTTACCGTGGTGCTGTGGGGATGGTTGTCATGGTTACTCTGGCTTTTGTACGGCAGCAGGTATTCTTCTGCGTCCACCACGTCGTCCAGGTCGTCTGAGCTCAGCAGGCGGGAGTAAAACCTGCTGTCGGACGGACTCGGCAGGTTACCCTGGAAACAAGGACATCAGCGTTTACATTGATCTAGATCAGATCCTCATCACGCCGTCAACTACCAGGATATCATGAAATTCACAAGAGTTGATGGAAATTAAGAACACATTAATTAAACTGCGCAACTCTGCTTGAGACCGGCCCGGTCCAAACGGACTTCTGTGCAGGTGGAGGATGCACGGACCGCTATTAAAATACACAAACTCTATAATATCATATAAATCCTTTATTTATTATTTATTTTCTTAAATTGCATGCTCAGACCTGTATTTGAACTCAGGTCTTCCAATATGAAACTCAATTATACCACCACTAGGCCACAGTTCAGTACTCCTACTCTGCTTTTTCTCTGTTTTGTCTGAACGTAAATAACCATAATGACACTTTGCTGAGCTGAAAGAGAAACTTGTCTTCTTCCAAAAACCAATTGAACTTTTTATAGCACAAACCATTGTGGAGTGAAGACGTGCGTCGAGGGCGCGTTAGATGGTAAAGGGTCAATGCGGGATTTGTCGGACATGAAAAAAGTAATGAAAATACGGGACAGTCGCGCACAAAACGGGACATCGGGTCACCCCAGTTACATCCTGGACTGAGTGGCTCGTTCCAGCGAGCGAGCGAGGGATCTGACGGAACATTTTTCTCTTTAGTCCCAATTGACGGAATTCCGTCTCCACGACGGAGAACTTTAACCCCTGGGATAGGGTGAGGAGCTCGGACATCCGGGAGGGACTCTGAGTAGAGCCACTGCTCCTCCACATCAAGAAGAGCCAGTTGAGGTGGTCCGGGCGTCTGCTCAGGACGCCTCCTGGACGCCCAGGAACGCCTTGGGGTCCGGTTAGAGGAGCTGGTGGCCAGAGAGAGGGGGTCTGGGACTCCCTCGTTGGGATGCTGCCTCCGTGACCCGGAACCGGAGAAGCAGAAGAACACGAGGTGAGACAAATAAAACCTAAACAACAGCCCAGTGTTCTGGAATGATTCATGACATTCTTCATTCTGTTGCTGAACATTTAAAACAGAGTAGACAGATTGTAGGTTTTGGGTTGGCTCATTACGACTCATCATGTCAAACCAACTGTAAACGAGTCAAAATGGACGCCGACCCTAAGCTCGACCAGCAGATCAATGCAGTGGTCAAATAAAAATAAAATCATCTCTTTCTGTTCATCAGTTTGAGACGATAAATCAGGCTGTTGTTACAACTCGGTTGGATTGTTGTAATGGATCACAGGTTGGAATTAGTGGTTCCTGTTTCTCATCAAAATGCTGCTGCTCAACTTTAAACTGGAAGTCCTGAATTTGACAACATTTTTCTGATTTCAGCTTCGCTCCACTGGCTGCAGCTGAGTGTTCTAAGAACAAACTGTAGGCTCAGAGAGGACCGGGCCTTTCTGGCTGCTGATCAGACGCTCTGGAACGACACCAGACAGCCTGCCTCACCGTTTAAAGTGATAATATGCAGTTTTGCTTGTTTTGGGCTCCCTCTGGTGTCCCTTTTAAATCACTGCATTACACAAGTTAGCATATTGTTTCAGCTTCTAAACGCCTAAATCTACCTGTTGAAATGTCTCCTCAGCCTTCATAGCTTTCTACAGGAGCGGTTATTTACTCTTTCAAAGAAATCAGCTGTGTTCAAGCAGGGAGAGATTGAAAAAAATCAGGAATCATGAGCTAAAAACACCAAAAAAAGCCACTTTGGGTTAGCCTAACCCTCGTGAGACACGTGACTTCCTGGGTACCGTGACGGCGACGGAGATCTTGCAATCGTGGTATTCTGGATCTAACCACCAGATGGGGCTAAGTGACTTTTCATTAACTCTGTAAAGAGTCAGATTAGCACAGACTGGCTCAAGGAAAAGATTTAAAAATATGAAAAAGTTGCATATTATCACAGCTAATTTCTTCTCTTTGGTGTTCAAATCCTCATAAAACGCTGGTTTTAGTTTGGTTGGTTTTAAAAATGTTGACTTTAATTTGATTTGTTTTATTGTATGTGGTTGCTGAGTTTCTCTGTATTTTTAAAAGTACTTCTGTAGTATTTTAAATGCTTTAGAATTAAAGGTGGGCTGGATTGATGTGTACCTGTATGACCAGGTATCTGGGCGGGTCACGGGCCATCTGAGACAACTCTGCTACCAGCTCTCTGAAGCGGGGACGACTGGACGGGTCAATCATCCAACCTGCAGGGAAACAAATAAATAAGAAGTGATCGTTTTCTCCATGCAGAGATTAGAATTCAGATTTGATTTAAAAAAGGTTAGAGGTTTCTGATGCAGTAAATAGAACCAGATCTTCTCTTACACTTCACCATGATCATGTAGACGTCGATGGTGCAGATTGGAGGCTGAGGCAGCCTCTCTCCTCTCTCCAGCACCGAGGAGATCTCTTTGGCCTGGATGCCGTCATACGGTTTGGAGCCAAACGTCATCAGCTCCCAAACCGTCACACCTGCAGAACATCAACTGACTGAGAACAGCTGTAAAAGCTGGTTCACATGTGTAATGATCTCAGTATGTGGTGGCTTATTTCTGACACTTTCTTTGTAATCAGTTTAAGGCTTCTATTTAGAATTCATCAAATTAGAAGTGTTGAGGTCGATCACTAAACTACGTCTTTACATAAAGTTTTACTTTAGTTTCTACTTTTCTTTGCCTTTTATTCATCAGATGTAACTTTCACAAATAAGTATGAATGGCAGAATTGTTGGGGGCTTGTCCGGGATCTTGCATTTAGTATTTATGACACAAATCCTTTTAGGTGAGTAAAACGTTTAGCTTTGTAGAAACAAAATTTTTTTTTTTTACTTAGAGGCAAAATTAAATTCTAATTTAGCACTTTTGCTTAGTTCTGTTACAGGATTGGCTGATGTAGTTTCTATGGCAACAAACAGGAAATTATGTTTGTTTCTTCATTTTTTTCCATTCAATTCAAAGTGTTTGGTTTGGACGTTGTCTCACCGTAGCTCCAGACGTCGCTCTGATGGGTGAAGGTAAACTGAAGGATCGACTCCAACGCCATCCACTTAATGGGAACCTGCAGAGAGGAACACAAAGAAGAACTTCTGAAGGAACCACAATAACAAAGTCTTTTCTAAACTAGCCACGTTTCCACTATCGGAACTTCAGGGTAAATCCTAGAGGGCGAAATTGACCGGGACAATCAGCTGGCTCACTCCGCTCAGCGCTCGTGTCTCCATTACAGCCCCCACCTTTCCGGAACTTTTGTAAGACGTCAGCATCGACGTCACTGACAAGCGTAAAGGCGCGAACAGACAAGGAAGTGGAGAATAATAAATAGATCAAGGATGGACGAAGAAGCGATGGTTGCGGCGTATTTCACTGTTTTTATCCATAGTGATGGAGTGCTGAACAGAGGGATGAGTGTACTTGATGACGAACTAATCCAACCTCGAAGACACGGTCATTTTGCAAGCTCCGACAACAACACACAGGTAATTTATCTCGGCGCCGTGTGCTTTCATCATTTTCCTTCATCCCACAACCAATCAGCACGAGTTAACGACTTTTACCACTCCACGAGTCTATCGGGCCGATCCGAGTACCTGCCCCTCATCAGGGACTCCGTTGGTCCCTGAAGACGGCCCTCTTGAAATGGCCCGCATCAATGGAAACAGTCGCGCGCCGCAAAGTTCCGGTAAAATTACTCTGAAGTTCCGATAGTGGAAACGGGCCTATTAACAAAAAACCTGAGTTTTTTAGAGAATCCACATCCCTAGGTGAATAAATTCACACCCTGCGATGTGTTTTGAGTGTGCGTTCCATATCACTCAAACACCAACCACTCTAAACTCAGTGAGCTGTAGTGGTGACACACAGCGAGTTTAATAAATGTCTCCATTTTCTTTGGGCATTTCAGAGCTTTGATGTTTCGTCACTTGAATTTTGAACATGTAAAAGGTCCATATTCATCACTTTCTCTCCACTCTGAATCATTTCTTTTACATCTCAATAACAAGTCAAGCTCTGCATTGGTCAAAGTGACCCTTAAGCCTGGGGCACACAGAAGACAAATGCGTTGCACCTGCACTGTTAATAAAAAAACAAAAACATTATAGTTACTGAGAGTGGCTACACGGAGAGCGCAACGCAAACGCCAGTCTGCACGGATGCGCTAAATATAGGATCGGGTTCTATTTCAAGCGCCGCGGTTTTTACTGCTTTTATTATGGCTATTTCCCAAGAAGCGTTCAGCTGCGTAGCTGTGAACCCAAAAGACCGTGGCGATTCCATGGCGCTACGCATCCGTCCTCTGTGTGCCCCGAGCTTTTTACTTTAAGGTCAGCTGTTGTTCTTCCACTCCCTCATCCAACCTCCTGAAGATAAACTTTCCTTTCTAATGGGCGGAGCTGAGCTTCTCTAAGCCACCTCTCTTCTCCGTGCATTTGTGAGACATCGGTGGGTCTTCAGGGTCTCAGATGAAGGGAGTAAAAAAGACTTTTGTGCTCGTTGATCAACCATCTAAGAAGCAACTGCCGTGCTTTACTCGTAGCGTCACCATGACTGTTTGCTAACGTTTGTGAGGATGAGCTCTCCGTGGTTTTTAAAGGTCGGGGGGGGGGCTCAGGTAGGCAAAGGTGCTCTGATTGGCTCTGTCCTCTAGAGAGGAGTGGTCTGTTCCCTTCTTGACGTCAGCAGGGGAAAGATTTAGAAACCACCTGTTTTAGTATTACTTTACCACCTTTAAAAACAGCTTGAAGGACAACTTCACGGCAGAGGCACGGCAGGCATCTGGAACTCTCCTCAGTTTAGGAACAGTGAGTCAACATGAACAAGACAACTTGAGGAGGGGCTGAAGGCCAAATTGTGAATAAAACGACTAGAGTAGATCAAAAACAAATAGAAACGTTTTTGGGAATAGATTGAAACAAGACAATCCTATTTTTTTGTCATCACATCAAATACTCAGTCAGATATAAAACCTAACACTTCAGTTTGGTACAGACTGTCTGAATATTTATCACAGTTCTGAGTCACCAACGCTCAGATACCAGCTTGACACACACCTTTCCTCCATCAGCGTGATATTCCTTCTCGTCAGCCGTCAGCAGCTTGGCCAGTCCGAAGTCGGTGATCTTGACGTGATTTGGATTTTTCAACAGGACGTTCCTCGCTGCCAGGTCTCGATGCACCAGGTGACGTTCCTCTAGGTAGTTCATCCCCTGAGTACAAAAAGAGAAAAGAAAAAAAACAAACCTTTTTAGATGTTTTTTCCCCTTTGTATCTAAAACGGTATAAGGGAAAGTTAAGAAACGTGTCGTGTCCATTTAAAATGTTTCTAACCAGGTGGAGGAATTAGGATCGGGAGTGTGTCAGCATGTAAGTTCACGGCCTAGTTGTAGATTTTCCCAGGATTTAAACATCCAACATGAGTCGAGAAGATTAAGAGTGTTTCATTTCACAGAATATTATCCTTCAGCGTTCGTGTTAATGAGTCTCAGACGGCTTAAGGGCAGCAGCAGACAGAACCAACGCCTCAGGTGCAGAATTACAGTTTGATGGTTTGGCTCACCTTGGCGATCTGAACACACCAGTTGAGGAGCCACTGGCCACAAATATGATCCTTATGGTGTCGGACGTAATCCAGCAAACAGCCGTAGGGCATCAGCTGAGTGACGAGCTGCACCGACGACGTCAGGCAGATCCCCAACAGACGGCACACGTGAGGGTGATCCACGCTCGCCATCACATACGCCTCCTGCACAGAAAGAGACGTCAGGGTCACAAAGACATCCAGGGAACACTAGCAATCACTAACTATCTGCTAAACAACTCGGACCTCCTCGGTCCAGAGTGAGTAGTTCCTACAGAACGAGCTTTCTCTTTAGACAAAAGTTACAGTTTTAATCTGGAAATCAGACAAGAACAACCTAAGATGACATCACAGCAAGAGTTTATTATCAAATCAAATCACATCTTACATCCAGGACTTCTTGGTTGGCTTTGGGTGACGTGGCCTCTCTGAGAACTTTGATGGCTACTGGGATCCTCACACTCTCTTCTTCAGGGAACCATAAACCCTAGAATACAATCACAATAAAGTGATATTTCCCTGGAAATATTCTAATGTTTCTGATAAAGAAGTGACGTTCTGCTTGAAGAACCTTAAAGACGGTTCCAAAGGCGCCGGAGCCGAGCACCCGGTCCTTCTTCAGCTCCGTCTCCTTCAGGATCCTCAGATGTGCCTGATTGGGAGCCTGACCGCTCGGAGTCAACGGCTCCAGCTGAAGAGGAGTTCATTAGTCAAAGCAGAACATAAGTAGGTGTTAGCAACATGATCAGGACGCTTTTCTGTAAAACCAGTCCAGCTTCTCTTTTCAGGAACAGACTGATCGTATTAAAAACCTGGAGTTTGGAGCTCACTGGGAAAATAAGTATAACTATAATGGAGCTGATAGTCAGGTCACGCTGGTAGAAAAGATTTAAAACCGTTTGATTTATAAGGATCAACCACTGTATACAGTCACACACAAAATATATCAAAATAAAGCAACCGAAAAGATCATTTCAGAAGAAAAACTGTAGAATTCAAAAGCAAAAACAAAATTAACTATTTCATAACTAAAAATGTATTTTTCTAAACCAAAAACCTTTGTTTAAGAATTCATATTTTATTTATTTAACACACCTTTTTTGGTTCTCACTTAATTCTGCTTCATTCAGACCATTTAGGCTTTTATTTTGAAGGGCGTGTTTTGATTGTGCTGCACCTCGGTTTTGCTTCTGATATAAGTTTAAAAGTTTTTGTTTTAGAAAAATAAATATTTACTTCTGAAAGAGTTTAATTTGTTTTTAGAGTGATTTTTTGTTTTTGCTTTTGAAAGTCACACGTTTGCTTCTGAAATGTTCTCTTTGGTTATTTTATATTGACATGTATTTTATGTGTGATTGTAGTTTTTGGTTGTTCCTTTTGGCACAATAGTTTACATCAGAAACACGTGAACAGTAACTAAAAGGCCTTCCAGCTGATGAGCTGTCCAATAAACTCATGGTTAAACCACAACATTCAATAACATCCAACAAGAACATTTCAGTCACCAGGTCTTTAATTCAGTCTGTTTTTATCAAATTCTTGTGTTTTGATGACTTTTGGCCAATAATCCATCAACAATGCCTCACCTCCTTCTCCTGCAGCAGGCGACGTATTGTCCTCTTCCTCTTGATTCGCCGTCGCCGTAGCAACACGAGGACGAGCAGCAACACGATGACGGCAACCAGGAGTCCACCGACCACACCGACCGCCAGCGTGGAGTGTGTAGAAACACTGTTAGAACACAAAACAAGTCAAACAATGAGATCCTCCACTGAATGTAACAGTTTTAATTATTAACCATTAAAACAATCAGCCACATCTTTTCCTTACATACAGAACTATGTTTACTCTGACTTCTGTCGCTCTTTAATACATCTTTAGTCCCCACTCTTAACCACTTGTAACCTTAACAAAGATGAATACTTTCAGTCCTGTGTTTTTTTTAAATCAGTCTTGACATTTTCTAAGTAGCACTGGCAGGACATTTGGGGGCTTGTCCGGGATCTTATATTTATTAATAATGACCACACATTTTAGCTGAGTGAGAATTTCCACTTTGTAGCCACATAAATTTAGATCGACTTTCATTTATCTTTCAGACGAACCTAAAGTTAGATTTTTGACAATCCAGAGTGGAAAATTTCTTAAATTTAACCAAAGAAGTCCAGTTGCCTTCATTTGTTTATGTGTAACCATGGGTTACGGTGAGGGTCGCATCTCCGGCAGTCAGTGAACGTCTCAGCACACCTGTCTGACATTGCTGGGTGATTACGTAGCTGATAAAGACGGGTGTGTGGGAGCGTGGGGATCAGATGGTTGGAGGTGAACAGAGCTGGTGCACGGTTGCCAAGATTGGATTGTACTGTCGGGTTACTGGAGGTCCTGGTGCAGGTGGATGTCCGTGTGAGTACCCATGTTTTGTTGGAGCGGGTGCATGGTGGTTTGCATGGTGGTTTAATGTGTCTAAGGTGATTTGGTTTCATTCGTTGCAGCCATGCCCCTGCTGCTCAATTTATGCGGGAGGGTCTGCGTTAAAGTGCGTGACTCGCGCCGCGGCATTGACGTTTTTGCGTGTGGGTGCAGGTTTGAGGAGCTCTGGCGTACCGGTCAGTTACTGCTCCAGCTTAGCTCTTAGAGGAAGGGGCGGGGCGCGAGAGAGCCAAGGCTCTGTGTAGGAGTACGCTCCCGGTTAGTTTGTTTTAGAGGATTTATTAAGTGTTTTGGGGTTATTTTCTGATCTTTAGTTTAGTATTTTCCCTTTTTGCTTTTTGTGTTTTCATTTATTATTTTCTTTATTAAGGTCAGTTTAGTGGAGGGTCATTTTAAACAGATGTTTTAAATTAATTCCAAAATAAAGACTATGTATTTTTTCCTATAACTCTGTCTTGGTTCTCTTTTGCGTTACCAGACCTTTTTATAGTCTTAAAGGTATGCAAGCGTGATAAGGGGCCTTTGGCCTTCCCGGTATCACTACATATGTTTATGTATTTATCAGATGCTTTTATCCAAAGCTAGGATATGCTAGTCTAGAAGATGTTCTCTGAAGAGCTGGGTCTTCAGGAGGGTCTTGAAGATAGACAGGGTTCCATAGGAGGAAGGAGGGTCTTCATCAGATTGACACCTGTTGTAGAACTCAACCCATAGATCATAGTTTAGACCTGAAACATCATTTAAAACATTTAGAAAACTTTGATACAGAGGAAAAACAATCCAGAGAGCCGCTTTAAGTGAGGTGTGAAATGTACCAAATGTTAGTGAAGCATTAATCACACGTGTGACTGCTGCAGCTACTGTAGGAGCGATGGATTGGTCAGAATGGGGTCCTGCAGGCATGTAGTAGGACCGCTACATGTCAGAAGTTTGGACACGGATGGGTTTCAGACACTTTCCCAGCAACAAATGGTAAAAAGCAAAAGACTTATAAAAAACGTACACTAGCAGACACTCAGGCCCTTCCATGTGCTGCGGTGAGTTTTTAAGCTTAAGCTTTGGTGGTAGGACTGACAGCTCACTAGAGCACCCAGGGAGTGTTTTCAGGGTGGGGAGAAACAGGTTTGTTTGTAACCCCTAATGGCTCTGTTATTTGATTTGAACCCACTGGGTTTATTCCTTTAAATACAAATTCAACTTTAAGACATAGAGCTCATTCAAGTTGTTTATTATGAAGCTGGATTACATCTTTTAACCTGCAGTTTCTTCAAATTAAAATAAAGTCAGCTGATTGTTAAAAGCTCTGAGTCACCAGAAGAGACTCCGTCTGACTGGCTCCTCACTGAGAAACATCTTTTTGTTTCTAGTTTTTTTTTATATTGAGTTTTAAATGTGTTGTTGAGCAGGTAAAAAGAAAAATCACAAGAATTTCTTGTTTTCTTTAAACACACTAATATGAAAGTCTCATCTATTCACACGTTGAACAAAAATACAACGAAGCAAAAATGTTCATTTTAAATGTAATCCATTCATCTGAACTGAAACTTGGGTTTTAAAGGAGTCTAGAATTCTTGTTTGATCTCAAATTCAAGCTTAAAATATAAAAATCAGAAAACAAACTTCTCCTGATTCACATTCATATCAAACTGCCTTTGATTTAGTAGAAATCAGACTATTTCTTCATGCTAATGAACTTTTTATTGACCCTGTTGTTGACTTTTGCTTGGTGACGTAAATGTTTGACATTTTGATCAAGCAACAGGAATTATAGCAGATGTTTACTTTTGAATATTTCAGTCATTTTAATTTAACAGCTTGTTGCTGCTTCACCACATTTCACTATAATAAAAATGAATTATTTAAAGGACCTGCTGAGAAGTTAATGTCAAATCTTTACTGTATTAATGTATTATAAGGAGTTGATTTTACCCTTTGCATCTAGACAGTCCAGGACCCGTACACCTGCAGACAGAGAACAAACATAAAGCTTCAGGTTTTTCTTAATGTGAACGTTTTCCTGATGAGAACTGGTGAGATCATTCACCCCTGGGTGCAGTTCTGGTGGCACAGCTGGCACCGGCTCGTTTTATCGGCGTATTTCCAGATCAGCGTGTCTCCGTCTCCGAGGACGCCGTGAGGGCAGCGAGCCACGCACCGGTGGCCATCTTTAAAATGGGCACATTTAGAACAATTGCCTGGACCCTGGAGATGAGATGGATGCACACACAAGTGAGTTCAGTGATTTTTTTTTATCAATTTTATTAGATTGAACAAAAGTTAAGTTCAACCTGAATTTAATTAAATCCATTCCATTTAGCTCCGGCATTGTTTTAACCCACATCCAGATAGTTGTAGTAAAATTAGCTTTTAAATAAAATCTGCTTCAACACATCTTTAAAATGCTTCTATGAAAATGACTGAATAGTTTAGAAGTTTGAGTTTGCCAGAAAGGAGGTCCCTTTACTTACAGCAGGAAATCCTCACACTGCAAAAACTGATTTCTAAGAAAGTAAAACAGCCTTGTCTTTAGACATTTTAACTTATTTATGTCTAAAAAGAAAATATATTCTTACAGCCCTACTTGAAATAGGCCAAATCTTCTTAAATATGGTAAAATCTTCTAGATTTGAGCAAAAGAATCTGCCAATGGGGTAAGCTAAATTTGCTTGGCCAGATTCCGTAAAACTAGCGAATTGTTCTAAATGCAGAAAATGTTGCTATTTTTAAGGAATCTAGCCAAGCAAATGTTGCTTACCCCATTGGCTGATTTTTTTGCTCAAATCCAGAAAATTTGACCATATTTAAAGGGACATGGTTCAAGATTTTAATAAAAGTAATCCTGCATGTTCAGTTTATTTAGGTTAATGAGTGATGAAGCATTTTAAATCAAAAAGAATGAGTCCACCCATGTATCATTCCATAGTCTAGAACAGGCTGTGAGCTGTAAAATGTTCTGCAATTCGGGAACGAATTTCCCGCGCTGTCCTACGGATGTGACGTCAGTGGAAGCTAAAAAAGTAATAATAAATGTATATCCAGTAGGTGGCAGCATTGCACCGTTGTGTTGTGTTGCTGGTCAATGGCGGACTTCCTTCGTCTGAATTTGTGGTTTTTCTCATCAAACTGGTGTTATCTTGTTTATGGAGCTGAAAACCTCTCTGATGGATTATAGGGTTTCTCAGAGCTAAAGGTGCTGTTATAGGCGACCGCACAGCGATCTGTCCATGTTTATGGGTCTCGGCACGATAGGCCTCAAATCCCCGACTGTTTCCTGGACCTCAGTCCGCTTACAGTGCATCAAAGGCGGCTCTGCAGCGCACGTTCCTCCGGGTGCTCCGGAGCGCCACTCCGTGATGCGAACTTGAGAAATCTGAGGTGATGTATGCGGCGGGACATGATTCTATCACCCTAGATTTCTCAAACTCACCTCCGGGAGTCAGAGAACACCGACTGATTAAAGCTTTCAACTGTACGGGCAGCGGGGGAAGGATGAACATAGCAGCTAGCGAAATTAGCTTTGTTGGATCGCCCCCGCTTTCGGACCCTGTGTGTGTGTGGCATTTTTTTAAACCATATTTCATTTTGTATTAATAAAATTTATTTTTATTTATGGAATCATGTCTCTGGCTGCCTTTGGTTGAACCCTTATGAGATAGTTGAGAAGTTTGTGTGCGCTCCCGTTCAAGACTGCAGTTAGTTGCAGTGGCGTGGCGATCGTGCGTTTTGTTTCTTAATCCTGAACGTAGTCCCTTTAAGAAGATTTGGCCTATTTCAAGTAGGGCTGTAAGAATATATTTTCTTTTTAGACAAAAAAATAAGTCAAATTGTCTAAAAATAAGGCTATTTTACTTTCTTAGAAATCAGTTTTTGCAGTGCAGTGAGATTTCTTTAAAGAAAAATACGGATTCAAACATCTGGACTCACCGAACCACGGCAGGTCGGACTCTGGGTCATCGTCAAACACTCTGAGTGACACTGGACGCAGCTGCCGTTTACATGCACCTCTCTGGGTTCACTGTGGTCAGAAACGAGCATGAACTGATACAACATGGTGGAAAAAACTGAACTAAAACACACATCAACGTCTAACGCAACAAAAAACACACAACCTTATTATTCTGAAGGCATCAGTTTGACATCTGATGATAGAGTTATAGGCTGCTTTCATTAAAGGGAGTGTGCTAATATAAACAATACATTTTAAAACTTATTGTCATTTTTTACACCAAATGTTATAAAGTCCTAAAAGTGCACAAAATACTGTATGTAAAAAAATAACTAAAAGTCACAAAAGAATTAGGTTGAGAAATGTGACCAAAACTAACTAAATGTATAAACAAAAAGACAAAAACGTCATCAGATGACCTAAATGTGCTCTAAACGTCATGCTAAGTGCAGTGACCACGTCTGATGTGCAGCTCACAGCCGTCTCACCCCTGCAGCAGGTTGCACTGAGACACACAACGGCCCCTGCGGTCAAAATGCAGACAGGACACACACATGTCGGGCCCCGGGCCCCAGCAGCCATCCTCCGAACACTCGTGGTCACAGGTCTGGTTCTGCTGGTCTGGGTGAGGCGGATAAAAACGGTTTTTAGTCTCTGATGGTTTCCTTCAGCGTCACGCTGAACTGAGCTCAAACTCTGGACTCACTGCACACGTTGGAGGAAGTGTCGTTTGCCTGGCTCTTGGATTTGAAGAGGCGGGGCCAGTTCACAGTCTGGGTGTAGCACAGCTTGGAGTTTTTCTTCACCATCACGTTCCAGGCGCTCACCTCCTTCAGAGAGCGCAGGCCGAGCAGCTGCAGGTGCTTTATGTGCACCACCACCAAACTGTACTTACTGGGAGGAAAACATCAGTGACGTAGGGGTTAAACAACTACACAAGCAACAGCTTCAGGTCCTCACCTTCCAATCTGAACGCTGTGGAGGAAAATGACGTTCAGATTTCAGACAGAGAAAGTTGAGCGAGGAATTGAGATCAAATAACATTAAATAAACACCAAAAACCAGCTGCAGTTATAACAGCGATGCACGTCTTCAGGAATGTGACCACCTCACATGTGGACCAGGACAACAAAGACCCTAAGGACCCTCAGGAGGGACGATCAGGACTTGGATCACTTTAATGAAGCTCTCACTACAGTTTAGACACCTGGTTCTTCTCAGTTTGAACTGACAAAACGTCTTATTGAATATTAAGAAGAACATTAGGGCCAGTATGTGGACCTATAGAACCTTCACCAACAACGCTGATGTTCTATAACCAACCTCTAGGGGGCACCATGGCTTTGTGAACATAAACAGAACTTTACAGTGGAGGTTCAGCAGGCAAAAAGACAGTTTTTAAATCTAATTTCATCAGATATTTGTCAAAAAATCTACTCACTCCTGAAAAGCAGTTCTTCCTCTGATGATTTCCAGGTTTTCAAACACTGACAGAGACGTCTTATTTTCAGGCCAGGAGCTGATCATCAGAAAACCTGCAGGACAAAGACACTGAATGCATCATCAGCATCAGCGCCTTCTATGTAGGAGCTCACAGGCTGTTACATCAGCAGTGACATACCAGTGATTTCCTTCACGGTTCTTAAGTTCTCCAGCTTCTCCGGGTCCATCGGTGGGATGTTATAATGTCGATCCCTAAAACAACAAGGATAATGGAGAGGATTAGGGGGCGGTGCCGAGTTGTGCTGTTCACTCCACAGATCAAGTTCTACCTCCTAGTAAAGACGACTATAACTCCTCAGTAAATCTAAATACTGGATGGAAGTCAGCTTAACATGCTCACAGTAAAGGTCTGATCATCAACACAGAAACATTTCTAAACCATTTTAAAACTCAAACATCAGACTAAAGCAGCTGAAGAGGTTGCAGTTGGACGTGGATCCAGTGAGGAACAAGAACCTGAGGAGGTTCCAGAGCTTCTTACCCACTGAAGGACTGCTCCGTCAGAATGATGTTCCCGTTGATCTTGGTGCAGTTCTTGAAGGAGTCGACGTTGGTGGCGTTGACGGCCATGGTGTTGATCAGAGAGCCGATCCCGATCCCGTCACAGGCTGCAGGAACATCACCACCCGCTCAGGCTTCTGGTTCAGGATTTAGATCAGTGTTTGTGATGTTGTGGGTCTCTACCTTTGGGACATGGTCCTTCACATTCCTTGCAGATATGGACTCCATTCTCCTCCACCTCTTTCGACCCGGCGCTGCAGGAGCGGACGCAGGAACCCTCGGTCACCACGTAATTATCTACAAACACACCCAGCACTGATGTTCAGGCTCCAGCAGAAACCAGGACCAGATAGATCCTCAGTCTTCACTCAGGTTTTACATAAAGACCAGACCAGAGGGAACTGGTGTTTGACAATCAGACCAAAAAGTACAAATAAACTTTTAAAAAAAACCATAAAATACTTTTATACAAATCTAGAAAAACATGAAGAGCTCTGCTAATTTACAGGGTTGACAGTTTGGTTTCACAACTTGAATATAAAAATCCTTCTTTATGAAAGATGTGAGCAAAAAGTGAATACAGTATATTCAGACTGGAAAAATGCTGCAGTTTATGAAGATATAACTTATCAGATGGATGCAGCTCCTCCTCCATTCCAAGAGTACCTGGCTGCAGACACAAGATGGCGGACAGCAACCTCCGTATACTGTACCAGAATTGGTTAGGGTTAGGTTAGGGGGAGGGTTGTTGACCTTGCTTGAAATCCCCACAGCCAATCTAGAAAAAGGATATTCGCTTCCGGTACGGAGAATCACGTCACTTCCGGTAGAGAGCTTCCGGTACGGTAGTACGAGAGTGGCTGTCCGCCATCTTTGTCCGCCATCTTGTGTCTGCAGCCAGGTGCCTCTCCTCCATTCTGAACACTTTAAATAATCCCTGTTTAACCTGCTAGCTTCTGTTTAAAGAAATACATCCTTCAAATGGACCACAAAGATTTTTACATCAGTCAGTCACACGCTGACCCTGAGCTAACAGTCCGAGTCTAAATCAGCTCCGGTCTCCTAAACTCATTTATATACCTTTACACTTCCGTCAGGTTCAAGTTATTTTCAGCAAACACAATTTAGCTGCTGATATTTACAAAAGTAAAATAACCATAGAATTCCATGTACGGTAAATAATCAGATGATTCCATGTAAAGAAGCATGTAATGTAAAACTGGTGGCGGTGTAAAGTTTTACAAAATAACGTCATGTGAACCGTTGTTTAGAAGACTCAGGCTAGCCGTTAGCCCATCATCTCTGTTTCTCCAGACAGAAAATGTTCAGGAAGCGGTCTATGATGGTAAGACAGAGTTCATTTTCATTTTCACATAGAAAACTTCAGTATTAACAAAAATCCCTTTAAACAAATCTTGTTACAGATTCTTTGTCTTTTTTACAAAAAAGGTCAAACTCTTTGCTAGCTTCATGCAAACAGCAACAAAATGAAAATATGAGAGGCCCTCAGCTGCAGCAGGAGGCGACAGCCACCTTCACACCGGAAGTCCTTTGAGTCAGAAGCCACGTCACCTTCCTGCTGGAAGTTGTTCTTTTTTATTTTATTATTTTAAGTTCCACATCCTTAAGAAAATGAAGACAAGGTGTCTTATTAACAGATGTACACTTATCAATATACATTTTAGCCATGAGAGGAAGTTGTTCTTCGTGGGTCAGAAACTGTGTAACTGGTGTTAGCACTTTGGGTTGTGTGGGCAACAGTAAATGTGCTTTATAAATAAAGTTGACCTTGACCTTGACCTTGGTGCATGTTAACTGACGTTATCGTGATGACTTTTATTTTGAAGGAGACCGACTCAGATAACAGGAGGTAGCGTGTCAGTGCAGTTAGCTGTATCTGAATATACGTGGTCTGAGAAACGGGCAGTGGAGGTTCTAATCTAGACCAACATTAGAGGGGGGACCAGGCTGGGGCTAGGGGCTTTTTAGAGGGGCACCTTCTAAAAACAAACAAAAGAAACAAACTTTTCTTTGAGTATTTCAAATATTGTGTATAATTACAGCAATTCCGTTAGAGGTGCTTTGAACACAATAACTTCAATAAGTTTCAAATTAAAACTATTTTGCTAAAATACTTTGATTCAGTGACAACATGAAACATTTGTCTCTAAATGCCCGAGACTTAAGGCTGGTTTATACTTCTCGGACAGCATGTTTGCGCTCACACGTATTGACGGAGACATTTTTGATTTTTACTTCTTTGTCAGCGTTGTAAAGCAATTCTCCACCAGGACAGCAGAGGGCGTATAACTTTTCTGCAGTAATGCCTCCGGTCAACCAAAGTTTGTTTATTTCAGCTCAGTAATGGACGACAGAGAGCGAATTTTGATTGAGTTTGAACAGATTGATCTCGAGGAACAAACAATGTTGTTAAAAAGAATTAAACAGAAGTGAGGAGACAGCGGCGTCTGTTGCATGTCCGTCCGTCCGTTCAGTGAGGACGAGGCAGACGACGAGCGAATATGCAGCTCTTGTTTAACCCTTTAGGGACACTGATGGATGATAGAAATGTTCGTACTTCGTCTGCCAGACGTTTCTCGAGCTGATCCATATCTGCTTCCGCGAGATTCTACTATTACTACTCTGTTGATAGCGGCATTAAGCCAGATATGATCACAAGTTGTTGGGCCGACCAATCAGAGACGTGCGCTCTCCGTCTCTTTCGACGGATGTTTAGAAAAGTGAGCTCGACTCCGTCTATCGTTGCGAGGCTGTCGGAGAGCTCTTGCGTCAACAGATAATGGCGTTGCGTATCTCCGTACCATTGCAGACGGAGAAGTATAAATCAGGCTTTAGCCCTTAGCAGGGGGCCACAGGGGGGGCCAAGCTTGCTATCAGGGGGAACTGCCCCCCCCAGAACCGCCCATGGAAAAGGGAACTTAAATACACTGAGTGGTTCCAGACAAAGTTTGAGTGTGCTTTATTAGATAAAGCAGCGATCACATGTCCGTCTTGCAGACATGAGTTGGTTGTTCGGTAGCTCAGTGGGTTAAGACGTTGTAACTACAGACTGCAGGTTTGAATCCCAGGTGAAGCTTTTTGAAACTTTTTCTAGAGGTTTCAAAGTATCTTTCTCTATTCCTATTGGTGCTGCGAAAAACAATAATACCCAGACATTTTCATTACTCTGTAAGGGAAGAACTCAGTTACCCAGCAGCCACAGGGCAGGGGTCTCTAGCTAGGGAAGTAGCACTGTGTGGTTGTACTGAAATACGTTCCAGAATAAAGTCTGTAGACTGAGTTTACACGCCTTGTTTTCTTATTAGACGATTAAGCAAGACAGCACAGTCGCTCCAGGTAAACAAACATGTACAGGAAGTCAGAACGTTTAGAAAAAATGGAAATAAGATATTTTAAAATATAAAATTATTATGGGACTAATGATGCATGTTAAACATCACCAGTGAGCGTTCGTTTGATGTTCAGTTCTTCTCTTTACCACTAGAGAGCGCTCCTAAACCCACAGAGGTATAAAAACAGCAAAGCAAAGTAAAGAAAGTCAGCTGTAGAACTCACAGCCCTGTTTATGTATCAACAACACACTCATTATAAAAAGGTCTCATTGTTTGAGGCTAAAAACAAACTATTTATGCAACTAATTTAAAAAAAAGCTCAGGTTTGAACTCTGAAATCCAGATTAAGGACCCATATGTATCCCATAAGGCCTAGAGATGATCATACCAGCCCACAGGGGGCAGTGTTGTGATTCCAGCTGGTCTAGGATCAGCTAACAGCCTGAATAAACAGCATAAGCAGGTTTCCCATCAGTACCAGGATGAATCCGGCTCAGGCTGGTAGATGAAGTGTTTCAGAGCTCTTACGTGGGCAGGCCTTCACACACGTGGCTCCGTAGGTGTACTTCACGTTGGGGTTGAGGACCACCTGCTGGATTTTGCGGTCGTAGAGTCTTAGAGGAGGACAAGCATCTTTGCAGGTTCCATCATCGTTGAAATCCCTGCAGGCCTGCAGGAGGAAGGAGGACAGAGCGTCACCGTGTGCTTCCTGCTGAGGCTACAATAAATAAAAAAGACTTTCAGAGTCAAATAAAACAAAGGAACTCTGGAACATGGAGATGAACCCAAAACGCTTTGTTTAACCCTTTAAAGGCAGATCATGGAAATACGTGAAGTTGAACCAGTGAGTGTTATAGAGGTCTATCGATCTTATAGTTGACAATATGTCACAAAAATTAATAAATAACCAAAGGGTTCACAACTTTCTTGTGATAGCCTTTTTACACACTGCCAATAACAGGTATCCATCACTTTTCTTTATAATTCCCCATTGATAAAGCCTAGATACAGCACTAAACAGGTCTTGGGAATCACATAGCCCAAAACCTTATTGAGGACTGAATAAACCTCATCCCAAAGTGTGCAATTTTGGGACTTGACCTTAAAACGTGTGTATGGTTTACATTTATTTCTCCACACACTCTCCTACATGGTTGTTCAACTGCTGTAATATTAGGAGTTCTTATGTTTTTCCAGCAATGTTCCCTCCAAGTTCTTCATGAGGAAGTCGATTGTTGTGTTCTCCGTATATTTAACCGTTCCTGTTCTGATACCCAGTTCTTTTTCCCATTTCTGTTTCACGTCTAGATCGTTGATGTCTCTCATCCCCATTAAGTGATTATACAGAGAAGATACAGCTCTGTATTTTCCAAAATGGTATATTCCATCAATCATTTTAATGATCCCTTTGTTATTTAAATCAATATTGTGTTGAATGTTTTAGAGTAACAGTCCTTTAATTGTAAATATCTAAAATAATCCTGGTTTGTCAAATCATATTCCTGTTTCATTTCCTGGAAACTCTTAAAATGTTGTCCTTTAATTAGTACACACTAAGTTTTAAAAACCTTGTAATTGTTTTTCTTACTTGAAAAATTTTTTTGAAGACTGCTTAGGCTGCTGATCTAAACTTAAAGCAGGCTGTCAGACACAGAACTACTTCTCTCAAAGTTAAGGAAATGTAAGCAGCCACGCTGAAAGAAAATCCTCCATCCATCCATCCATCCATCCATCCATCCATCCATCCATCCATCCATCAGGAGGTCTGCAGGAAAACCTGTCCCCCTGATCGGGAGGCAGGCTGACGTTTCACCAGCACCAGGAGCAACAGGGAGCCGACAGTATTAACAACCCCTCCCCTTTCTCCACTGTCAGCTCTGGACCTTCTGCATTATTGTAGGTCCAGTTACCATGGTTACCAAGGACCGCTTCCTTCAAATCTTCTCCTCCTTCTGTCATTTCAATGCCTTGCTCCTGGCCCACAGATTTTATTTTTATCTTTAGCTGCTAATACAGTATTTTTAAATATCCTGTATTTCTGAGATCTTTCTAAACTAGAGTGTTCTCCACTCCCCAAAGCGCTTCACAACACATCAGTCATTCACACACTGGTGGTGATCAGATACACCTCAGTATATGGTGGACTTGCTGAATATTTATACACAGCAAGATCTCTCAGGTCAGCAAATCAGCTGCTGTTGGAGGTCCCCAGGACCAGGCTGAGTGCCGTGGTGACAGAGCCTTTGGGGCGGCTGCCCCCCCCAGGCTCTGGAACACCCTGCCATTGCACAGTCGCTCTGCACAGAGCCTTGGATCATTTAAATCTCTTTTAAAGACTTATTTCTACACGTTGGCTTTTAATACTGGATAAGTGTGACTCCTTTACCAACTTTTATTGCTCTTATCATTTTTAATGTTGAATGATTTAAAATTTTTCTGTTTTTAATGTCTAGTTATTTTATATCATGTTCAGCACTTTGGTCGATACCTTGTTTTTAAAGTGCTGTACAAATAAAGGTTGAGTTGAGATTGTAGCCTCAGCTGCCCTGGTGAACACTGACAGGTGGAAATGCTATGCACCGACACCACCAGGTCCCTCTGACCTCCACCAGGTCCCTCTGACCTCCACCAGGTCCCTCTGACCACCACCAGGTCCCTCTGACCTCCACCAGGTCCCTCTGACCACCACCAGGTCCCTCTGACCACCACCAGGTCCCTCTGACCACCACCAGTAGATAAGGTGGGTGAAGTGTCTCCAAGGACACAGTGACCCAGCTGGAACTGGGATCAAACCAGTGACCTTCTGGTTGCCAGACGGCTGCAACGACTGAACTACATGCCGCCCATTTTCATAATGTTTATAAAATCTTTACAAGTTATTAAAACCCCCACAATGCACTAGTGATCACATATGATCCCTTGCTCTACACAAAGGTTAAATTTACCAAAACTTCAAAACAATCCCTTTAGAGAAATCTATTTCTAACAGTAGAGAATCAGCAGCCAGTGATACAGAGTGAATTTACACCAGATATGAATGAAACCATCAGAATTGAATTATTAGACCAGAGGTGGGAGATCCTGGTCCTAAGGGGCCACAGTCCTGGATGTTTTAGGTGTTTCTCTGCACAACAGCTGGTCTGATGAAGAGGCTTCTGGAGGACTTGAAGGTGACTGAGGAGGTCATTCAGCTACATCAGGTGTGTTGAAGCAAGGAAACGTAAACATGCTGCATTCTGGCCCTCGAGGACCAGGAAGTCTACAGGATACTGACTGATCAGAACTGCTTCATAAGACTCCAGAGTCCCTAAGGGTTCAGGTTCTCTGCAGCGACACTAACCAGGCACTCTGTGGCTTGGGGTCCGGTGCAGCCTGCAGCACAGTGTTCGTTACAGCAGTCGATGGGTTTGGGTCCACGGCACCTCTTGCTGCACTGCTGTGCACACACCAGCTTGGTGACTAAGAGCAGAGAGGGACAGTTAGATCACTGCAGGAGAAGACAATCGATCATAAAGATCTAAGAAATCTCTTTAATCTCAAATGAAAAAACATCAACAGGATGAGGTTTACATTTCTGGCAGTGATCCAGACCGCCTGCCCAGCAGGAACCATTATGACACCCGGGGTCACACCTCTCACCTGAAAACAGAGTTTTAGTCACTCCTCATATGAAGCTGAATCAAAGAAACACATCATCGCTGCTGCTCTAACTACATTGCCGTGGGGAGTCGTTTGTCTCAAACCGAATGCTGGAATCGCTGGATTTGTCCACGATGTCGGACCACTGGATGGTTTCCATGTTACACAGCAGAGGATTCAGGTTCACCTTCACTCCTCCGTTCAGAATCTCTGACAGGAAATCAACAACACATCATCAGGTGAAGTCAGGAAAAAGTTTCTACCTGTGATATTATTATTTCATTCCTGTATTTAACTAAATAGTTTTAGAAGACATGATGGAGAAAAGGACTTTTAAAGATGAGCTGAAGAACGGTGGGACCTCCACCTGGAGACCATGATCTATGTGCTCTGAGGGTGAAATCAATGAGAACAGAACCTAGACCTTCATCAGATAAACCCCCAAAGCCCTGAGTGAGGACTTCATCTGTCCAGAATGTCAAAGACACCTGGACCCATCAGCATCAGTAACTGACTCAGTTTAAATGTGTAAAAATGATGTTGCTTCAATGAGAAGTTTTACAAACACTCTTCATCCCGTTTTGATGAAACAGGAATAAAAACATCAATCTGATGTAAATATTGCCCAAAAAGATCTGCAAACCAGTCAAACCATCACCATCAACCCACAGAGAAAGCTTAAAGATGAGCTGATGGGACCAGTCTACTTCCTGCTGCTGAGAGAAGAGTTTTCCTCAGCAGGACTCAGCCACAGGAAGCAGGAAACGGATTCAGATATAGGTCTGAATATGAATATTTACTCTTCTCTCTGAGGACCCCTGAACTAACCACTGGCTCAGTGTGTGTGTGTGTGTGTGTGTGTGTGTGTGTGTGTGTGTGTGTGTGTGTGTGTGTGTGTGTGTGTGTGTGTGTTCTCGTCACTGCACCCACCGGTCAGGTTGCTGAGCAGCAGCTGTCTCAGCCCCCCTGAGTAGCTGAGCTTTGCAGACGAGTTGTCCTTGTTGTAGTTGGACAGCACCAGCAGGGCGTAGCGGCCCTCGTAGAGGCTCTGACCTCGGATCAGCCTCAGGTTGACCAGAGGGACGATCGACGCCTCGTTCATGGCGATCAGGACGTAGCCACCAACTTCCTGGATGGACTGAAGAAAGACAGGAGGATGTGCTGAGTCTTTTCGTTACTCTCTGATTTAAATCAGTTCGGTCTCTGGAGACATGGATGTAAACGGTTTGGGTAGATGCTGCCAGCAGAGGAGGAGATGGGGTTCTGTTCAGGACCGACAGAAAGCAGGTTGATGATTAGAGATCAGGTCCAGTGTTTGAAGTACTGAACTCTGGCTGATCGGACTCGTCTCCTCAGGATGACTCAAGGAGACGGTTTATAAATCTGGTTCAGGAGTCTTCTGATGTGGGACCTGATCGGTACAGGACTGGCTGGAGGGACCTGGTCTGAGAGGAGCTTCAGAGCCAGGAAGAAGACCATGACGTTTGTATCCAGAGAACACGAGGAACACGAGGAACCTCTGTCTGCTGAACCAGTGAACCAGTGAGGTGAACCTCTGAAAGTGACAGTAAGGTGAGTCGCTCACACTGTAACGTCTGAGTGATGATGTGACAGGCTGTCAGCGTTGTTGTCATGACTGTGTGTATAAACAAAATAAAACAAACAAAACAAAAAATGCTGCAAAATCAGCCGTTTTAGGATGCCACAATCACAAAAAACACCACAAAAGGTCTGCACTAGTTCTAGACTGGATCAGGAGTTCTAGACTGGATCAGGAGTTCTAGACTGGATCAGGAGCTCTAGACTGGATCAGGAGTTCTGGACTAAACCAGGAGTTCTGGACTGGATCAGGAGTTCTGGACTGGATCAGGAGTTCTGGACTGGATCAGGAGTTCTAGACTGGATCAGGAGCTCTGGACTGGATCAGGAGTTCTGGACTGGATCAGGAGTTCTGGACTGGATCAGGAGCTCTGGACTGGATCAGGAGTTCTGGACTGGATCAGGAGTTCTAGACTGGATCAGGAGCTCTGGACTGGATCAGGAGTTCTGGACTGGATCAGGAGTTCTGGACTGGATCAGGAGTTCTGGACTGGATCAGGAGTTCTGGACTGGATCAGGAGTTCTGAACTAAACCAGGAGTTCTGGACTGGATCAGGAGTTCTGGACTGGATCAGGAGCTCTGGACTGGATCAGGAGTTCTGGACTGGATCAGGAGTTCTGGACTAAACCAGGAGTTCTGGACTGGATCAGGAGTTCTGGAGTGGATCTGGACATTTAGTTCATCCACACTAACATGTAATACAACATAAACTCATCCAGATGTTTCTGTGAGTAGAAACCATTTAAATGATGAACCTGAACCAGAAACCGTCGAGTCACAGACCTGCATCCACAGCAGGAAGTAGTCAGTCTGAACCCGACTGGTTCTGTGACTTTATCAGGAGTCTGAGCTGAATCATGACAGCTGTTATGAAACATTTTTAAATAATCTGGTCCTGGAGCAGCAGCGTGATTCAGCAGACACCTGAACAACCTGAGATACCCGACACTATGTTGACACTAAATAATAATCAGGTTTCACCGAGGGCGTAGATTTGCTCTTGTCATTGGTGGGGACCAGGACGAGGTGGGGGTGGGAGTGTGTGTGTGTGTGTGTGTGTGTGTGTGGGGGGGGGGGTATCGTTTGCTGCAGAATAAAGCAATATGTACTGTAACGCTGGTCCCAAAGTTAATATCACCGGAAAAATGCCTGATGGTCCACCCAGACTCAGAGCAGGTGCCGTAGGTATAAGTGGCTCTGTGCGGGGGGGGCACGCGCCGGTCGATCCAGACACGTAGGCCTCCTTCCCCTGGACACAGGCCCACGCACAGGTAGTACGAAGCAGTGAACTATCTTTTGACTTCTTGGTCTTTGGTGACTGTTTCTGCTGACACACATCCACCCTCTTGTGGCGGTTTTGTGACATTACAACAAGCATTATTTACAGTGCTTTTAGTTGAAAAACCTTGGTAGCTTTTAAATCACTTTATATTAAAACAGGTGTAATCTTTAATGCCTCTAGATTAGCGTTGCACCATTATAACTCAAAATACGCTGTAATTATTTCCTAACGAGCAACTCAGAGATCAGAAGAAAGCGCCGCCTTCCGGTTCTGCTGGGTTTCTCCTTATTTGGCAGCCTGACACTTCTGCTGCAGCAGGGGGCAGTGCCGTCGCGTGAAAGAGAAACGAAACTGAAACTTAACACTACACGGTCTATGGGCAATGGCGGCGGCACTGCCTCGCTCCAGTTGTCGTGAACGTGCATGTGGGCGGAGAATTTACCATATAAGCAAGTCCGGATCACTATGACCTCATAGCGTGCTGGAGTGAAAAAAACTGTTTGAAACCTGGGTCTGAAATCTGGAAGAGCTTCTCACTGGCTGGACTAGGAGACAGATGGACGCCGTTTTTTGCTCTTTCTGGCAGGTTTAAGGTGAGAACTCAACGTTACAACATGACAGATAAGTCAGAAAACATGGAAACCGATGTCATGGGACCTTTAAAAACCTTGAAAAATAAACAGTAACCATTATTCAACCATTATTTAACCATACATAGGATACGTTAAAATAGTGTAATTTCTAAAGAAGCTTATTATAAATCAAGGCAGTATTGTTTGAAAACAGCTAGCTAACGAAGTGAAGTGTGTTCAGCAAGGATGGGAAGCACGTCGGTCCGCTGGGCTGCACATACAGTATTATTTGTGAGGAATGGGGATACAGCGCTACTTCTGCATCCTTGGATCAAATTATTGGTGGGGACAATTCAGTGATAGCTGGGTATGGGTGGGGACACGTCCCCTCCGTCCATCCCAAATCTACGCCCATCACGTCTCAGGTTGTTGCTTCAGTTAATCAGACTTATTTCTCTCATTTGAAATCAGATGTGACAGATATTTTGTTCTTTCCTGGTTGTGATGATGAGTTGTGTACTTTTGAATCGTTGCTGTGTTTGAGGACCCTGCCTTTGACGCACCTCGAGGAAGGACAGGTCGTGGTTCTTCAGGGTGTAGGTGATCTCCAGGTTGTCCAGAACCACGCTGCAGTTCGAGTACGTCTTCACCATATTCATGTAGTGATTATCACGATTCCCCAGCTGGGTCAGCTGGTTGCTGGTTCCTTTGCACACTGAAACACAGAGGGGCAATGAAGTCAGATGCAGTTCCTCTAGTGACCACTGTGTGTCGCCGTTTCCACTGAACGATGTTTGATTTGTTTAAATTGATTTAAATATCGAGTCATGGGCACTTTAAACTGAGACCAGCTGATGTTGAGAAACAAACTCAATAACAATATTATGAGAGCATATACAACATCTGAAGATTTGTTTGTGAAAATTATCTATAAAACTGAGTTTTAACTACTTTTTTGGATTTTCTTTTATTAATTTGGGGTAATGATGACGGTTATATTAATGTAAGATAATAATATTGTAAAATGAAAATATTAATATTAAGGAAACAATAATGTAAGATGATCCGGGTCTCCCACATGAAAGGTGACCTCTCTGAGCCGTGGTCCACTTAGCTAAATCCAGTGATTACTGATCATTTCATTAAAATCATCCAGTGGTTTAGGAGAGATATCTGCTAACATGCACATGAGCACACACACACACACACACACACACACACACACACACACACACACACACACACACACACACACACACACACACACACACACACACACACACACACACTACATTTGTACGTTTTCCCACTGAATTCTTAAATGAACAAACAACCTGGAAGTGACCCCCTCTCACGACAGCAAGTGTGACCTCATTTCTCGGTTAAAATCCTGACAGTTAAATCTTTGAACTCTGTTTCACAGCAACGCCCCTCTGGTGCTTTTCAGCAGAAATCAACACAGCAGCGTTTATGCAAAGTGAAGCAAAGTGGAGCACTTAAAGAGACGTGCAGGGAGGAGTTTAAAGGTGTGACTGGCAGCACAACACATCAGTGAGGAATGAAGACCTGCTGGCTCCGCTCACCGCCTGCAGCACGTAAAAAAACACAAACCACCTCCAACAGAGGTGACTCGACGTGACGTCACGGCTTCAGAGCATCCTGCTGGTGTCCCTCCTCTCCTGATCCGATTCTCGTTAGGACGACAAGGAGCAGCAGGTCTCTGTACGGTGGCCTTTAAAGGACAATAAACCAAAAACGCTTTGTACTCGTATTAAACATCTTCAATATGACACATCTGTCCTCTTGCTTGTAATCATCTTTGATGACTTTAAATTAAAACTTTAAAACACTTTTTTAAATACTTTTTTAAATAAAAACCTTTAAACATAAAAACTCAACCAGGAACGTCTGAATGAGTTTTCAGTCCAAACTGATCTGGTCCAACTGCTCTGAACTCTGGCTGAATTCCTATTGGCTGGTTTCCTGCTGTGATGTCACAGAAACAACACAGCTGCTCTCAGCCGCTCTCTGATTGGCTGATGGATCACTCAGAGGGAGCATTCCACATCTGGACAGGACACACACATCTGGATGGATACACACACAACAACTAACCAGTTCACACATCTCCTCCTCTGATGACAGTGTGTTTCCTCTTTTCCCTCCTTTCCTTCCATCCTTCATTCTCTTCCTGTGTCTCCATCCGGCCTCCACCCACTCATCCTTACTTGATGCTTCCTTTCTTCTTTTCTGTCGTTTCTCCTCTCCCACTCATTTATTCCCCATCCTTTTCTTATTTCTTCATCCTTTCCCCATCTTCCCAAGCATCCTTTCAAGTCCCAAGTCCCTTTTCCTCCCTCAGTACCTCCATGTTCCATTCCCCCTCCTCCTCTCATTTATCACTCGTTACAGGTTTATAAATAACGAAAATCCTACATTAATAGTCTCAATGAAACCCTTAAACACTGTTCATGTTGGACCATAAGTGAACTTTGACCTCAGAACACATGTTTGGTCAGAAATATGAGATGTGATTTATAAACTGTTCCTGTTAACAGAGATGAGTCTGGAGGAAACAAATCAGCAAGTTTCACTGAATTTAATCAACTTTCAGTTACTTCAGTTCCTTTAAAGTTCAGAAGAACGTCTGAGAGTAAAACTAGAACAAAGTTCTGACTGCGTCAAAAAAGAATCAACTGAATCCATCCATCATCCATTCATCATTATTCATTCATCCATCCATCCATCCATCATCATCAATCCATCCATCATCATCATCCATCCATCATCATCATCATCATCATCCATCCATCCATCCATCATCATCATCCATCCATCCATCATCATCATCATCCATCATCCATCCAATCAACTTCATTGTCATTGAACCAGCGTCTTGATACAATGAAATTTACGTTTCAGTACAACCTTCCCCAAGACAGGAGCAGATCGACTGTGCAAATTCCAGTGCTACCATTCATCATCCATCATCCATCCTCTCATCCATCATCCATCCATTCATCCTCTCATCCATCATCCATCCATTCATCATTCATCCCTCTCGCTCGCTCTCCAGCTCTGATTCCAAACTGTTCCCAGTGATCTAGAATCCCTCCAGGGTTCTGGATCTGCCCTGTTCTCCTCCCAGTGACTGGAAAACCTGCAGAGGGAGGCGAGCAGGAGGCATCTCATCCTCATGCTGAAGGTTCATCTCTTAAAGACTCCAACAGAAGCTCATCATCTGCTAAACACAGAGATGAGACCCTGAGTTTCCCACACCAGACCCCCACTTCTCCAGGACTACTCCCCCAGACCAGGACGGAGAACAGAACCAGAACCGAGAAACGGACCTGGGACAAATTCATCTAAGTACCAAGAACATGGCATGTTGGAATAAGAATCATTGATTCATTTTGATATAATGATCATGTAAATGTTTGAATATAATTAATCATTTCAGTAAAACCAGTGACATGTCTGACTGTGAGTTCACAAACGTCTCTGGATCTCCGGCTCAGAACAACATCATGAAAACGGGAGTCGATTCTTTGAGTCGGCAGGAATAAAAACGTGTTTAAAGATGTGACAGCGCTCTGGCTCAGAGTGGGATGGTTGGAGTGAACTGTAGTAAACGTTCTCTGAATGGATTTAAGAACCTATGAATCCTGATGAGCTGAGAGTTGGAGCAGCAGCGGTGTGTTCGGACTAAAACAGGAAGTACAAACATTATTCTGAGAGCTAGATCTAGAGCTTAAATGATCGTCTAGTTAGAATGAAAGATGAGATCATCTGATAACACACACACACACACACACACCTGCTGTTTGCACAAGAACAGGTCAGGTCTGTCTGTTTCTTAGATGACTTACTGACTCACATTTAAATACAAAAGAAATGTGTTCATCATCTAGTGGCAGAAAGACAAAAATAGCTCAGAAATATTCATCAGAAAATGATCATTTACTGTCACAACCCTGTTTCCTGAAAAAGACCCATAAAAACAAGAAGAACCCTGAGGAGCTTCAGACGGTCTGGAGAGCTGCTGATCTGGATCAGTTCTACAGACTACAGGAACATCTGGCTGCTGGGAAGGAAAAGAACTGATTTAACGTCTTTATAAAGAAACAAGTTTGATTCTGTTAAACACTCCATGTTTTACCAACCCGCCTCAATGACGAGCTCATAAAGGACAAGCAGCTCAGCTGATCTCAGACCAGCTTTATCAAATGCACGCGCGCGCGCACACACACACACACACACTCAGGTGAATCAGAGAGCAAACAAACATGAATGAACTGGATCTGTGAAATCCTCTTCATCCATCTCTGTTCCTGCAGCAGCTGAAGCACATTAAAAACTCTGTGTGTGTGTGTGTGTGTGTGTGTGTGTGTGTGTGTGTGTGTGTGTGTGTGTGTGTGTGTGTGTGTGTGTGTGTGTCTAACTGTTCTGAACTATCAGGGTCATTCTTTATCTCTATCAGCAGGTCATGGACTTCTGAAGGTTTCTGGTTTAAAACAACATTTCTGTGAATCAGAATCAGATTATTATTATTATTATGAATTCTAGTATTAAAGGACAGCAAGATATTTGATTAGTTTTATTTAACTCTACTAAAAAGGTAGAAACTTTGCTGTGAGTGGAGAGTCGTTCAGGTAGCATCAGTCATTAAGACACCTGAGATTTTGTTAGGTTAATATTACGTTTTGGATTAGTGGGACCACGTGAATTTAACTATCAGTAGGTCAAAAATAAACATTCCAAATTGATCTTGAATTAAATATTTTTAGCAGCAGACTGCTAAATGTACAAAATTATGGGCAAATTGGATCCTCTTCACATATGCTAATCAAACACAAGCAACAGAAAGCTTGTAAGATATGCCAAAGAAAAGTATTGTCTGTTTCTTGTTTCTATACAGGTATATATGTAACCGACAGGTTATTTTTTTGTTTTTGGGGAGGGGTTTTCTTTCTACTACCCAAGGGCCGTGAATCTTTTGGTCATTCAGTTGTTTTTCTGCATCCACTGTTACGTAGTTCTTGTTAAGAGGAAAAAAAAAAAAGAGAGACAATGGGAGAAGCTGAAATAATTCATTTGGAACATGCCGGTTCCATACACATCAATAATTGTAATGTGATTATACTTGTATATCCCTCATTGTCCAAAAAAAAGAAAAGAAATATTTTTAAATGTTAAATAGAATAAAACCAAGTCTCCCTGAATAATAATAATAATAATAATAACAGGTAATATTGTACAAAAAGCCAAAATCCTCATACGAGGCCAGAAGGTCTCAGGAGGTTATTTTGATTCTAGATTTGAATAAACCTGGAGCTAAATCCCAGTCGGATGTAATAAATGAACCCAACAGGTCTCTACTATAACGTGTGAAGCTTTCTGCCTCCTTTACTTTGCTGTCAGTCATTTTGTTCAAATGGATTATTCAGAAATTCCTCTGGATGCTGCTGAGATCACAATCACTGCAGCAGCCAATCACAGCTCACGAAACAGCCTGAGATGGAGAGATAAAGTTTGACTGTAACAACACACACTTGTACCTGCACGCACACACACACACACACACACACACACACACACACACACACACACACACACACATCATTTCTCAGCTTTATCCTCTGGTTGCAACACAGACAGAGAAACTCACTGAGGCAGATCAGAGAGGAGGATCGGATTATCAGGCAGAACACTGTCACCGTTCACCCCAAACCTGCCGCCTGAATCAGCCAATCAGCTGCTTACAAATCCAGCTGATCGATGCTAACAAACAGTCTGAACCCAATCTGACCCGACAAGCCCTGAACAAACACACACAACCTGTGTGTTCATGTGTGTGACCTAAAACCTCTGCTGGGAAGTCACTATAATGTAATCCTCTGGAAGCAGACCAACGCTCGGATCGGAACACGTTCCTTGAAGGTTCCGTCAGTGAACGCAGCTTTACAAAACACGCTTTCATGTTAGTAACAACACATTTTATATTTGATATTTAACCATCATTGTCAAGTTAAAGGGATGTCGTTCTATCAGTTAAGTATCTATAGTCAGAACCACACCCACCAAAGAGGGCGGAGTCTCTAGAAACAGGAATACTCATGCCTGTTCAGCTCAGGAAAGACACTGCTGCAGATTGGTGATTATCTTTCGTGCTTTTAGGTATTTCAGACAGCTCTTACTCAGAAAGGTAATCCTGATGCATTAGAACTCATCAGGTCCTCAATAGGATCCGGCCCACGGGCCTCCTGTTTCTGGCTCTCGAGCCAATGACTGTGTACCAAAAGCTGTCAATATTTCATAAAGTCCCCAACGGCTTCAAGAAGTGGAGCTACTCTGCAGGCAGCTAGGGTGTGCACCCCCCACACCCCTGCAGACCAATCGGGTGCCAATCCACCACAAATCGGCGCCGCATCTCTCGCTCTGCTACAAGAAATGGAACTGCACCCCCTCCCCATCTTGACCCATCGTGTGCAGCCTGCCACCCCCACCCCATATTTATCATTTATTTCCTAAAAACAGTATTTATTTATTTAAATTAGACTAAAACAGCTTTCCATACCTCCTCTCCTTCGCTCTACCTGCTGTCCTGCACGCTGCTTCAGTGCATCATCAACTTTTTAATTAGACACTTTGAAGAAATCTGTCAGTGTTGGTGGGTTTTGAAGCAACACTTAATCACAAAACTCCTCCTCAGAAAGCGCTTTTCTTATCTTAGCACCACTCCTAAGTTTATTTTCTGACGGAGGGCGGGGGTTGTGTGTCGAACCTGCACGCAGCAGAGAATCTCTTGAGTGGGAGGGGGACGCGGTGGATGGGTTGACGAGTGGCAGCCGGCCTCGCCACCTCCCCCAGGACGGGTTCAGAACGACATGCTGCGATCCGTTCAGGGGGAGGGGGAGTCCCGGGTGTGGTGGCTTTTATTTTGCCGTAGCGGGGCACATGTGGAGAAAACCCTGTGGTAATGGATCGGTAACGTCTGATTCCAATCAAGTCTGAAATCAAGTGATCGGGCCCGATTTCCGGTCATGTGATCGGATGGGACATCCCCAATTATGACAGTAGCTGATATGCATTAAGTCAAGGAATGATGGGATTTTCATATATTTTACATAAGACTGCAGCCTTAAAACATACAACTTCACAGACCATAATGAGTTACTGTTGGTTACATACATATAAAACAAATACTAATCCTTTGTTTCTGTTACAGAAGAAAGCTTTGAGAATTTTACATAAAGAACATCCAAGAGAACATACTAATGGATTGTTTGTTCGGTCAAAAATGATAAAATTCAGAGATTTGGTTAAATTGAAAACTTTACTAATTATGTTCAAGGCTAAAAATAAGTCGCTGCCAACAAAGTTACAGAAGTTTTTTGTTTTGATCACAAATAATGAAAAAAGTAGGCAGAAATCTGAGTTTAAAAGAATATTTGTTCGTACTACATTAAAGCAAATGTGCATTTCAATATATGGAGTAAAACTATGGACTAACCTGGATGATGATTTAAAAAAATGTTCAACTACTGATCAACTTAAAAAATGTATAAAGAAAAATTGCTAAAATCCTATGATCTTGTGAGTTAACGATAGAGGATTGATATGTTTTAGTTCTGGTATTGTTTGTGAAGAAAAAGCTGTTTACTTTTTGTGTATACGGCCATTTTGTCATTCATTTTGTCTTTAGTTGAAGGGGGTTATAGGTCATAGAAGATTTTTTCTTCTTCCTCCCCCCTTTTCACTCAAATGATTTGTATTCTGGTTGGTATTTTGTATTTTGATTTGACGTTTGTATATTGAATTTTTTGAGTGAAATAAACTTATTGAATTGAATTGAAAATTGTTACCATGGTGACCTTAATGAGCCACTGGCAGCAGCTTTAACATTTTTTAATATCTTGGTTTATTCAGTTCATATTCAGTTTATACATTAAAGCTTTTTGATGATGGAAATTCAGGCAGCTGCATCAGGATCTTTCAAAAAATTTTCAGGAATTTTCTAGTTTATAAAACCTTCATTCTGCGTTTCTGATTTGAACTGATTTAGACTCTTTTTTTGTGGCAAACAATTTATTCAGGATCTAGTAAAAAGCTGAAAATCAAAGCACAAGCCCTGCGATGGACTGGCGACCTGTCCAGGGTGTCCCCCGCCTCTCGCCCCTTGACCGCTGGAGATAGGCACCAGCTGCCCCGCGACCCTCTGTGGAGGAATAAGCGGCTACAGAAAATGGATGGATGGATGGATCAAAGCACAATGTTGCTTATTTTACCCTACCGGTTTCGCCACATGCGGTTTTCCTTTCTTTGTATAAAATGGATTTGAGGAGCTTCCCTGCCCTGATGGTATCTAGTGAAACCTCCGTCTCCCATAAACACTCGTTGGCAGAAACCAGCCTGTAGGAGATCAACAGAATGTCCCTCCAGCCGTTTGACAGGTTTTACCTGTGATTAACATGAACCATCGTCTGTGGTTAAACAGCAGCACAATGAAAGCTCCTCATGTGGATCCAAAACGTTTTTATAAAAGACTGAGGAAAGATTTAATCTGAGTGAAAGTGTTTCACCTGTCTCAACCTGCAGCTCTCCCTCTCTCTCTCTGTTTCTGTGTGAAATGTTTTCTCGTTTATTTTCTGCTCTGTCATTCCTCATGTCTGTCCATAAAGCAGCTCTGCTCCATTTCTGTCTCTGAACATTGTTTGATGAAGCAGAAAACAGAAAAGCTTTGATTTCAAACATAAAAGCTGCTGACATTAAATCAATAGTTTAACAGTTTGACCTGCAGCTGGAATCCATGGAGGCCTTTTATCGCTCTGCTCTGTTACGTCGCAGTTTAAACTGCTTTTAAGAGCTTTTATTGATTTATTTAGAAACCAGCAGCAGAAACGGGAGACTGAAAGTCAGTTCAACTTTTTATGAACTCATCTTCCTCAGCAGCAGCTGGACCGACTCCAGACTCCACTTGGATCAACGTGTAGACATACACAAACAGACTTCTGGTTTCCCCACAGTGATGTCAACTCATTTATGCTTCCCAAGATGCAACATGGCAGCTGATGCAGGTGACTGAACAGATCATCACCTGTCAGGTTCAGTTTCCAACCAGATGATGTAATGTAGATTTATTTCTCCTGCAGAGCAGGAACCCAGAGTCCCTGAAGGGATCAGAGGTAGATTGATCTGGTCCTTCCAGCCTCGTAACCCTAACATCCTGTAAGGGTTTGGGGAGCTGGTGCTTATCTCCTGCAGCCATAAGGCAAGACCCCCTGGACAGACCTCCAGTCCATCACAGGGACACACAACCTAGAGGTTATTTAGAGTCACCAAGTATCCTAATGTATGTTTTTGGTCTGTGGGAGGAAGCTGGAGAACCTGGAGGAAACCCATGGGGAGACCATTCTAACTCCACGCAGAACGTATGGAGCTGGGAATTGAACCTGCAACCTTCTTGCTGCGATGCTGCAGTGCTCCCACCTGCACCACAATGCATGTTTATGTTTATTCATTATTAGATGCTTTTATCCAAAGTGACGTACGTTAAATCAGGCATGTTGTGATCTGTGAGGAAAACTGGAGTACCCGGAGAAAACCCAAATCATCTTCTTCTCTGGTCTGGAAATACCTGGCTAGAGTCCTCCTAGAAAGGCTGGACAGAGGGAGGGATGGATGGATGATGGGTGGATGGATGATGGGTAGATGGATGGATGGACAGATGGATGGATGGACGGATGATGGGTGGATGGATGGATGATGGGTGGATGGATGGATGATGGGTGGATGGATGGATGATGGGTGGATGGATGGACAGATGGATGGATGGACGGATGGATGGATGGATGGATGGATGGATGGATGGATGGATGGATGGATGGATGGATGGATGGATGGATGGATGGATGGATGGACAGATGGATGGATGATGGATGGACAGATGGATGGATGATGGATGGACAGATGGATGGATGGATGGACGGACGGACGGAC
>SSNR01000115.1:1727028-1737838 GCA_006937965.1 Callopanchax toddi
TTTATTTATTCCGTTAGCGTTTTATTTATTCCGTTAGCGTTTTATTTATTCCGTTAGCGTTTTATTTATTCCGTTAGCGTTTTATTTATTCCGTTAGCGTTTTATTTATTCCGTTAGCGTTTTATTTATTCCGTTAGCGTTTTATTTATTCCGTTAGCGTTTTATTTATTCCGTTAGCGTTTTATTTATTCCGTTAGCGTTTTATTTATTCCGTTAGCGTTTTATTTATTCCGTTAGCGTTTTATTTATTCAGTTAGCGTTTTATTTATTCCGTTAGCGTTTTATTTATTCCGTTAGTGTTTGGATCTTTTCTGATGTCGACTGTGGATCAGAAGAGTCACACACCTGAACCATCTGGACAGTTTCACCACCTGAACGGTTACATCAAGTAAACATGTTTGTTTCAAAGCTTCAGCTGAAGAACCATGAACCTCTCTTTGTGTTATGATGTCATTAATGATGACGTCATCGCCTCCTTCACACTCGTATTTCAGCGTTGTTCATTTATTCTGTTTTTGTGTCATTTTGTTTTGAAACAAAGGAAAAAATATCAGCAACAGAAGTTATGTGGCGTGGTCGAGGCCTGAGGGTTTTACTATGAAGCAAGACTTCTTGAGCTCTATTAGTGTGGCTTGGTCACCATGGTAACGGAGGTTAAGTGTTTGGGCTAAACTGTGTGTGGAAAAAAACTATTTGTTCATCGATTCAGTTCTTTAACCATCTCCAGGTCGAAGAATCAGACTGAAACAACATTTAGATGTCGTCATCATTCTGTCAGATCCTGGAACAGTTTAAATAAACGTCAGATCATCAAATAAACAAGCTCCGCCCTCATCTGATGAACCAATCAGCACTGAGACCATCAGATGTCTACAACTCAAGGTTCATTCAGGGACAGAGTTTAATGTAATTATTTATAGAAGTCATCTGTAGCCTGAACTTTAATTAGAACTCATTTGATTATTTCTCAGCATCAGAAATATGAAAATATGTTTAGAAATTTGAATCTAGTCTAGATTAGAGCAGGAATATAAACCATGTGGATCATTAAAACCATCAGAACTATGAAGTCAGCTGTTTTTCATGTTTAGTCCTGATTTTCTGAGTCTTTTAACCTGTTAATTATTAACATGAACCATTATTATTATGAACTTAGTATCAGAGTTGATTCATCAGATCCTCTGAACATCAGAGAAGGTTGAATAAACATTACTTTGACCAGTGAAGTGAGTTATGGGACGGACGGGGTGACTGCGTGGGCCCTTTGGACATACCGTGTTCTCATACCGAGCCTCGACAACAGAAAACAGAACTCAGCACCCTGAATTCATTCAGCAAAAATCAAAAGTCGTGGCTGTTAGACGCCCATATTTGTTCCCACAATCTGGATCTGCTCTTCTACGGTACTTAACACCAAAAGTACAAGTGTAAATAGTGTGTGTTAATAATACCAAAGACATGTAGCTATTTATGATGACTCTATGCAGATGAGAAATCAGATATTAGGCATGTTTATAACAACCAGAGGGACCATGAACTCTCCTGCTGCTAACTGATGTTCTGTAATCACACCTTTTTTTTTTTTTAACCTATGTCTATATTTGATGTGTAAGGTATAATTTAATCTTGTGCTGTTATTTTTAATACCATGGGGTAATGTGTAATATTGTTATTAGCTGCTATTTTATTCCGTAACATGAAATATTACACATTGCTGCTATTTTACTTATTGCTGGTAATTGTTTGAACACTATACATAGTTTTGTTTTGTTTTTGTGCTTATTAATGTGTTAACCTGCTGAGGGACTGAAGACGGAAATTAGTCCTGGCTACAATTGTTCATATTTACATATGTATATTAATATATATGTAGAAAATATGTTCTAACTGGTTCTGACTTGACCCAAACAGCGGCAGGTATTAACTGGTTCTAACTGGTTCTAACTCGACCCAAACAGCAGCAGGTATTAACTGGTTCTAACTGGTTCTGACCTGACCCAGACAGCAGCAGGTATTAACTGGTTCTAACTGGTTCTGACCTGACCCAGACAGCAGCAGGTATTAACTGGTTCTAACTGGTTCTGACTGGTTCTAACTCGACCCAAACAGCAGCAGGTATTAACTGGTTCTAACTGGTTCTGACTGGTTCTAACTCGACCCAAACAGCAGCAGGTATTGACTGGTTCTGACTGGTTCTAACTCGACCCAAACAGCAGCAGGTATTAACTGGTTCTAACTGGTTCTAACTGGTTCTGACTTGACCCAAACAGCGGCAGGTATTAACTGGTTCTAACTGGTTCTGACCTGACCCAAACAGCTTCAGGTATTAACTGGTTCTAACTGGTTCTGACCTGACCCAGACAGCAGCAGGTATTAACTGGTTCTGACTGGTTCTGACCTGACCCAGACAGCAGCAGGTATTAACTGGTTCTAACTGGTTCTGACCCGACCCAAACAGCTTCAGGTATTAACTGGTTCTAACTTGACCCAAACAGCAGCAGGTATTAACTGGTTCTGACTGGTTCTAACTGGTTCTAACTCGACCCAAACAGCAGCAGGTATTAACAGGTTCTGACTGGTTCTAACTGGTTCTAACTCGACCCAAACAGCAGCAGGTATTAACAGGTTCTGACTGGTTCTAACTCGACCCAAACAGCAGCAGGTATTAACTGGTTCTGACTGGTTCTAACTGGTTCTAACTCGACCCAAACAGCAGCAGGTATTAACAGGTTCTGACTGGTTCTAACTGGTTCTGACTGGTTCTAACTCTACCCAAACAGCAGCAGGTATTGACTGGTTCTGACTGGTTGTAACTGGTTCTAACTCAACCCAAACAGCAGCAGGTATTAACTGGTTCTGACTGGTTCTAACTCGACCCAAACAGCAGCAGGTATTAACTGGTTCTGACTGGTTCTAACTCAACCCAGACAGCAACAGGTATTAATAGGTTCTGACTGGTTCTAACTGGTTCTAACTCGACCCAAACAGCAGCAGGTATTAACTGGTTCTAACTGGTTCTGACCCGACCCAAACAGCAGCAGGTATTGACTGGTTCTGACTGGTTCTGACCCGACCCAAACAGCAGCAGGTATTATCTGTTCTGAGGTTCTTCTATTTTCTCTCCTTTAACTTTGTGTTCAATTAGTCAATTATTGAATTTTGAATAAAAAAAACATCAAATTATGTAAAAAATGTGACTTTTGACATGAACTCAGAGTCAGAACAGAACAGCGTCTCAGAGGCTTCAGGAATGTCTCAACCAGCTGGGAAACACAAACTCAGCAGGTTTCAGCTCAGCTGAGTCCAAACTGACCCAGGAAGAATAAAACCGATCGGTCAGCGATGCTCATAGCAAAAAGACGACAACGTGACCTCAGGCACAGGTAAGGTTTGCTGGTGTGTGCGTGTACACACATGCACGTGCATGAGTGTGTGAACATGTTTTTCTGTTTGGCTGCATAACCAGAAACATGATCCCAACAGACAGAAGAGAAGCTGAATGGAACATCCTGAACAAACGTCGTCGCAATCAGGAACTAATCACTACATCTGCTCCTTGTGTGTGTGTGTGTGTGTGTGTGTGTGTGTGTGTGTGTGTGTGTGTGTGTGTGTGTGTGTGTGTGCGTGTGTGTGCGTGCGCGCGTGCGTGTGCATGTCGCCTGCAGCAGTGTTCGCAGGTCAGCGCGAGACTGTGCATGTTTTTCAGGCTGAAGCTGCTCCACTCTCGCTCCAAAGCTGCCAAAGGAAAATTCCACGGAGCCGTTTCTTCTTCTCTGACAGTTAACCGCGCACGCTGGTGGCAGGAGGAGTCCTCCACCTCCTGCTGTCTGATAAAGACAGCTTCCTGTCTGCTGGAGGCCAAACTCAGCCTGCTGCAGACACCACATCTAAAAAACATCAAATCTTCATCAACCCATGAGTTACTCCCTACACTGAAAAAACAACCAATCAGCTGGTGGAAATCAGAGCAGAGATTTCCTGTTTAACGAACAAACTACCAGTCAGTGTCCTCCATTAACCTGCTGCATGTTCAGACAAATCTACCGAACGTTTGCCAATTCGAGCTTTAAAAGTTAAACAATCAAATCTGATGCTTTCAGTCATATTTATGTTTAAAAATGGATCAAACCTTCTGATTTAAGATAACTGGGATTCAGCTTCTGTTTCTTAAAATTCTCTAAATTGTTCCCATAATAAAAGCTGCAGCCAACAGGTGATTTCATCATGTATAACCCAGCTATCAGAAATAACCTTTATTTTTGTGAAATAAATTCATTCTTAATCTTCTCTCTGATGACGTTTATAATGCTGCTGGTGGTTTTTTGTTTTAACTTCCACACAGTCATTGTTCAGATCAGTAGCTAGCTTCAGATTTAGCCTCCGCTGTGAGAGCATGTTGGCCCCAACGCTGCACCACGCAGTGAATACTGGATAACGCTGCTGCCTCGTCATCAAAATAGGATTTTGATATTATTTTAAACAATACATCGCACCCCCCTACTCTGAATGAGTTTGACTGATTTTATATGTGATATGAACACATGGAGCACACGAGGCAATTGCAAAAAAAAAAAAAAAGACAATTGTGGGAAATTATTTGATGCAATTTAGTCCCAAAGGGTCTCAATTTGTTCCTAAATTGATCTCCAACTCCTCCCAAAGTTCCCTGAAACTTCTCCACTTTCTGACTTTGCTTTACTTTGGGGCTGTTTTTGCTCCTTTTGCACTGATAATTCCTGTAGAAACAAACCTGCTTACAGACTCTTCCTGTTGTACAAGGAGTCACTTTTGCAGTTAAACAAGTTGTTTAAAATCTGGAGTCCCAAAAGTCCCCCTCAGGTCCAGCACAACATGCACTGTGTCTCGTTTTAACCTGAGGGCCTGTTTGAGGGGTTGAGCGTCAACAAACCCAATAATCATGTTCAGTCAACATGGCACTTTTAGTTCAACACAATAAACATCCATGAAACTACAGCTGTAGGAAGCTGCTGCAAGCTGCAGGTGTGACAACAAGACTGGCCTCCAGTCTGCAGCTCTGTGTGACCTCTGACCTCCAGGGACTGACAGCAGGTTGGTCTGAGGGACTCAGAAGAAACAGTGAAATGTTTCTGTGTGAAAGCTTGTTACACTGCAGTGTGAGCAGGTCGGCCTGTTTAATCCTGCAAATGCTTTTTGAGCTCCATTATTGACATTCTTCACATTCCAGCTCCGAAAATCCCACAAGCTGCATCTAACGGCTGCAAACACCTCCAGGAAACCCTCCACACAGTCCTGATTCATCAGAACTCACAACACGACCCGTCTGAGGTCCACCTGCTGTGTCACACCCAGCTTCATCCTCAGAGACCTAACACGAGACATCGTATTCTCCTCAGAGCTTCACATGAAAAGTAACAAATATCCCCCAGAACTAAACGTCTCACAGTCTGGGTTTGTTCACATGATGTGTGAATCCTACAAAAAGACCTCGAGGAAACAGGAAAAATGTAACAAAAACATCACTAAACACATAAAGTCACCACATAGAGACATGTTAACACAATAAAGAGAAATTAAGCATTAAGAGACGAGGAACGGGTCAAAATAAGAACAAAATACAAAAAGCATGACGACAAAAACAAGAACATATTTAAAAATCTCAAAGTCACACAAATTAACAAACATAAATCACTAAAACACAAAGGTTTTAATAAAGACGCACAAAACACACAAAGAAAGGAAGCAAAACTGGGTTTAAAAAACTAAATTCAGAAAAAAAAACTACTACAAATTCACAAAACCCAACACAAACAAACCCAGCATGCAGGCAAAACAGAAAATACACAAAAAGTTGCACAAAGTGGAAACTAGAGACCACAAACACACAGAAAGTGACACAAAATAAACAATAAACCACAATCTGAGCGTCTGGGTCAGAGAGCAATCAGCTGACCCTCAGAAAACAGCCAATAACTGGATTATCTGAAGGTCAACAAGCCCCGCCCCCTCTGAGCCATCGGCCAATCAGACCTCATGACTCCAGGCAGGATCTCAGATCAGTTCTCTGAACCAGGCCGACTGTTGTCGAAGGTTTTTAGAGACGAACGAAGGTTCTGCTCATTATGGTAAAGGCGTTGCCATGGTTACCAAAAGGCTTTTCTTCTTCTGTGTTCCTGCCTCCAAAGAAACACACACACACCACACACACACCACACACACCACACACACACACACACACACAGAGCCAAGGTCTTTCCAAAAAGTCAATGGGAACAAGGCCGACACACACACACACACACACACACACACACACACACACACACACACAGTGTGTTTTTCAGCTCCCTGCAGCCACAACAATCAGCGCCGCTGATTTAATGAAGATAAAAACAAAGGAAGCTCCTGAGACCTCCTCAGACCAGTTCAGCCTGAGAACCAGTAAAACCTCTGAGCAGATCGACCACAGCGGGGATTGACTTATCAGAGAAAATACTTTTAAATGTGGTCAGAGTGAGAAAACAACAAAAGTCACCTTATCTCTGACCTCTGACCTGAACACAGCAGCAGCTCTCAGACTAAACTTCTGATCCTGAATCTGTACATCTTTAGTTCTGCTGATGTTTTCTGACTTGTATCCTGCTGGTTTTCATCAGATGGTGATTTTGATTCTGCTGCTTCTCCATCCTGGTGGATTGAGCTGCTGAGTTTCACTCTGATGGACACCAGCACCTGAACTTCTTACCTCCACCTGCAGAAACCTTTACAAATTATTCAGGAGGACTGTGTGATCCAGTTGATCTTTATTCTAAAACTTCTTAGTGAGGTCCTTCAGCCCCGGAGACCTCCTTAAAGACTCCTCAGAGGCTTTAGGACCTCTAGAGAATAGAATGTTGATGAAGAGTGGTCCTCAGAGACCTCCACTTTGTCTCCAGGACTTTATAAATGCCCCTAAAGAAGGTCTATGCCCTCTCAATCTTTTAATGATAAAACCGTTTCTAAACAATCCTCCTCAAAACCTCCAATATCCTCCAAAGGGTTTCAGCACTACCTCAGGGACCATCACAAAGATTTCATTAACCTCCCAGACGTGAAACATTTTGGTTCTTCCTCCTGGAATCAGCCCAGCTGGGAACCGACCAGCAGACGTTCTGTTTTGTCTGCTGAGTAGAACAGCTACACAACAGAAGACAAAGAAAGTCACACAAACTCACAAGAATCCTCCTAATCAAATATCTGAGGAGACAAAGACGTGAGCAGTCAGCTGGTTTCCCTCCGAGCTGACAAACAGCCGACTCAGCAGTTCCTCTCCTCACTCATTCTCCTGTTTTCAGACGCAGAAACGGTTTCAGCTGATCGAGTTGAGATTCACCCAAATACCACAATTTACTCATCGCAGTTCCCAGAATGCATTGCATGGCTGCTTTGTTTTCACAGACAATTGAATGAAATGGTTCAGGATGGAATGACAAAAACAAGAATGAGTCCTAATTAACCGTCTGATTTGTTCATTATCTGCTCGAGACTGGGTTTTAGATTCAGGCAGATTAAGAAAATATAAGAAATGTTCAGATCTGAGAGATAAAACGGGATTAAACGAGGGATTTAAAAAGACAGGCGTTGGAGCTGCAGCTAACGAGTCTGAGAGTCTGGAGGTGAAATCAGCCAATAACAACCATTACATCATCTGAACCCTAACCCTAAAAAACAAACAGATCCCAAGTCAGGGTCCAGGTGGACTCCCGCTCATCTACTCCAGAGTTCAGATCCAGGTTTCTGAACGGGGATGATGATGATGATGATGATGATGATGGTCTTTGTTTACATCATTGATTAAATATTTAAAACTTTGTTTCACCCTGGAGACGTTTTTATTCTGCAGCCAAAACCTGAATTAATTCAAACAAGTCCTGATTGAGAGTTTACTCTGAAAAACATCCAAGGTGGACGGGTTATTTATAGAAGCACAATTTCAAGGTTAATCATAAGATGAAAAAATATATTTTATTATTATTATTATTATTATTATTATTATTATTATTATTATTATTATTATTATTATTATTATTATTATATCCATATCAGCAGCTTGGAGCTATAGACACCAGTCTGAAACCAGAATCAGGTCATCTCAAACTTTGAGTCTCTTTAATTTAATTCAGTGATACACTGTGAAAAATCATAGCCTCAAAAAGTTGTTTCAATCTATCTTTATAATTTCACTCAAATTGTCTAGTTAAGTTTTGTTTGTTAAACTTACTTTTCGTGTTCTGATTAGAAAAACTTAAATTTATTAGTTATTCTGACAAATTGTTACATTTTTCTCATTCAGTCAACTTAAAACTGCAATTTATAGATTTTCTTTTTAATCTGTGAAATATGGCGAGTTTGGAGGAGTAGGATTATTGGTGATACCATATAAGTAAATTATATATAGTTGGTTAGCACTGTTGCCTCACATCAAGGAGGTCGTGGGTTCGCGTCCCGGCTCTGCGTGGAGTTTGCATGTTTCCCCGTGCATGTGTGTGTTCTCTCCAGGTGCTCCAGTTTCCTCCCACAGACGAAAAACATGACTGTCAGGCTAACTGATTTAGTAATTTAGGTGTGAGTGGGTGTGTGGCTGATTGTCGTCTCTGTGTGTCCCTGTGATGGACTGGCGACCCGTCCAGGGTGTCCCCCACCTCTCGCCCCCTGACCGCTGGAGAGGCGACCCTCTGTGGAGGATGAAGCGGTTACAGAAGATGGATGGATGTTGAACAAGATAAACTGATTTTTTTTAAATGGCTAACAGGATTTATTGTTTCAACTAACAATTTTAGATTAAAACAATGCATGGTTACAATGTATGATATTTGTACAACTTGACATTTAGAGTTGAAAGAAAGTGTTTGGTTAAGTTGAATTGAATCACATTTTTAAGGTGAACTTTTGTTCCCAAGTTGAACCGACTTACTTTTTTTAACAGTGTAGGTTTGACTTGATATTTGATGTTTGGGGTGATTTTCCATCTAATTTATTTTACCGTAGATATTTTATCACCTCTACAGGAAACACGACTCATACATTTCTTTTTTGTTTTCTTCTTCCTTTAAAAACATTTTATATTAAATTTACTAAACATTTGAGGATTTTAAAGGTTTTATGCATAAAAAGTATAAAAACCTTTACAAAAGTAATTTCAGTTTATGAGTTTTGTTCACATCCTAAAAAAGGAGAAGGTTATTAGATGTTGTTTTTATAAATCTTTAAATGTACAACAACAAAAAACACTAAAATACTAATAAATACATATTTATGTAAATATTTATGTAAATATTTATGAATATAGGACTGGCTGCCTCTCCCCTGTGCCTGATGGAGTTAGACAGCATCTCCCCACGGCCCTCAGTGAGGATGACGGGTTACAGAACGTGGATGGATTTATAAAAGCTTCAATTATGAATCCGACTGATCAGATGAAGAGAACAAACTTTAAAAGACAAATAAAAACATTCACTGTATCCTGGAAGCTGATTGTTTATCAGAAGTATCCTGATTGATTATTGATTTATTTGTCTGAGTCACAACAAACGAACAGAATCACATCTGTTTCCTATAAACGAGCTTCTCAAATAGAACCTGGAAGTCTCATTAAGTCTGTGATTAAATCCATTTCCTGTGGAAACTTTCAGAATAAAAGAGGTCAAAGTTGAATGTTTTAAAGGACCAGCAAACCCCAGCTGCTGCTGAACCTTGATTTTATTTTGATTTGACAAAAACACGTCAGACAACAACAGTCTGGAGGTTCTGATCAGAGGTCAGAGTCCCAGATGAGTTCCTCTCTGGACTAAAAGCCTGTCTGTGGTTTTCTGACCTTCTGATGAAGTTTGTTTCTAAAAACCAGAGTTCCTGATAACGACTTGTTTTCCAGAATAAATCCAGCTGTTATGGATGTGAGCTCCTTCACATCTGGTTCAGACACAAAGCAAACAGCAGGAAATGAAGCTTTAAGGCTTTAAACCATCAACCTCCTCATCAAGCTGCTGCTTCTGATCCCTCTGAAGAATCAATGACTTTTAATAAAACACCTTTAAAAAGGATGAATCCACCTCCTCAAATAGGACTCACACGTGTTTTTACTCTGATCTAGTGTTGTTCATGTGAGCAGATTTATGACTTTTAGTCTCTTTTAGGTCCTGCTGTTTCCTTGTGACGCTGAATGAGAGTTAAACATGAAATAAATGAGCAGAAACATCAGCAGTGTGATGATACCTCCTCATATCTGCAGTCATTTTTACAACAAACTCAACTTTTTTGTGAAATGTGGCTGAAACTAGAAAACTAAACCAACAGAAACTGAATAATGGAACTGATCAAATAAATAAAGTTAATATTTTAGGGTCATAAAGGAAACTCACAATGTAAAGTTAGGATTTTTTTTTATCTATTTTTATTGGTAATTTAACTTTTTGACCAAATCTAAAAACTTTTCTTTTTTTTTTTTTTTATAAAACTTCTTAAAAACTTTTGAGTAAAAGTTTCATGTTGTGGCTGCACCACGTGATCAAAACCAACGAACCCAGCTGTGATCTGATCTGGTCTACCTGTCCTCCCTCCCGGAGCCTCCCTCCGGAGCTCTCTCCCCGGGGCTCAGCCTTACCTCTCCGGTAGGGATCGGTGCAGCAGCAGCGGCCGAGCAGCAGCAGCAGCAGCGCTCCGCCGATCAGAGGCGTCATGACTTCTTCTAGGGTTTAAAGTCCTGAAGGATCGGGGTCTGGACGGACTGGAGCTCCATGAGACCCGGAGGAGGTTCTGATCTGAGGCGGACTGACGGGTCTGAGCGCATTCAGGACGC
>SSNR01000115.1:1737888-1745388 GCA_006937965.1 Callopanchax toddi
CCTCCTCCTCCTCCTCCTCATTAATAATGACGTTGGGTTCATTTGTTGCAGCTTGCAGGATCACAGAAGAGTTGAGACTTTCCCAGAATGTTCAGAAGATCAGGAAGGTAAACAGATCCGAACTGAAACAAACAAACAAGAATAAAAACACAGGAGAGTCTCCCTGCAGAAACATGAGCGATAATAATCAGAGGAAATGATCAGAATAAACATCAGATCCACTGCAGAGACTCGGTTTTCAGGCTTTAATTTGATTTGTTTGGTCATTTTAAAAACGGATCAGCTGATTTAGCCCTTTTGTAGTTAAACCAACCTCATCACTCTGTTAAATAAAACACTTTATCTAAAAGAATCAACATTATTTATTAACCATTTCACTTCCACACCAAGACAGAAGCAGAACATGTTATTTCTTTATTTGCATTTTTTTATTAATTTGGGACAAAGCAAAATATCAGCTCATAATTATAATTTATAAATAATATCTGATCTTATAAACTAAAGTCACGATGTTTAACCTTTGATCCAACCATTTCCATATTTAAAACTGTCCAGTTTGGAGTTTGTTTTTTAGTACATTTCAGTTCTTTACAGTAAAATCCAGGGACTAAATGAAACTAATTAAAGGATTAAAGCATCAATCAGAACCGTTGGATCCTGATTTCAGCAGAAACACAGATTGTTCTCTTGTCTTTGTTTCCTCCTCTCTGTTCAGCTGTTTGACCCCTGTAGCTTCATACAAACCGATTTATTTTAATCATTTCAGTTCAATTGATTTGAGTACATTTTGAATAAATGGCGGTGGCGCCCTCTGGTGGCCAAATCCCACAACGTTTCTTTGATTTTCAACAATAACAACAGAATTTTCTCTGGAAAATTAAAATTCTCCTGCAGCTTTTTAATCAAAACCTCCAGATGAACTCATCGTAACGCATCTGAGTCATTTACCTGCTAAAACACACACACACACACACACACACACACACACACACACACACACACACACACACACACACACACACACACACACACACACACACACACACACACACACAGCCCTTACCTGATGGAAGTCAGGATTCTCCTGCATCCTTTAACTTCTCGTTTTTTGTGTTTTTTCTAGACAGAAGATTCTGTGCAGATAAAATATAAACTTGGTTCTAAACTCCTTGGAGGTTTTTCCCTCCTGAATTAAAGTTTAGCGTTCATAGGTGTGTGTATATGGACGGATGGATGTGTGAATACATTGTTTAGGAGTGAATGTGTGTTAGGGTTGTATGTTGTTTCTTGTACATATCAATATATAAGAGACTCAGGTGCAAATACTTGTTCCTACTGTAGTTGCTCTCTGCACAGGAGGACTCGGGTTATGTGGACTTGCTGGACTGTGCAAAAAGGAGTAGGACCATACAGTATGCTATATACAAACTACTTCCTTTTTGAAGACCTTAATTTTCATGATTCATGCACCTTATGAGTTACTATTATTATTATTTTTTATTATTTATGTTTTCTTTTCTTTGTATGACGTACAAGTTCGAAATAAATCTAAATCTAATCTAAAAAAAACCTGCAGACCTCCACCCTCAGAAACCTGAAATGAGTTCTTTGAACTTTCTGATTTAAAGGCACACTATGTAACTTTTTCATGTTTAAATCTTGTCCTTGATCCAGTCTGTGCTAATCTGACCCTTTACAGGTTAATAAAAGTCCCTCAGCCCCATCTGCTGCTTGGGTTCAGAATACCAGGTTTGTAACTTCTGAGTCTCTGGCCCGGTGTCCTGAAGTCTCACAAAGTCACGTATCTCACGAGAGTTATGCTAACTCAATGTGGCTAGCTGTTATGCTAGCTCCGGAGTGTTTTTAGCTCATGATTCCTGATTTTTCCCATCTCTCCCTGCTTGAACAGCTGATTTCTTTGAGTGAGTGATGAACCGCTCCAGTAGAAAGCAGTGAAGGCTGAGGAGACATTTCAGTAACTGCTACTTTACACCGGATGCTGTGCGGTTGCAGCGCGGCAGCCGCTAGAAATGCACTCCACACCGGCTGCGGTTTTGTTGTGGAAGGTCTCCGGTACTTTGCCTCCGCGGTAGCACCAAATCTCAGTGGTTTACACGAGTTCACACTGATTTAGATTCAGGTGCTTCTAAGCAAGGACAATGCTAATGTTTTTACAGTAATGATTTAAAACAGACACTAGGGAGTACTAAAACCAAGCCAGAACTGCATAGTGTGCCTTTAAATGAATTAAATGTAACACTTTAAAGCTGTTCTGAGTGTTTTTATATTTGTGGAGGATCTGAGAGACTTTCTATAACTTAGTAAAGTACTTCTGGACCTTTAACCTGCTGCTGAGCTGGGAAATGATTCCTCTGATTTAACAGTTAGTTTTGTGCTTTTAGACGTGTTTTTCTGCTAAATGAGGTCAGGTCTTTTATCCACTCTGCAGAGTTTTCATCATTCATAATTAATCCACATTTTCTGCTTCATGGGTTTCACCTAAAACCTGATTTGTGCCAACAAAGCATCAGGATGCATAAACTAACATCATAATGGATTTAGCTGCTGATTTGTTCTTGATGCGAGTCGACAGCTGACTCAACCTGTTCAGGTGTTTGTTTTTCTTTCTTTAGAACAAAGTGGAGACGAGGAACATGTTTCTGATTATTATTTCTGTGCTTTAGAATAAAAATGGTTTCAAATCAGAGCAGAAGTGGGTTCTGGGAGTTTATTTTCTCCTGAAATCTTTTCAGTCCGGTTCCTGTTATGAACAGAGTTCAGGGTTTGGTCCAGAACCAAGCGAAGAACCAGTTTCAGGTTTGAGAAACAGGAACGGGTCCACCAGAGACCTGAACCAGAGCCTGAGATCCATCATCCTTCAGCTAACAGCTTTTAAAATCCTGTTTTCTGTCAAACTGACTCATTTTCTGTTGGATTTATGAAGAAACCCAAATCAGTGGTAACAGATTTTAAAGCTTTTTAATTGATTCCCTTTGAGAAATGATCTTTTTAAATGGTTTTCTAAGATGTTTTTCTTCCCTCTCTATAGCTCACTGCTGTAAAATTCATCTCTCTGTTTTTACAGATTAAACTCTGAGAGGTGAGAGACCCTGACCTCACCTGAAGTCTGACTAAAACGTTTTTCTTTCCTGGTATTTTTATTGTCCTCGTCGCTGAAGGGAGACCGAGCCTCGCCCTGACGTCTCCTCCTCCTCTGAAGCTGCTCGGCTCGCAAAAAATAAACTTTTATGTTGCCTGTGTTTGAAGGTAGAATCAGGTTAATTGACTGAGAGCTTTCAGTAGGAAATAATGGAGTCAGGGTGGTGTGTGTGTGTGTGGGAGGGGGGGGGGTAGTAAAACAAAGAAAAAGCTGTTCGCTCACATTAATCATTAAAGCACAAAACAATAAAAAGCAGGGAAATATTTATGTGTCCACAAACATCAACCTACAACCACGAGGTCATGAGTCAAATCTGACTCCGGGTCAGTTTCCTGCTCAGGGTTTAAAACAAACATCAGATCTGCTGAAAACAAACTAAAACATGTCAGACTGATCAGGAACGAGAGTTAGAACCACCTCAGACCGTCTGCTGATGATGAATCTGAAGGTCGGTTCAAGGACAGCTTCAGCTGAGAGAGGAAGAGGAGGAGGAGAGATCTGGGATGAAGAGGGGAAGTAATGAGCCCAGATGGATTAAATAAAGTGTGTTATTGGTGAGAACGTCCTCAGGCTGGACACGCACACACACACACACAAAGAAGAGGGCAGGTTTGATTGTCCATTGTGAGAATCTCTAGGAACTTATAATGAAACAGTAAAGGATGTAAGAAACTCCTGTTTGAATAATGTAATAAATTTAAGAATAAACCCAGGATTCTGACTGATCCCACAGATAATCTGAGAAAATCAGAGGTATTACCTCCATCTGTAGAATAAAATGAAAAAGGATAAACTCATAAATCATGGCAGTCATGTTTCAGAACAAGGAACTGAGGTGAATTTAGCAAAGATGGTAAACAAAGCAAAGAACTATCTTGTAGCTTTTTGATCTTTGGTTTCTGCTTGTAAAGTTGTAATGTCAGGAAACCGCCACAAGAGGGCGAGTTTTTTCAGCCTAAGAACTCGCCCTCTTGTTGTCGTTTCCTGACATTACAAATAACACGAATGATCAAAGAAGTTTATTAAAAAATGAAAATAGCTGACTCCAATGTTATTCCACCATATGATCAATTTAATACACATAAAATCACTCCAAATTTAATAAGATCATTAATGTTAAATAAAGTAGTTTCTACTTTCACTGGACAGCTGCTGGCCCCTTGTGGTGAAATAGTGACATTACACCAAACTAAAAACAAGCTTTCTTACAATCAGATGTTGCCCTCTTGTGGTAAAATAGTGACATTACACCAAACTAAAAACAAGCTTTCTTACAATCAAATGTTGCCCTCTTGTGGTAAAATAGTGACATTACACCAAACTAAAAACAAGCTTTTCTTACAATCAGATGCTGCCCTCTTGTGGTAAAATAGTGACATTACAACAAACTAAAAACAAGCTTTTCTTACAATCAGATGTTGCCCTCTTGTGGTAAAATAGTGACATTACACCAAACTAAAAACAAGCTTTTCTTACAATCAGATGCTGCCCTCTTGTGGTAAAATAGTGACATTACAACAAACTAAAAACAAGCTTTTCTTACAATCAGATGCTGCCCTCTTGTGGTAAAATAGTGACATTACAACAAACTAAAAACAAGCTTTTCTTACAATCAGATGTTGCCCTCTTGTGGTAAAATAGTGACATTACACCAAACTAAAAACAAGCTTTCTTACAATCAGATGTTGCCCTCTTGTGGTAAAATAGTGACATTACTCCAAACTAAAAAACAAGCTTTACATGCATTACATGCATACATGTGTTACATGGTAATTTCACATGTTCTCACATGTGGACATCACATGGTTTTTCTGTAAGGGGGGGGATTGAGGACCTCTGTTTTAAAAACACAAAAAATAAATTAGAGAAGAAAGGTTGGTTAAAGCGGCAATGCACTGTCAACACCAAAAATACATGACAAGATATTATAAATCTTATACACTGTAAAAAATGTATGTAAAAACTACAGTAAAAAAATGGCAACGTAAATAAACATTAGATCCAAAAACATAAATATTTGTAATATACTGTATATGATAAATAACTGAAAATCAAACAATATTTACAACCAAAATAACATTTGGCTACATAGAAAAACATCAAATCTTTTAATAGGATGAGGCAAATGAACACCAAAAATGTAAAAGTCACCTGGACTTGAGTAAGAAAGGTGGTTTGATCCTCCAAGGGAAAAATACAGTAATGATTATGTTCTTTGTTTCAGGAGGGGATTATTACTGGCCTGTATCAAATAAACAAAACAACAATGGAGACTGAGATTGCTGAGGATATGAAACTTAGTTGATAAATGTCCAACATATGAACATTCTGAAGGACGGTGGTGACCAAAGAAATCTGGAGGAGAAACATAACTGCAGATTTATATTTTATACAGTGATTGTATAATTTGACAGGTTTATTACCTGTTAAATGATATTTTAATAGTAATTTTTCCAGATTATTCTGCTGTTGGTTCATTAACAGGTTGGTAGCGCCCTCTGCTGGCTGCAGGCTGTCAGCAACAAACTAGTAAGTACAGTAAATAGTTTATTTCTATAACAACTTTCACAGAAATAAATCACAAAGTGCTTCACAAAAACATCAAATTAAAACATGATTAAAGACAAAAAACAAAAGCATCAAGATTAAATAAAAGACTTAAAAACAAATTTAAAATATCATTAAAAACACATAATGATCAAAACAGTCAGTTGTTTACAGTGTTGATTAATCTACAGTGTTTTCATGTGTGTGTGTGTGTGTGTGTGTGTGTGTGTGTGTGTGTGTATGTGTTTGCACATGTGGATTTCTAAGTGGCCCTGCGATGGACTGGCGACCTGTCCAGGGTGTCCCCCGCCTCTCGCCCCTTGACCGCTGGAGATAGGCACCAGCTCTCCCGCGACCCTCTGTGGAGGATTAAGCGGCTACAGAAAATGGATGGATGGATGGATGGATTTCTAAGTGTGTATTCTATTCTGTTTATTTTTGCTTTGTTGTTTTTTTCAGTCCGAGAGTAACCAAACGAAATTCTGTTGTGTGAAAACATAATGACAATAAAGTCTTCTTCTTATGTGTGTATTTTTGTGTGTATTTTATGTGTGTTCCTGAGGACGCATGGGATATTATGCATATTTGAGTATTTTGTGTGTTGCTGAGGACTGGTGGAGGTCTGCAGAGATATTGTGTTTTATTTGTGTATTTTGTGTGTATTTTTGTGTGTTGCTGGCTTGCTGAGGACTGGTGGAGATCTGCAGGGATGTTTGCGTATTTGTGTACTTTGTGTGTTCTATGTGTGTATTTTGTGTGTTCCTGAGGACTGATGGAGGTTTGCAGGGATTTTGTGTACAGTATATTTGTGTATTTTTTGTGTTTTATGTGTGTATTGTTTTTTTTTTCTGGGATCGGACCGCCAAAGCTCCCGCCTTGGTCTGCCATCCGATCCACATCGCACCGGACCCTTCATGTTCCTCCTGCAGGTGGTGGGCCCACAGTTGGATGAGCCCATGTATCCGGTTCGGGCTGGGCCTGGCCGGGCCCATAGGCGAAAGCCCGGCCACCAGGCGCTCGCTCACGGGCCCCAATCCCAGGCCTGGCTCCAGGGTGGGACCCCAGTAACCCTCCGGGCTGGGTACACTGGCTCGTTGATTTAACTTCCATGAAGAGTCTTTTGAACCGTTCTTTGTCTCACCCCTCACCTAGGACCAATTTGCCATGGGTGACCCTACCAGGGGCACAAGTGCCCCAGACAACACAGCTCCTAGGATTGTTAGGGCACTCAAACTCCTCCACCACGATAAGTCTCTCGATTTAAGGCTCTCGATTTACCGATCGATCTACCTCCCAATCCTCACCTGGTCATGAGCTTTGGGTAATGACTGAAAGAACGAGATTGCGGATACAAGCGGCCGAAATGAGTTTTCTCTGCAGGGTGGCCGGGCTCAGCCTTAGGGATAGGGTGAGGTATGGGGCGCCGTTTGTAAAGTCAGTAAAACAGAACATAAATACAAACATATTCATCCTCTGCTACACGAGCGCAGCTCAGTGTTTACATTTAACAGATCTGGACGTGGCTATGTTTCTCCAGGATCAGCTGACTAAATATGGGATGCTCCACAGTTGATGCAATTAAAAGGCTTTCAGTCTGATTACGTGGTGACACGGAAACAGTCAATTCTAGACGTGCAGAGTTGTTCAGCTGAAACTCCGGATCGCAGGTCTAGGTCACTTTAGGCTATTATTATCTCGTTAATTCAGAAAAACCGAGCCGTTTTTATTTATTTTTGTAAAAATTATCTTGGGCTGAAAAAACTCGCCCTCTTGTGGCGGTTTCCTGACATTAC
>SSNR01000115.1:1747888-1751635 GCA_006937965.1 Callopanchax toddi
GTGTATATATTGTGTGTTCCTGAGGACTGGTGGAGGGACATTGTGTGTGTGTATATGTGTGTATATGTGTGTATATATTGTGTGTATATGTGTGTATATGTGTGTATATGTGTGTATATGTGTGTATATGTGTGTATATGTGTGTATATGTGTGTATATATTGTGTGTTCCTGAGGACTGGTGGAGGGACATTGTGTGTGTGTATATGTGTGTATATGTGTGTATATGTGTGTATATATTGTGTGTTCCTGAGGACTGGTGGAGGGACATTGTGTGTGTGTATATGTTGTATATGTGTGTATATATTGTGTGTTCCTGAGGAGTGGTGGAGGGACATTGTGTGTGTATATGTGTGTATATGTGTGTATATATTGTGTGTATATGTGTGTATATGTGTGTATATGTGTGTATATATTGTGTGTTCCTGAGGACTGGTGGAGGGACATTGTGTGTGTATATGTGTGTATATGTGTGTATATATTGTGTGTATATGTGTGTATATGTGTGTATATGTGTGTATATGTGGGTATATGTGTGTATATATTGTGTGTTCCTGAGGACTGGTGGAGGGACATTGTGTGTGTGTATATGTGTGTATATGTGTGTATATGTGTGTATATATTGTGTGTTCCTGAGGACTGGTGGAGGGACATTGTGTGTGTATATGTGTGTATATGTGTGTATATATTGTGTCTTCCTGAGGACTGGTGGAGGCTGCAGGGCTTTGGAATCGTCTCTCTTTGTGGGAGTGGTCTCCTGCGGGTCACGTGGTCCGGGCCTTTGTTGATGTGATTCGGTGGAGAAACAACAGGAGGACAGAAAAAAGAAAAAGTCCCGGTCTGACCCACCGACCGTTTCCGACCACCTTCCCCGGCACACGTCGCTCCCGCTCGGCCTGAATGCTGCTGCTGGAGTCCATCCGGAGCTCCACCTGGTTCGGTTGTTCCGCGGCGGCCCGCGGTCGCGTCTCCCCGCCGGTTTGAGCGCTTGGCTGCGGGGCTGGGGGATGGAGGCTCGGTCCGGGCTGTGAGCAGACTGGAGGTGTGGGGGTCGGTGTGGGAAGCCCCAGGCCCTGAGTCGCTTTGTTGTCCCGGGCTTCGCTTTAAACCTCCTCCCGGGGTTCACGGAGGGCTTTCCGCTCCGTTTCTCTCATTTTTCACCACAAAGTGTTTTTCCTGAAAACCCAGAGGAGTTTTAGGAAACATGGACAGAAAGGAGATCTGAGGCTTTTTATTTAGAGTTGCTGTTCATTGAGGATTTTTAAAAGGAAAAGCTGAATCTTTCTCTCATTTTTTTATTTTTATAGTTTTTTGTATCATTTTTAAAAAATCCCCCGTACCTTCCATCCATTCATCCATCCTCTCCTCCCTCCATCATGGCTCTGATGAGCCGGTTCTCCTGGTTCTGCTGCCTGATGGTCCTGTCGGGTCTCCCCGCCGCCCGGACCTCGTTCCCCCGCAGCGGAGGCGGCGGTAGCCCGGACTGCGGACCCGGGAAGGCCGCTGACTGTCCAGGTGAGCGGCCCACACACACACACCTGAAGCTGCGGGTCAGAGGTCAGGCTCATTGTTTCTGTTTGATCACGTGACCCAGCTGTTGTCATCTTGACCCATCTCTTGAGTTGCTGTTGTCATGGAAACCTGCGGGAAGGTGAAACAAGATGCAGCTCAAGGATAACGAACATCAACACTCAGCCTCTGATGTGGTCGTCATGGCAACAGCAGGGTTAATAAGACCACCTGAGTACAGTGATGTAATGAGACTGTGTGTGTGTGTGTGTGTGTGTGTGTGCGTGCCTGTGTGTGTGTGTGTGTGTTGACCACCCCTCACTTTAAACGGGTCTATTCTTGGGTTAATTACAGGGTGGGAGGAACAGGGCGAGGTCGGAGCAGGCGGTTCTGTGTGTGTGTGTGTGTGTGTGTGTGTGTGTGTGTGTGTGTGTGTGTGTGTGTGCAGCAGCTGGGTGCACATAAGTAACTGAACACATGAAGTGTTAAAACACCCTGCTGTAACTGTTGGACCAAACGCTCATCAGGAAATGAGAAGTCATTGATCAGACATCAATAATTCACTTCATCCCTCGCTGTGGACGAGCCTCCAGATTTAAGGTGGACAGGATGAGATGGATACGTCTCCAATTAAACTCCCATCATTCCTGGGAGGAATCCATCCCACCTGCTTCCTGTCATGTCCGGAGTTTTAACTGAAATCATTTTATGTAGAGAAATGATGGCGTTACAGTTGTTTTCTTCAAATCCGCTTACATGAAAACTAGATTTAAAGGTGAAGCCCTGATGTTCAGCGTGAGGCCGCAGTGTGACTGAGTGGGCCTGAAAGCCCCGCCTACTCACCTGCACACAGCCAGGTGTTTTAAACTCCAGCTAAAGAAAACTTATTTACACATCCTGCAACAAGGTGAGAACTACAGCTACACCTGAAGAAATGATCACAATCATTAGCTGAAGATTCAGTCAGACCCACATTAGATCCATCACATCACATGGGTCTGATGTTGGTCCACAGAACTTCACTCTGGTCCAGATCTGCTGCTGCTCCTCAGGTTCTGGTTCTCATTCCTCACTTTGATAGGAAGTTATTGTTTCAGTTCTGGTTTTGGTTCTGGTTCACCTGTCCCGGGTCTGGTTCTGGGTCAGGACCACATCTTGTTCCAAATCATTAGAACCAACTCCCTTCAGGAGGACTGGTTCCAGATCAGTACCAGGAGATGGTCACCACAAAATGTACATAAAATGTGCAAAAACACAACAAACACAAAGACTGTCAGCTCCTGTGAACCAGGACGAGGTAGAGTCTCTCTGAGTTTTGGTTTCTCCTTCCTCCTGTTTGAGCTGGTCTAAAGGTCCAGATGTTCTAAAACATCTGCAGCTTTAAACCAGTGAAGCTCTGAAGTATTTTTAGTTTTCTTGCCGTTGGTTTGAGTCTCGTGAGCTGTGGATGGAGCTCCTCTGATCTAAATGTGGAAACGTGGAGCAGAAAGAACCACGTTCCAGCTTTCAGCTTTCTAAGGATCTGAAGGAAGGAAATTTATTTTTAAACTCGCCGCTTCAGCTCCAACGCAGATGTTCTCCTCTGGGAAGATGCTCGACTCTGTCTCCATTTCTGTCCCCAGCAGCTGGTCGGCTCTGGTGTTGTTCAGCGAAACTAGGCTAGTAAACTGAGGACTGGTTCTGTTAACCCGAGGACTGGTTCTGTTAACCTGAGGACTGGTTCTATTAACCTGAGGACTGGTTCTGTTAACCTGAGGACTTGTTCTGTTAAACTGAGGACCGGTTCTGTTAACCTGAGGACTGGTTCTATTAACCTGAGGACTGGTTCTGTTAACCTGAGGACTGGTTCTGTTAACCTGAGGCCTGGTTCTATTAACCTGAGGACTGGTTCTGTTAACCTGAGGACTGGTTCTGTTAACCTGAGGACTGGTTCTGTTAACCTGAGGACCGGTTCTGTTAACCCGAGGACTGGTTCTGTTAACCTGAGGACTGGTTCTGTTAAACTGAGGACTGGTTCTATTAACATGAGGACTGGTTCTATAACCTGAGGACTGGTTCTATTAACCTGAGGACCGGTTCTATTAACCTGAGGACTGGTTCTATAACCTGAGGACTGGTTCTATTAACCTGAGGACTGGTTCTGTTAACCTGAGGACTGGTTCTGTTAAACTGAGGACTGGTTCTATTAACATGAGGACTGGTTCTGTTAACCTGAGGACTGGTTCTATAACCTGAGGAC
>SSNR01000115.1:1761389-1783680 GCA_006937965.1 Callopanchax toddi
CTGAGGACTGGTTCTATAACCTGAGGACTGGTTCTATTAACCTGAGGACTGGTTCTATAACCTGAGGACTGGTTCTATAACCTGAGGACTGGTTCTATTAACCTGAGGACTGGTTCTATAACCTGAGGACTGGTTCTATAACCTGAGGACTGGTTCTATTAACCTGAGGACTGGTTCTATTAACCTGAGGACTGGTTCTATAACCTGAGGACTGGTTCTATTAACCTGAGGACCGGTTCTATTAACCTGAGGACTGGTTCTATAACCTGAGGACTGGTTCTATTAACCTGAGGACTGGTTCTATAACCTGAGGACTGGTTCTGTTAAACTGAGGACTGGTTCTATAACCTGAGGACTGGTTCTGTTAACCTGAGGACTGGTTCTGTTAACCTGAGGACTGGTTCTGTTAACCTGAGGACTGGTTCTATAACCTGAGGACTGGTTCTATTAACCTGAGGACTGGTTCTATAACCTGAGGACTGGTTCTATAACCTGAGGACTGGTTCTGTTAACCTGAGGACTGGTTCTATAACCTGAGGACTGGTTCTATTAACCTGAGGACCGGTTCTATTAACCTGAGGACTGGTTCTATTAACATGAGGACTGGTTCTGTTAACCTGAGGACTGGTTCTATAACCTGAGGACTGGTTCTATTAACCTGAGGACTGGTTCTATTAACCTGAGGACTGATTCTGTTAACCTGAGGACCGGTTCTGTTAAACTGAGGACTGGTTCTATTAACATGAGGACTGGTTCTGTTAACCTGAGGACTGGTTCTATAACCTGAGGACCGGTTCTGTTAACCTGAGGACCGGTTCTATTAACCTGAGGCCTGGTTCTATAACCTGAGGACTGGTTCTATTAACCTGAGGACTGGTTCTATTAACCTGAGGACTGGTTCTATAACCTGAGGACTGGTTCTATTAACCTGAGGACCGGTTCTATTAACCTGAGGACTGGTTCTATAACCTGAGGACTGGTTCTATTAACCTGAGGACTGGTTCTATTAACCTGAGGACTGGTTCTATAACCTGAGGACTGGTGGAGGGACATTGTGTGTGTGTATATGTGTGTATATGTGTGTCTATATTGTGTGTTCCTGAGGACTGGTGGAGGGACATTGTGTGTGTGTATATGTGTGTATATGTGTGTATATATTGTGTGTATATGTGTGTATATGTGTGTATATGTGTGTATATGTGTGTATATATTGTGTGTTCTGAGGAGTGGTGGAGGGACATTGTGTGTGTGTATATGTGTGTATATGTGTGTATATATTGTGTGTTCCTGAGGACTGGTGGAGGGACATTGTGTGTGTGTATATGTGTGTATATGTGTGTATATATTGTGTGTATATGTGTGTATATGTGTGTATATGTGTGTATATGTGTGTATATGTGTGTATATGTGTGTATATATTGTGTCTTCCTGAGGACTGGTGGAGGGACATTGTGTGTGTGTGTATATGTGTGTATATGTGTGTATATATTGTGTGTTCCTGAGGACTGGTTCTATTAACCTGAGGGCCGGTTCTGTTAACCTGAGGACTGGTTCTGTTAAACTGAGGACTGGTTCTATAACCTGAGGACTGGTTCTATTAACCTGAGGACTGGTTCTATAACCTGAGGACTGGTTCTATAACCTGAGGACTGGTTCTATTAACCTGAGGACTGATTCTGTTAACCTGAGGACTGGTTCTGTTAACCTGAGGACTGGTTCTGTTAACCTGAGGACTGGTTCTATAACCTGAGGACTGGTTCTATTAACCTGAGGACCGGTTCTATTAACCTGAGGACTGGTTCTATAACCTGAGGACTGGTTCTATAACCTGAGGACTGGTTCTATTAACCTGAGGACTGGTTCTGTTAACCTGAGGACTGGTTCTATTAACCTGAGGACTGGTTCTATAACCTGAGGACTGGTTCTATTAACCTGAGGACTGGTTCTGTTAACCTGAGGACTGGTTCTATTAACCTGAGGACTGGTTCTATTAACCTGAGGATTGGTTCTATTAACCTGAGGACTGGTTCTGTTAACCTGAGGACTGGTTCTGTTTACCTGAGGACTGGTTCTGTTAACCTGAGGACTGGTTCTGTTAACCTGAGGACTGGTTCTCCTTAGGGTTGTTATTTGTTACTTTGTGTGTTGTGTTCAATTTACCGCGGAAGTAGGAACTCTGAACTAGAAATGACGTCACACTCGGGTTATTGGCGTTCTTCGTCGGAGAAGTTGAGATTCCAATATGGTGACAACAGTTGTTTTACCAGCTCTCTACAAAAACAGATGACTACTAAACACATCTGCAGCCTGGAGCTACAAGCTCTACATCCACAGCTTCCTACTCGGAAGGCGGAATTTCCAATTTCCTAGTACAATCGAACGCACCAGGACCGCAGTTTTCTGGTGTACTTTTTTCATTTTTTTTTTTTTTTACAAACTTCATTGAAAAGGGTTGTATATACAAATAATTGTACACCAAACAGCAGACAGGTGGTCCAACATACATGTAAAATCAAATACAAATAAATAATCAATAAATCAAGTCAGGTTAGTAATTTATAATATAATTTATTTATTTATAACAAAATTACTGTCCCTAGTAACTAGTTTCTTTGAAAGTAACTAACTAAAATAACTGAGTTACTTTTGAAGGAAGTAACTAATAATGTAGCTAAGTTACTAATTTAAAGTAACTAACCCAACACTGATGTTTTTGATGCGTCGCGTGCTGCCGGTGTGTTTTACCTTCGCTCTGCCACCTTCACTTGTTCTGACTTTTTACAGATGGCCGTGAGCTCAGCCTTCAGGAGGACAGGAAGTGATCTTTTGAAAAGTGGATAACAGTTTGTGGATTTAGTTGTTTTTGTGATGTTTGAGAAAATGAGAAATCTATCAGCCATCAGCTTCTCTGATTTTTAAAGATTAAAATCAAGTTGATGAAAAAACCACATCTGGTGATTTTAAATCCAAATGATGAACATTTTTTCTTAAATCCTCAAACCAGTAAAAGACGATGGCAGAAATCAGAACCAGGACGTTTAGTTTCTCTGGATGTTGGAGGATAAAGAAGCCGATGAAGGGAGGATGAAAACGAGTGGAGCGATGTTCAGTCATCAGAGAAACGCTCATCGCCTGGCTGAACCTCAGGGCTTCACTTCAGTTTCAGGCTGACCTGGTTTTGTTTCTGACTGACCTGAGATCAGCGACACCAGTCTGAGCTGAACGCTCCCAGCAGCCATTTAACAACCATGTCACAACGTTTACTGAGTCTCTGGATCCTGAAAGAATCCGAAACCCTCAGAGATGATTCCTGACCACCAGGCCGACTCGGGTCTCCAAACCAAACAGTGATGGAGCCACAGCCAGAGACTGGCTCCAGGTTCTGCTTCTTTAAATATTCAGGAGTTTAATCTGCTGCACCAGGCTCAAACCCAGTCAGTTCTCCCCCCTGGGTTAAGTTTTTGTCTGTTTTTACTCTTTAGAATCAACATTTTTGGATAATAAAATATAGAATTCTGAAAACTTAAAACAGGAAACATGAGTGAGCTCTGAAGAAAGATTAAAACGGGTTTGAGAGGAGGGAGGTTTGGTTCTGACCCTCAGATACAGATTAGATTGATCTCAGAGAACTATCTTTAATTTTTTTCATTTCTAATATTTCTAAATAACTTTAAAAGTGATCATTCTAGAGGTTAAAACAGGGAAGGGTGAGTTCACAGTCCAAGAAAATGCAGGATTTTATTTTGTGTAGCTGCTCAGCAATGATGTGTTCAAGGACCAAATATAAAAATGGAGATATTTGAGTTTCAGGTTGGCTGATTCTGACCAGCTGATTTATTATTGATGCATCTCTAATGAGAAGGGCGACGTGTTTTAGCTTAGCTTAGCATAAACCCTGGCTGCAAAGGGAAACTGTTAGCTTAGCTTAGCACACATCACAGCTTTTAGTGATTTTCTTTCAACTTTTAAACAAACTTTCATTTCTCGTGCAGTTTTCTCCACAGATCACTTCTAAACATGAATTTAAACCTTTCTTTGCTCCTAATGGGTTTTTATTTTGATCAGAAGCAGAACCTTCATCTGATTTGTATTCTTTTCTCACTAAACTCTGCCCTGAAAACGTCAGGTTTTCCTTTAAACCTGCAGAACTAGAGCTCCTGGCCCAGGTTGCATCTCGTTGTTTCCTGCAGGTTCTGGTGTGCGATCCAGCCGACGGTGTCTCTGCAGACCGATCTGTAAACAAGCTGCTGAGGCGGCGGTAACTATAGCAACTGAACAAGCTGCAGAGTCTTCTGGGAGAAGTCTGAGACTCTCTGAGGAGACGATGGAGACTTTGGTCGGTTTGCTAATCTGGATTCTGATCAGCTGATGTTTTTATCCTCCTGAAACGTGAAGTGAAACTAAACTTTATCACCTCCTCAGAGGTTAGGAGAGCAAGTGAGCTCCTCCTGACGGGATGAAGAAAATGTTTTAAATCCTGAAGCCTCAGAGTAACGATCAGAACCAGAAACAAAGGCTGGACTCAGGAGGAGAGCCGGAATGTGACGATCGGAGACGAAGAATCCTGAAAACACACATTCTGTGTGTGTGTGTGTGTGTGTGTGTGAGCAGGTGGATGTGGCTGGCTCAGCTCTCTGAGGTATTTACTAATTACAGGGAGAGCTGAGGTCACGGTTCCTGTAATTACAGCCTCTAATTGGTCAGCCAGCATGCCAGCGACCAATCAGATGCCATCAGGAAATTACAAGCCTGGATAATGGAGTGTGTGTGTGTGGCTCCCCATGAGGTCCGAGGTTCCAGTAAAACCAGTTCCAGGAGGTTCTCCCTCTCTAACGTTCCTGTTTCTCCTCCTGAACTCGAGACGTTCTGAAGTCGAGGAATTCCAAGTGATGAAAAGTTCCAGGAGTTATTTTGTCCCGTTTTCCAGCTAAACACATCCTCGTGTGTCCAACAGAACCGGGGCCCCACTGTGTTTTTCAAGCCCAGAACCAGAACCAGAACCCGCCTCCCCCTCTACCTCAGCCTCTGTAATGTGGATCAGGGCTACAGAACCAGAACTTGTCCTCTCGTTAATCATTGAGCAGAATGTGGTTTTTGGACGTCCCTGGAACAGATGTGGTCTCTGCTGCCATCAGAACCCTGACCCAACCCGGTACAGTCACAGAACCAGGATTTCCTCTCTGGTTCTGGAGCTCCTGAAGTCCACTCCTTCCAGCAACGCTGTAGACTACTGATCCACAGTTCCACTGTGGTTCTGGTCCGACCCAGAGGGGGCTCAGAGTAGACGGCACCACGTCTGGACCGGGTCTGCACCGTGACTGTTGTAGAACCTGGAGAAGGCTTGAAGTGCCAGCTGTGTGGTTCTGGTTCTGGTGTCGTCTGAGGGGTCGGACCTGATTCTTCATCCTCCAGAATCCATGAATGTTTCCAGAAGTTTCTGCTAGAACTTTGCTTTCTCCTTCATTTGGGGTCAAACTGGATCATCCGAACATCTCAGATCCTCAGACTGGACCGGATCCTGGTTTTCGACCAGTTTTAGGGACTTTGGTTTGTCCAGTTGATCAGGTTTTACTCAGGGTGTTGACTTTATTGTTGTTGTTGTTTTTTCTAGATCTGTCAGAGAAGAAGAGCGACCTGCGTGTTTGTGACGCCGGAACGTGTCGCTTCGGAGGAACCTGCCGTGAGAACGGAGCCGACATCAAGTGTGTTTGTCAGTTCCACGTAAGTCTCACACACACGCGCACACACACACACACAGCTGCAGACTTCACGCTAACAGATGTCAGCTGTTCTCCTGATGCTTTTTGGTCTGAAGTTTTCCTGTTCTGTGAAGAATGTTTTTTCTGACTCCTGATCCTTTTCTTTAATCTAATAGATGTTTTTAATACCTGATGTTTCATCACTTGATTGATTTTTGTGGACGCTGATAAAAGTTTATTTTTAATTTTCAGTGTAACAAGAAATACGTTCCCGTCTGCGGCTCCAACGGAGACACGTATCAGAACGAGTGCTTCCTGAGGAGAGCCGCCTGCAGGAAACAGAGAGCCATCAGCATCGTGTCAGAGGGAGCCTGTTACCATGGTAACAGCATCACGTTCAGCACTTAAACAGGCAGATTGTGTCTGAAATCACACAGACCTTCAATTATTCATAAAACAAACTCACCTCAGGTTTCATCTGCTGAGCTGGTCACACACACACACACACACACACACACACACACACTAGTTAATATATTTTTTGTAATTTAAAAGCAGACTTCATAATAGTTTTATTTTGTCTCAGAGCAGAAACAGGAAGTTTGTCACATCATGAATCAAAATATTAAATCTGTAAATTTAAGATTTTTCAAACTGCTTGATTTTAATCTACTTCATTTTAATGTCGAGACACAAAAACAACACAATCCCCCCACGTCTGAAGAAATGATTTGATGAACTTTGTTCAGAACAAGAGAAAAGCTGATGGTTTGTTACTCTGACCTGATGCTCTCTGATTATTTTCAAACTGAAAACATTTCATTTGTTGAATGTTTTAAATCAACAAACTTGATTTCAGACTGTAGTTACAGCAAGTGTACACTAGGTGGCAGCAGTGCGGTGATTCATAATAGAAAACAAAACACCTGAATGCGCCTCTTAAGTTCAGATCTAACTATTATAATGTTATTGTTGCTAACCCAGAGAAATGAGAATAAAATCATTTCAAAGTAAACCAAAAACCTGCTTCTGTTGAGTGAAACCTGTAAGTTCTAGCTGCTAACGTCTGATCATCTCTGTCTGCCAGACGCCGGCTCCGGATCTGGAGATGGAGGTAAACTCTTCAGGTCTATTTGAAGTTTTTTAAATCAGAAAGAGAAGCTGATGGTTGAGTGATGGAGAGACGAGCTGCTGTTTCCTGTCTCTGCAGACGACGAAGGATCCGGGCGCGGGAAAAAGGCGTCTAAATGTGGAAGCTGCAAGTTTGGAGCTGAATGTGACGAAGACTCTGAGGATCTGCTGTAAGCGAGCAAACACACACACACACACACACACACACACACACACACACACACACACACACTCCTTCTATCAAATCAGATCTACTTTATTAATCTCAGCGGGGAATTAGAGGATGTCTATGTCTGAGAAGCCGCTCTTCTCACAGTTGTGTTGATTTTGTGTGTCCAGCTGCATGTGTAACATCGTGTGTAACGGACACAACGACAACCCGGTGTGCGGCAGCAACGGCGTCACCTATGACACGCCGTGTCACGTCCGCGAGGCGTCCTGCCTCAAACAGCTGAAGATCGACATCAAACATGTGGGCCGTTGCCAAGGTAACTAGAACCAGCAGAGGGGGGGGGGAGGGGGGGGGTACACAATAGAACATCAACGACAAATCTTAAGATGGAGATAAAAAACACAATGGGAGAAGAATGGAAGAGAAGGACGAGTGGAGGGGAAGGAGGAGAGATGGAGGGAAGAGAGGGAAATGTTTTCAGCTCATTAATATTAACGCTGACCTCAATCTAAACACACACACATGACTTCCTGTTTCTGTGAGGTCCTCGAGGTTTTATTCATCACAGAGACCTGGACCTGGACCTGGACCTGGACCCAGGTCTTATAAAAACCAGGGACCTCATTTGTAAAACTTTGCATCAAATCATGTCCTCCTGTCCCTCCATGTCCTCCTGTCCCTCCATGTCCTCCCGTTCCTCCATGTCCTCCTGTCCCTCCATGTCCTCCTGTCCCTCTATGTCCTCCTGTCCCTCCATGTCCTCCTGTCCCTCCATGTCCTCCTGTCCCTCTATGTCCTCCTGTTCCCCCATGTCCTCCCGTTCCTCCATGTCCTCCCGTTCCTCCATGTCCTCCCGTTCCTCCTCCATGTCCTCCCGTTCCTCCTCCATGTCCTCCCGTTCCTCCATGTCCTCCCGTTCCTCCTCCATGTCCTCCTGTCCCTCCATGTCCTCCTGTCCCTCCATGTCCTCCTGTCCCTCCATGTCCTCCTGTCCCTCTATGTCCTCCTGTTCCTCCATGTCCTCCTGTCCCTCCATGTCCTCCTGTCCCTCCATGTCCTCCTGTTCCTCCATGTCCTCCTGTCCCTCCATGTCCTCCTGTCCCTCCATGTCCTCCCGTTCCTCCATGTCCTCCCGTTCCTCCATGTCCTCCTGTTCCTCCATGTCCTCCCGTTCCTCCATGTCCTCCCGTTCCTCCTCCATGTCCTCCTGTTCCTCCATGTCCTCCTGTCCTCCTATTCCTCTACTTTCCCCTCTGGAATAACTCTGATGAGGAGAACATTGATTATAAATATTTGGCCATAATGATGAAGACATGTCGCTGTTTAATGAATAAAATCACTCATCAGGACTAAAGCTCGTTAGCCTAGCCATTAGCTCATCTGAGGTTTTGATGGTTGAACGAAGCGACGCAGTTTCAGTAAAACAAACGAAACAAACGACTCACGAGGAAGATTAAACATAACTTGAACAGATGAATAAACCCAGATCAGAATCTTAAACTTCTAAACCGTTTGTGGAGTTTCTCCTGAGTTTGGACAAACGTTGTCCTCAGGTCGTCAGCAGGTCGTTCCTACAGTCGCTCTGAGAAACGCCTCCGTCTCATCACGTTAGCTCAGAGCTGTTTGTCCTGAAGGAGGTGACGTTTTCTTAAAGTCTGAGCAGGTTAACGTCCTCCTGAGGAGCAGATCTGGGATCAGTGCAACATTCAACTCAAAGCATCAGAACTTCAACAGACATCAGTTCTTCACTCCTTCAGTTTCAAAAGTGTTAAAGAACAGAAACACCTTTCTGTTTCTGCTGCATTAAATCCATTTATACAATATTAAAATTCACTCTGAAAGTCACAGAGCGGATCAGAGGATCAGTCAGCTTTAAATCTGACTGATCAGCTTCTTATTGTCTTGTTTCAGATAAAAACAGGAAGGAGGACAGCTCCAAGTCCAAACCAGACATCTACGGTGAGACGCCGCCACCAGACAGGACCTTTACGCTGTTTTACTGCAGCAGCCAATCAGAAAGCAGGATTTTCTTCTTCTCTTTTCTTTTCCAGCGGTGTCGAAGCCCGACGAGGGAGACGGGCTTGTGGAGAGTTCTGACCCGTGTCCCGAGGACTACGCCCAGTTCTGTGAACACGGACAGTGTGAGATGAGACTCAACCTGCCCACCTGCAGGTAAGAACACCTGACGGGTTTAAGGACCCGGTTCTGGACTCAGACCTGACCCGGTTCTGGACTCAGACCTGACCCGGTTCTGGACTCAGACCTGACCCGGTTCTGGACTCAGATTTGACCCGGTTCTGGACTCAGATCTGACCCGGTTCTGGACTCAGATCTGACCCGGTTCTGGACTCAGATCTGACCCGGTTCTGGACTCAGATCTGACCCGGTTCTGGACTCAGATCTGACCCGGTTCTGGACTCAGATCTGACCCGGTTCTGGACTCAGATCTGTCCAGGTTCTGGACTCAGATCAGACCCGGTTCTGGACTCAGATCTGACCCGGTTCTGGACTCAGATTTGACCTGGTTCTGGACTCAGATCAGACCCGGTTCTGGACTCAGATCTGACCCGGTTCTGGACTCAGATCTGACCCGGTTCTGGACTCAGACCTGACCTGGTTCTGGACTCAGACCTGACCCGGTTCTGGACTCAGATCTGACCCGGTTCTGGACTCAGATCTGACCTGGTTCTGGACTCAGACCTGACCCGGTTCTGGACTCAGATCTGACCTGGTTCTGGACTCGGATCAGACCCGGTTCTGGACTCAGACCTGAACCGGTTCTGGACTCAGACCTGACCCGGTTCTGGACTCAGATCTGTCCAGGTTCTGGACTCAGATCTGACCCGGTTCTGGACTCAGACCTGACCCGGTTCTGGACTCAGACCTGACCTGGTTCTGGACTCAGACCTGACCCGGTTCTGGACTCAGATCTGACCTGGTTCTGGACTCAGACCTGACCCGGTTCTGGACTCAGATCTGACCTGGTTCTGGACTCAGATCAGACCCGGTTCTGGACTCAGATCTGACCTGGTTCTGGACTCAGATCAGACCCGGTTCTGGACTCAGATCTGACCCGGTTCTGGACTCAGATCTCACCCGGTTCTGGACTCAGATCTCACCCGGTTCTGGACTCAGATCTGACCTGGTTCTGGACTCAGACCTGACCCGGTTCTGGACTCAGACCTGACCCGGTTCTGGACTCAGATCTGTCCAGGTTCTGGACTCAGATCTGACCTGGTTCTGGACTCAGATCAGACCCGGTTCTGGACTCAGACCTGACCCGGTTCTGGACTCAGATCTCACCCGGTTCTGGACTCAGACCTGACCCGGTTCTGGACTCAGATCTGTCCAGGTTCTGGACTCAGACCTGACCTGGTTCTGGACTCAGATCAGACCCGGTTCTGGACTCAGATCTGACCTGGTTCTGGACTCAGACCTGATCCGGTTCTGGACTCTGATCTGTCCAGGTTCTGGACTCAGATCTGACCTGGTTCTGGACTCAGATCAGACCCGGTTCTGGACTCAGATCTGACCTGGTTCTGGACTCAGACCTGACGCGGTTCTGGACTCAGATCTGTCCAGGTTCTGGACTCAGATCTGACCCGGTTCTGGACTCAGACCTGACCCGGTTCTGGACTCAGACCTGACCCGGTTCTGGACTCAGATCTGACCCGGTTCTGGACTCAGACCTGACCCGGTTCTGGACTCAGACCTGACCCGGTTCTGGACTCAGACCTGACCCGGTTCTGGACTCAGACCTGACCCGGTTCTGGACTAGACCTAAGTTTAGATGCAGGTTTAATGTGATGTTTATCCTCAGATCTCATCTCCAGAGTTCTCCTCTTATGTCCTCCTGTGTGTGTGTGTGTGTGTGTGTGCGTGGGTGCGTGCTCCAGGTGTGAGGCGGCGTACGGCGGGCCTCAGTGTGACCAGCTGTTGGACTTTAACGTCCTCTACGTGGTGCCCAGCGGTCAGAAGCTGCACTACGTCCTCATCGCCGCCATCATCGGAGCCGTTCAGATTGCCGTCATCGTCGCCGTGGTGATGTGCTTCACCAGGTACTCACACCTGCTGTTGGGTCACCACACCACGTGATTTTTAACATTCAGAACATCTCAGGGTTAATGAGTGACCAGTAGGTGCAGTGGCGTCTTGCAGCCAGCAGAGGGCGACAACAGTATCAGCTGGTGATCTGGAGTCTAAATGATTAAGATCTGATTTATATAAAAATACTGAACATTTTAAATGATCCTAATGAAAATTCTAAGAAACTTTTGGGAACTTTTCAGACTTCATCAACTCAGATTTTGTGATTTGACCTGATCAGATGCAGCAAGATGAAACCTGATGATGATGATGATGACAGTACTGCCTCCTGGATGTCGTGTTGGTCCTGGTGATGATAGGCGTGTCTTTAGCTGCGTGATGTTGACGTGTCCTTCCTGTCCTGTCCTGCAGGAGGTGCAACAAGTCGAAGCGCGGCCGCAGACAGAAGCAGCACCTCGGCCACTTCCAGTCAGGAACGTCCTCCCGGATGATGTAGCCTCCCGCCGTCCGACCTCGTTCCTCCTCATCTTTTTATAACCGTCCAGTTTTCGTACCACACAGACAGACTGCAGTTTTATATCGACTTTTTGGTGCCTCTGCTTTCATTTCTCCCTTTTTTATATCAAAATAATTTGTGATTTTTTAAAGGGGCCTTATTTTTCATGTTTTATTGTTTTGCTCTGCAGAAAACGGAGTCAGGTTTGTTTTTCTTGAGCTGCTGCCGTCCTCTCAGACTCTGAACACTGTGGATCCAACAGGAAGCAGAACCTTTATTTATCTGATTGTATCCTCCACAGCTGGAATCACACAGATTGATTGTTTGTTTCACACACACACTGACAGTTTACTGGTTTTCTTTGTTTTTAATCCTGGTTATGTGACGTTTAAATTCGATCAGTCTGAGGTTTGATGGAACACATATTATAGACATTAAGGTACCACTACAGTTCTAGTTTTGACTCACACTTTTAGGTTCGTTAGATGCTCAGACTTGGTAACACACGTTCTTCTTTTAAGGCTAATTTTAAGTTGTCTAAGTTTATGAACTGTCTTTTATTTCTTTTTTTTTTTCTGTAAATGTTCAGTTGTTTTTCTGTCTGAGGACAGATTTTTGTAAAAACTCACAAGATGCAGTCAGACTTTTCAGGTGTGAGATTTACATTCCAGCTCGCGTGGTCCTTGAACGCACCACCTCTTTGTTAGCATGTCGATTAGCATCACGTAGAGATGCTCCTTTAAACACGTCGACTTTGTTGTCAGAACATTTCAAAGGGAATCACGTTCTTTTGTAAAAACACTAAATTCACTTTAGGTTGGATCAAATTCAAACTGCAGAAAATTTTAAACGTGTTTTAAAATCTATGGAGCGCCGATTGTGACATAATACATTCAAAAGCTGAATTTTTACCACATTTTGTTTAAAAATTGAATTTTTTAAAATGACCATTACGAACTAAATTTGATGTATTTGAATTAAACCTGAATATTTAGATTTAAATCTAAATTTATACATTTAAATTAATTATTGAGATTCTGATTTAAATGATTACATCAAATTATTCATCAATATAAATATAAATTACAGAAGCGTATTGCATTCACCCAAAAAAATAAAAAGCTCTTTTTCTGAATTAACGAGATAATAAATCCTAAAGTGACATAAACTGGACATGTTTGTGGGATTCTTTAGGCTTTTATTATCTCGTTAACTCAGAAAAACAGCTTATGTTTTTTTTGGGGTGAATGCAATTCGCTTCTGTAGTAAATGTAGCTGTAATAAACTAAATATTTAGTTTATTTAGAACCCTGTCTGGGTTCCACTAACTCACAGCCTTAACATCAAAGGGGTTCGGACATTTTGATCAGTTTTACGGGAATCTGGATCGCTAAATATTTATTTTAAATCTGCCACATTTATGTGTTTAGATTTCAACATTTACCTTTATATATTTAGATTTGATTCAACATATTTATTTTGAACACTGTTATTTGGATTTAAGTTTAAATATTTAGGGAGAACTCTGTAAACTTTAAAAACAATGCTGAAAAAGAGAATTTCCACACATCATTATGAAGATCTAAATGTTTTGTAATGGTTTTTATTCATATTTTAGTGTATTACTTTATAATCGGCGCCCTCTAGCAGCTGATAATCTGATGACTGCGTCTAATCTGACTGAGGCTCCTGCAGATTTCAGGACCTGGATTATTTTAAAGGTAAACCTGAGACCAACTGAGCTAATGAGTGAATAACTGAAACATGATGAAGTTCACGTCTGATTCTGGTACTTTAGGGATTCAAAACACTTTTTTTTTATATTTCAGACATTTCCTGAAACTTTAGGATACTAACTCAGATTTTGTAGATTTTTCTTTTACATTTATGCACCAAACGGATAATTCCCATGAATCCTTGCTGCTCGCGTTTGGCCCAACTTTTCTTTGTCACAAACTTGTTGTAACGCCTTAAACCTCCAGGGGGCGCCCTGTAAAAAGACTCCAGTATCAGCAGGGACCACTGGGGCCCTCTGCAGTGTTTTCAATGGTCACAGGATGAGAAATGTTTGATTTAGTTTTGTATGTGTTACGATGAGATGCACCTGAGAACCAAAATGCTGTTTTTTTTTCTACTAAATGAGAAGGAGGAGCCAGCTGACCTGTACAGGTTGGTTGTTGTGAAGCGTCATTTCCATCAGGAGGTGGATGTTTGTGTGTTTGGACAGCTGAAGATAATTTAACAGTTTTATTCTGATTTGTATCGATGGTACGACGTGTTTGTGTGTTGTTGTGGTAGAAGCTGTAGCTCCATCAGCTGGGCGAAGGCTCCTGCTGGCGTCGCTGCTCTGAGATCAGATTTCTGTAGGCTGGTCTGTGCTGGTCTCAGTCCTGCAGCGCCTGCAGGAATCCGCCTGATTTTACTGTAGATGTTCGTCCCGCATGAACAGTGAAGTTTAGATCGTGTCGTAGCTGAAATAGAATTAAATTATGACGTTTGAACCACTTTGTCTTTTCATTTCTAATTAAAGGAGTCATATCTGAGGATCTGGAGCTGCAGTTGAACTAAAACGAGACAGAAGTTTTTTTATGTGCTGCAGGTCTGGTTCCTCCTTCTGAAGGTAAACCTGACTTGTCCTCTGTTGAGTCTCCAGTTCCTCCAATGTTCTTGCAGCTTTAAGGACAAATGTAGTAAATACGTTTTGTTTGTGGGTCAAACTTTTATCAAACACAATTCTTAGCAGCTAATAGTCTGCAGTCCTCCACATGCAGGTGGGTCAAACATGGCGGCCGGCAGGATAATTATAGGCAGCAGCTGGTGGAGAGTTTTTAGAGGGTGGGGAGTCCCCTGATTCCAGTCCTCCTTCAGCACCTCCCTTTGCTCCCCTCATGTCCTCAGACCTTTCTGTCACCGTCTCTGATCACCAACATGTTCAAGGTTATAAAAGGTTTCATCAGAACCTCACAAAGTGGGAAAACTGTCAGCAAACCCAAATTCTACTGTTTTAGTCTCCAGTGGGTCATTTCTACACAGCTACTAAATGCTGTAGCGCCATGAAAAAAATTAATCAAACATATCAATAAAATATGACTGTAAAACAATAGACATTGTGACAACAGTCCCATTTTTATAAAGAACATGTTTCAGTGTTAAAGTGGTGGGACTAAAACCTTTAAACCCACTGAACCAGTCAGAAACCTGACAAAAGTGGAAACAGGGATGAAACAGGCGCCCCCTGGTGGCAGGTTTTAGTACACATGTTAGGCTCCACCAGAGGTGGGTAGTAAGTAAGTAAGTAAGTAAGTAAAGTTTATTCTATAGCACCTTTCACAGAAAAAATCACAAAGTGCTTCACAGAAAACAGAATCAAACATGATAGTAACCAGTTACATTTACTCAGTTACATTTACTTGAGTAACTTTTTGAAAAAACTTTACTTTATGAGTGGTTTTACTTCACCGTACTTTTTACTCTTACTTGAGTATTATTTTTGTTAAGTATCACTACTCCTACTTGAGTAAAATCTCTGAATTCTCTACTTACTGTGAGTAACTTTAAAGGAAAAACAAACATGTTCTAACAAAAATACACCAAACACAGACCTACAGTTTAGTTTGTTTTCCTACTCTCATTTTCTATAGCTAACTATCTAGCTTGCACAAAAGCTAGACATAGCCAGCTAGTTAAATTAGCTAAATAGATGGCTACCTAGCTAGTTTTATAGTCGCATAGCTAACTCTACTAAGTTTTGGCAATATATTTTTTAAAATACTGTGAAAAGTGTTTCTTCTGCTTAAAATTAGCGGTTTTGATATCATGTTATGTATTTGTGTCAGTGTTTTTCATTTTAGCCTTTAAGATACTAGAATTTCACCCAAACTTTATATTTTTGTCTGTCTGATGACATCATTTAAAAAAAAATCAGATGGATGTTACTCAGTACTCAAGTAGACTTTTTACCAAAGACTTTTTTACTCATACTCAAGTATTTTTTGGGACAGCAACTTTTTACTTTTACTTGAGTAAACATATGTTGAAGTAGTGCTACTCCTACTTGAGTACATTTTTTGGATACTCTACCCACCTCTGGGCTCCACCCCCTCCATTTAAACAAATGGGACTTTGTAAAACTAAAAATTTTAAATAGGTCATTTTTTCCTGCTGTAGTATAATTCAGTTTATTTCTAAAGCTCCAGGTCACATCAGGTCATCTCAGAGCAACAGGTCCAGGTCTTATCAGGTCCAGACTGATTACAGTAAATGTAGGTCAGTTATAATAAAATTAGATCAAATCATCCTGTTATAAAGGAACCAGCTGACTGGACTGAAGCAGTTCTGAGCAGCTCAGTAGGGCGGCGACAGTGGGAAGGAAAACTCCTCTTGAACAGGAAGTGACCTATCAGAGCTGGGCTCAGAGTGGGCGGAGCCTCCTGCCTCTGCTGGTTGGATTAGTTCTCACCTTTCTGCTGTTGGTTCAAATAGCAATGTTTCTGCCACATTTAACTGTAATTAGTTATTTAAAGAGATACTATGCAGTTTTGCTTGTTTTGGCTCCCCCTTGTGTTCGTTTTAAATCACTGCCGTAAAAACGTTAGCACCATTGTTTCTGCTCGGAAACCCCTAAATCTCCCTGTTAAATGTCTCCTCAGCCTTCACTGCTTTCTACTGGAGCGGTTCATCACTCATTCAAAGAAATCAGCTGTGTTCAAGCAGGGAGAGATGGGAAAAATCAGGAATCATGAGCTAAAAACACTCTGGAGCTAGCATAACAGCTAGCCACATTGGGTTAGCCTAACCCTCTGAGATATACGTGACTTTGTGAGACTTCAGGGCACCGGACCAGAGACTCAGATCTTGCAATGGTGGTATTCTGGATTCAAGCAGCAGATGGGGCTGAGGGACTTTTATTAACCTGTAAAGGGTCAGATTAGCTCAGACTGGATCAAGGAAAAGATTTAAAATATGAAAAAGTTGCAAAGTTTGCCTTTAATGTTGAATGATGGTGAGCAGGTGGGACTTTCAGACCCACATCCTGAGGGCTCATCAGGCTCTAAAAACAACATGGCGGCTCCTGAGTGGGATCTTTTCACTTCAATGGGCCCTGTTCCAATACTCGCTCTTCCACCCTTGCTCCCCTCAATTGCGTGTTCCTACAGAGGTGCGCGAGTGTGTAGGGTGTCCCAATTCTCTAGAGTGGATTATCAAGACCTTGTCTCCGCCCCCTTTTCCACCCTCGCTACGCACTCTGCTGAAGTCCGCATCAGTGCGGACTTTGGCAAAAGTTATTACCCAAAATTCCAAGTGCACTTCGTAGAGGACTGTAGGCCGCAGTGTGGATATTGGGACCAGGTCATCTTCAGCAACAGAAGTGGGAGGAGACACATAAAAACCTGTTAGTAAAACCCTCCCTGTAGTTCCTCTCATGGCCACCAGGCGTTTTATCCCAAAAACATTTTGAGTTGCGGCTGTATAAGCCATGCATAGGTCTGCATTTACCTTAGAGTGGTGTTTTCTATTTGCAAAAAATTCATAAAAGCCAGAAATAAAAAAACTGGACGAGCCGTTTGGAAGCCTAAAGAGCCGTCTCTTTTAGTGACCCGAGTCAGAAGAACCGGATCTTTTAAAAGAGCTGGAATTCCCATCACTAGTGCTGCTGACCGCTCCTCCCACCTCAGACTCTGCCTCTTTAAACCTTAATTGGACTTCCTGGTTCTGAGTAAGATGGCAGCTGTAGCTAATGTTAGCATTGAGAATGCTTTATGGAACCTTAACCTTTAGTTTGTAGGTCTGAGAGAGGCCAGCCAGTCTAAACCTGGAGGAGGGATTAGGACAGAACAAGTGAAAAGGTGACAGATGATGGAGGGATGGTGGAGGGGGTTTCCATGTCTTTTAATACACTTGACTCCCAAAGAAGCAGAGGAGTCACTTTACCACCACAGCTGTATTTATAGCAGCAGAGAAGACTGGGACCTGTGGATTCATGTGACAATTATCTCAAACATTCCGGGAAATCCATTTCAAATCTTTAGTTTCAGGTCAAAGATTCCCAGGAGTTACAGAGAAACTCCTAAAGTCAGAATGAAGTTTTAACTCCATGTTCCTCTACAGCTCTATTGGTAAGTTATTGATCAGTCAGTGGTAAAACTCATTGATCCTCTCAGTTCTGCTTGGTTCTTTGGGGGCCTCTCCATGACTCCCTCCTTTCTCTCTGCTCCTGTCACCCTCCCTCCCCCCCAGTCAGCTGGGTGGAGTCTATCACTTGATCTGAACTGTTTCAGGGTCAACCTCCAGTTGGAGAGAGGTGAGTTGGTCCTCCTGCATTCTCTCCATCTCTTCCTCCTTCAGATCCACCCAACAGCTCAGCCCTCGTCCCGTGGCCTTCACTTCCTCAAAACAACAAGAATTCACAGCTGGATCTTCTCCTACTTTCTCTTCTTCCCTTTTTCCTTTGGATCACTGGATTCAAACCCCCCACTGACCAGGAGATCAAAAGAAAATCCAACAGGGATGACGGATAAACCAGGCATGCCAGCTGGAGGTGGAGACGATGCTGGGGGCATCATGGCCTTGTTGGAGCGCGTGGCGGGCCTCATGGACAGCGTCCAGGCCACCCAGCAGCGCATGGAGGAGCGTCAGCTGGAGCTGGAGAACACGGTGAAGACCATCCAGGCCGACGTGGTCAAACTCACCAACGACCACGCCAACACCAGCTCCACCGTCGACCGGCTGTTGGAGAAGACCCGCAAGGTCAGCCGCCACATCAAGGACGTCAGGGTCCGCGTGGAGAACCAGAACCTCAGGGTCAAGAAGGTGGAGGCCACACAGGGAGACCTGCTCGCCAAGAACAAGTTCAGGGTGGTCATCTACCAGGTCAGCCTCTCGTAGAAGATGTAAAATATCAGGCTAAAGAGCAAAATGTGTGACTGAACGTGGATCTAATGCAAATTATCTGCTACGTTAGCGGGTCAGAACTCGCTCTGACCTGCTGGACCAGGTCTAAATCAGGCATCAGGACACATTTAGATCCCACAGACTGGCCAGCAGGTCAGACTTTAACATCTTCACACAAATTCTAATCTGCTGATGTGCATTTCTGCTTTTTAAGGATTAAAAAAGTCAAATGTTTTATATTTTACTGCACAACCCCCCCAAGAGTTTAACCAAGAAGGAACTTTTACAACAAACGTGTTTTCTGCTAAATTCAAAATCACATCTTTTTAAATTTAATTTAATGTTGACTAAAACCCGTTTAGTCCCTCGTGTGTCGGTGAGATTTTAGAAAACATGTCTCTTAGCTCAGGGCTCAGTTCTAATGTCTGTTAATCCAGATCGGAGTTCTCCAACATGAATGAAAGTTTCAGTTCCTTCTGAGGGTTGAAATCACACACACACACACACACACACACACACACACACACACACACACACACACACACACACACACACACTGCAGGCTTCACTTCCCCTCTCTGGCCTTCACAGGTAGCAGCTGCCAACATGGCCGTGACCTGGTTATTTTAGTTCTGTTTGAGCGTCGGCACGCTGAGGTTTCTGCACAGATCTCAGGATTTTCTCTTTAACAAAGTAGTTTTACTCCAGAAAACCTAATTGTTTGATTGTAATGAGGTTAGTCTGCAGGTCTGAGAGCGGTTTGTTTTTCCTCTGATATTTGTAGACAGAGGCTCTACTGCTACAGCACCATGGCCCCTTACCTAAAGGAACAAGAGTTTTATCTACAAATAATAAAGCTGAACCCATATTGTCAGTGTTCAGACTAGCTTTCTAACCTGGCCTCGCCTTCCTCCACTTATCTGGGTCCGGGTCACGGGGGCAGCATCCCAAGTCGGGCATCCCAGGCCGTCCTCTCCCCGGCCAAATCAACCAGTTCCTCAGCTGGGACGCTCAGGCGTTCCCAGGCCAACCTGGAGATGTATTTCCTCCAGCTTGTCCTAGGTTGACCCGAGGGCCTCCTGCTAGCAGGACATGCCCAAAACACCTCCCGAGGGAGGCGTCCAGGAGGCATCCTGACCAAATGCTCGAACCACCTCAACTGGCTCCTTTCGATGTGGAGGAGCAGCGGCTCTACTCCGAGCTCCTGACCTTATCTCTAAGGCTGAGCCCGGCCACCCTGCAGAGGAAACTCATTTTGGCCGCTTGTATCCTCGAAATCTTGTTCTTTCGGTCATTACCCAAAGCTCATGACCAGGTGAGGATTGGGACGTAGATCGAACCTGTAAATAGAGAGCCTTGTTTTCTGGCTCAGCTCCCTCTTCACCACCACAGATCAGTTCAGCATCCATCACTGCAGACGCTGCCCCAATCCGCCTGTCGATCTCCCTCCTTCATTCACTCATGAACAAGACCCCGAGATACTTAAACTCCTCCACTTGGGGCAGGACCTCTCTCCGGACCTGGAGTTGGCAAGCCGCCCTTTTCCGATCGAGGACCATGGTCTCAGATTTGGAGGCTCTTTCTAACCTGAATCACACAACTGGAACAGGATGCTGTTCAGTCATTTTAATCTTGGTGCGAATCAAACCACAGCAGTTACTGGGTGGAAGCTGGATGGTCATGGTGATGCGTTCACATGGTGTAGTAAAAATGGGAAACATTGCTGGTGTTCTCTGGTGTTTAATCGTTAGTCTCTTCATGTCCGGACTGAAAACACTGACCATCCTAACCTCCTCAGCCTGACGTCACTGTGTTTTGTGTTGATGAAATGATTAAACAGGGATACAGATCAAGACGTTTGAGAAGCCAAATGATTCTGAGTCAGAGCTAAAGAGAAGCCAGAACTGACCATTCAATTTAAAAATGATTTATTTCCCCTTTTATTAGTTGGTTTGACCAAAACAGAACCAAACTTTAACTGATGTTCCAGTTGCTCTATTAGTGGTTTACTGTGAAGCCTGTAAAGGTTCCAGTTGGTTAACTAGGATCTCATCTCATTCCACCATTATGTGATTTACTAGCTTATCGTTAATGAGATCCGGTGAATGGTAACATCTTCCAGTAGCTCTAAATATGTCTCTCTATTGTGTCATAAACAGGAAGTAGATTAATAACTAAAATACTCTGATCAAGGTACAGAGCTTACCAGGACTACAAATCTCATCAAGACTAAACCTCCCTTTAAATGAATGAGTTTCATTATAATGTTAGAAAATAGTATCGAGAAACAATGACTAAAGTCTGTCTGATCGGACAGCTGAGCTGCTGTAAGTGACTGAACCAGCTGAGCCCTGAGTTATTCTGAGTCTGAACCTTCATGTCCTAATATAGCGGTCCCTCATCCTCTTGTGTTAGCTGCTACCGGCTGCTAGCTGCTCTACACCAGGTTTTAGTTGGACTGATGACGGAAATGATATGAGTCACAGGATTAACCACTCATCCATGTCTGACCAATCCTGCTCTGTTTAGGTTTTTAAAGTTGTACAGATATTTTATAGCTTCACAAAACAGAAACGGGCAAAAATTTGGGCCATGTCTTGAATTTTTAGGACAGATTTGGGTTCAAAATGACCACAGAGACGATAAAACACTAAATATATGTTTAGAACTGGAGTCATAACCCACATAGGCTAGCTTAGCATACTTAGCATTCATAGCATATTTAGCATATCAGAAAAAAGGGTAACAGTTTCACTCCACTAAATTAAAAAAGAAAAGTAAACTCTAAAAACCTCTCTTTTGATTTAAACATTATTTTTCCTACATAATTTTCTGAACAATAATAGCTAACAGTATAAAGTTAGCATGTTCATATTCTCGTATTTTTGAAGTTAAATGACACAAAAGGATGTAGCTTCAGTCGAGTAATTTAATGTTTGTGTTTTTGTGTAAAAAAAATTAAAAGTGATTAGATTTTTAGCTAACTTCCATCTTGTTAGCAGGCTATGCTACAATGTGCTGCAACTGTATAACTCAGTTCTGACAGTCGGGTCAAAGTCTGGAAATGTCAGCGTCTCTATCAGGTGTCACGTAGCGCCACAGATACACGTAATCAAAAGTCCTGATGCTAGCGTTAGCACGCCACTGGTTCGTTAACATTTTTAGCTTCTGTGGAAAAGGGCTGATTTAAAATGTCAGGAGACAGACAGGAAGTACGGGTTTAAAAAATGTTTATGTACTTTTTTCGACTCAGATGTTATTTGGAGACCTTAAGATGGTAGCAGAAGCCTCGCAGAAGATTTATGGTCTCAGAAAGTTCATTTAGTACGTCTGTTTACTACAAATCACAATGTAGATAACCCTCTCTGAACACAACGGTTGAGTTTGTTTCTACTGAAATGTTGTTGGATGGTTTAAAATGAAAGGTTTTGATATCTTGCTGTGACGGCGGGTTTAAAGGCTTGTCTGCTTGTTGAACAGTGTTAGCCTGAAGTTGTACTGGTCAGCTCCCAGTATGAATAAGAGGTCAGTTTTCAGCTCCTTCCTCAACATTTTTGTGAAACTTGACCTTGAACAGATGACGCAGCCTGAAGCTGAAAGTGATCGTCTCTGTTCGGCACGCCGCTGCTCTCTGATATGTTTAGCTTCCTGCAGTCCAGCGCTGAGCTTCAGAAACAGGTGCTGCAGTTTATTTATGGAGGCAGGATCAAGACCTGCATTCATGACACGCTTTTACCAGACCGATTTAAACCTGATGTCATTATTTCAGTTTGTGCGGGAATTAAAAAATAATGCATACATTTCCCCATACAGCACAACCAAAGAGCATCAGTGGCACGTTGGACAAAAAAAAAA
>SSNR01000115.1:1790059-1802958 GCA_006937965.1 Callopanchax toddi
ATGTGTATAAGAGACAGGGTCTGGATCCAGTAGACCACTATAGAAGGTCAGTTTCCAGTAGACCACTATAGAAGGTCAGTTTCCAGTAGACCACTATAGAAGGTCTGGATCCAGTAGACCACTATAGAAGGTCAGGATCCAGTAGACCACTATAGAAGGTCAGTTTCCAGTAGACCACTATAGAAGGTCAGGATCCAGTAGACCACTATAGAAGGTCAGGATCCAGTAGACCACTATAGAAGGTCAGGATCCAGTAGACCACTATAGAAGGTCAGGATCCAGTAGACCACTATAGAAGGTCTGGATCCAGTCAGAAGGACTGAAGGCTTCAGTTTGTACATCAGTTCTATACACAACATCCACATGTTGTGTATCAGAGGTGTTACATTGTTGTCTTGCAGCATACCCTGATGTTTCCTCCTCCTCCTTCTTCTCCTCCTCTTCCTTCACCTCCCCCTCCTTCACCTCCTCCTCCTTCACCTCCTCCTCCTTCACCTCCTCCTCCTCAGCAGAGACTAACCCACATCTTCTAATCCAGTCGATCTGAAAGTCAAACAGACATCGTCATGTGAGTTTTTTCTGATCTCTCTCATTCCCGTCTTGGAGGGAGGAGACGATCCATGAACCTACAGCTGTACAGATCATGCTCGTTTAGCGTTGCCTCAGTTTATTTGTTTATCACCTTAGCCACGCCCCCATCAGCTCTCCTCTGGACTCCCATCTCAGCTATTCCTCATTCTGTTGATAACACTCACCGGTTTGCATTTCTTTAACCTACAAGGACCCAGAGCTCTGGACTGAGAACATTCAGCTTCATGTAAGATGAGATCATCCATAACATTAGCCACTAGATTTGACCAGAACAACTGAAACTTCACAGGAACAGTTTAACTTTATAAGATGAAACTTAGATTTAAGCTGTTAATTAAGTAAAATAAATGTAGCATAAAATAAAAAAAATGTAAACATATGTAACAACTGACGTTTAAAAATAATTTTATATCTGAACATTAATAGAGTGATTAAAAACAGGAATTTAGATCCTTTTATTTTATTTAAAAAACTCTTTATTATACATTCCTTTCATAGTTTATCTCTAAAACAAGCTCCCATAGACTTCTCTCTGAACGCCCCAGTCCTCTGGGGGTCATCACACCACCTCAGCTTCATGTAGGATCCAAACAGCTGAGCTTCATTTCTCCATCCTGTAGAGAAACTGGTTTTTATTGTCCTTAGACTGGATGAGCAGAAACCCACAGTCTGCAGGTTTAGGCCACAGCTGGGATAAAATACTGCAGAGAGACATCTTCATGCAGCAGAATCAGGTGGACGATGTTCTGATGGACGATATCTGAGGAGACATGAGGACACGGGTCCATCAGAACAAACAGAACTCAGACCAGAACCCAGAACTGATCCTCACTGAGGATGATGTCACAGCCTCCTGTAAAGGAGGAGTTTCCCCTCCTTTTAAAGCCGATATCAGGATGTGTAACAGGAACTGGACATTTCCACCTTAATAAAGTCAACTCACTGCACATGGCCTTGCTGGGGTTGACCTGCTGACCCATGAGGAACTGCTGCAGCTTCCGGATGTCCACCCGGGCCTCCACCATGACCTCAGGGTCCCTGCTCTGAGACAGACCTCCGTCCTGGGAGGCGTCGTCTCCTGCAGAGACAGAGAGGACGACTCAGAGACAGGAGTCCTCCTGAGGTCCTCCATCAGGGGGAGGGGTTCTCTAACAGGATAAACACGTTTCATCTCAGGAGGTCACAGACTGATGTGTCCAGATGTTTTTACCCCACGGAGGGTTTCCCAGGTCTTTGAAGTGAGTGGTGACAGAAACCAGGTCCGTCTCGATCTTCAGGTTCATCTCTCCGTTCAGGTTGGCCTCAATCACCTGAAAAAAACAAACAGTAACTTTCATTTCATCAAACAAACTGACAGTTTACTTTTCTCTCCTGAGTTGCTGCAGGTTTCAGGAGGATCCATTTAAAACGTTGAACTTCCTGTCCAGTCAGAGGAACCTCTAACCTTTAATATTCAACCCAACCAGAAACAGCTCCGTTATTTAAAGACTGAAGATCCGTTCCTCGACTCGCCGATTCATCAAACAGGAAGTCAACTGGTGTTTTCACTTTACTTTGATCTCATTTGTCTTTAAAAAATAAAATCTGTTAATGACATCAGAACTGATGAGTTTATTAACTGTCAGGAGTTGATTTAGTCATCAATCAGATTGTGGCTCAGGAAACACAGATGAATCCATCAGAGAGCTGCAGGTTTGTGACTTCAAACTAAAACATCTTTATAATCATAATAAAGGATTTATTTAAACACTTTAAGGTCCTTAAATGAATTCTGAAGGCACAGAGTTCTGGTCCAATGGTGCCACCTGGTGGCGGTTTGAGGAACCAGCAGAGTGATTATGAAGATGATTAATGTTTTATAAAATATTAAAGTTATTATGAGTTATTTATGACTGTGATGTTTAAAAACTGATCCTACGAGGAAGTTGGAGAGGTTCTTCATCCTGTCGATGACGTTCTTCATCGTCTTCAGAGGAGGAAGGTAGATGCTCACCTGACCAAACACACAGACACAAGGACTTTGGTCTCTTTTAGAAAATGAAATGATAAAAACGACGACTTTAGTTTACAGAAGTCAAACTCACATCAAAGTCCGGCATGCTCGGTTCTTTGAACTCGAGCCAGAGAGTCCGAGGGATGACGTCAACCGGAACATCGTGAGTAACGACTCGACTGACGCTGGACAGGGTGGGCTGGACGGGTCAGAGGGAGGTCAGGGGTCACCAGAGAGACATCTGTTAGGGTTCAGTGTTCGAAGCAGCAGAAACAGAGTGATCCAGGTGTGTCTGAGTCTGACGGCTCTGAGCTGGACTCACCTGTCGGTTCTGTTTTATCAAACTACAGAGATTTTTAACCATTAATCTGTTAAATCCTCTGAACAGAGGCTTTAACGGCCTTTAATCTGAAAACATCGGCCTGCTGCCACAAACTGAGACTGGTTAGACAGAACCAGAACCTTTGGGCTACAGCAGAGCCTCTAAACAAGATGATTTATCACTAGAAACACGTGAGTTAAAGGATGATGTGATGTTTGTTACAGAACATTTCTGGAGAACGTAGCAGAACCAGAGTCTGAGCTCCTGGTCTCACCAGCTCGGCGGCGATGGTCAGGCAGGGACAGTGCTTCTTGGTCAGCTTGACTTTGACAGACTTGGCGTTCTGGACCGTCTTCAGGGCTCTGGACAGGTTTTCTGGGATCACCTCCAAACAGATCTCATTAAACTCAGAGGACACGCCCTCCATCTGGAACTCATCGAAGAAGTTTGCCTGCAGGAGGAAGAACAGGAGGACCGAATCAGCCTGGTCACGTCGTCTCTAAACGTTTCTGTTTTTATCCTCTCAGGTGTGAAACAAGAAGAGAAGAACTCATCATCCAATCAGCTGAAGGATGGTTCTGGTTCAGGTGGGTTTATTTCTGTTAAGAATTTTCAGACTCTGCGGGATGAACTGAGTCTTTTAGTAAACAAGATCGAGGAAAAACAGTGATAAAACCAGACAAGGAATATATAGAATGTCAGCTGTTTGACAGGTAAAAGGCAGATTATGGAGATGTAAGAAATTAAGAGTTTAAGACAACAACAATAGGAATTTAGTTCAGAACTAATTATTTATTTATTGACTTAGTAAATAATCTGTAAATCTTTCTAAATATGGGACATGAAACGGGTCTTGTACATTTGCCAAATAAAATAAAAACGTCAAATTCATTTAGTTTGTTTTAGTCTATTTTATTGGTAGCTTTGATGTTTTATTTAAGCCTTCTAGTCGACCCTGTTGATTTTAAATTGTCCTAGAGTTCTAAAGCTCACATGAACGTCCCCCAGTCCTAAAACGTGTCCCTGAACTCACCTGTAACAGCTCACACCACATGCTGACTCCTCCGTTGGTCACTTTACCAGACAGAACGAAGAACAGGTTGTCTGGAGTCAGACGCAGGACGCACGACTTCGTCAGCTTAGAGATGGTGGTGATCACTCCTGAAGAACAAAATGAAAAATAGATACTCTGTTTAAAATCCTGGTTTAATCATTTACTTTGATCCATTGTCAGAATATGTGGTTTGTTTTCAGTTAAAAATCTGGTTAGTAGGAACTGTAGTTTATCATAAACATCAAAAGATTTATTATTTAGTACAACTCAACAGACTGAAGTTAAATATCCTGATATTTAAAAGAAAAATAAAATTAACAATCTAATAATCAACTTAATGATGATAAATTTACAGAATTACACATTAATTTAAAAAAAGTAAAATCTTAACTAAACAATAATTACTCTAAACAACTCCACATGAACTACAAACCTAAAAATCTCAATAAAATTGATCAATTTAAAAAAATGTAAAGTTAATTTTAGATTATTAACAATAAACAGCCGCTATTTATTAGACTGCAGTCAAACGTTAGCTTGTTAGTTTGACTTATTTAACGCTTTTTATAATTAATTAAGAATTGATTTTTGCTCTTATTTTTGCTCCGTTTAGAAGCTAACATGTTAGCCTCCGCGGTTTGTAGAGACTCACGGCTGAAGTGGTTCAAACAGGCGACGTCGATGATTTTCCCTCGAAACTTCATTTTAAATTTTAAAAAGTTTACAGTCAGAAAGTCAGAAAGAATATTTTTTACTCCGCTGATTTAAACTCAGGAGGGAGAGTTTGTTTGGTCCGGCCGCAAATAAGGTCCGACGGAAACAGCAGCTCAACTCTGTTAAACGTTCCCGCTCAGTGGAACACATTCATAGCAGTTTTCCGTCAGAAAAAAACAGAAGTTAAAGTTCAGAGACTTCATAGACAAAAATATCTGAACATGTTTTGATACCAGGACTGAAATAAATAAATAAAATAGTCAAATTGTACAGTATTTTTAATTAAAAAAAATTAAATAAAATTTTTAAACAACTCATAGGAAGGTTTGGCTGCTGGGAAGGAAAATGGAAAGCGATGAGGACAGGGTCAGGATCATTTAAATACCTTCAGAATAAGAGAATAAGAACATTTATTTGGTTTTTAGCAGTAAAATTGACAGTGTTGCAGCAGCAAAGGCATAAAAATCTCAGCAAGATCTATACAATAAAAATATCCCATCAAGCATTGAAATATTTCAGTGACATTAAAACCTTGAAATGTTTTCTTTTGTTTTGCTGCCTCAGACTGCAGGTTTAAGTCCCAGGTAGATCTGGACACTCTTAGACCCAGGAGAGTTCTCCATAAGATTAAAACGAGGAAGCCCGACGGAACTTGAAATGTTTTGATAAATAAAAGATGAGTAGTTGGTAAGGTTTTATTTAATTAAAATGTATACTTTGTACTGGCGTGAATAACTTATTTCTGTTTCTGGCTATTTATTTTTATTTGCATTTTAAACTTATTTAAATATCCCCGTGTCTGTTATTTATAATCTGACTTGACCTATAAAGTTTAAAAAGCATTACGAAAAATAACACTTTGCCGAGTTTGTGATTAAAAGGAAACTGTAGCAGATTGATTCCACCTGCTGCCGGGCGGCTCCTTTAAAAGAGAGGGATTCTGGCCACTCAGTAACAAGAACTCAGCTGGGGTGTCGCGTCTTCCGCCTGAGCGTTGTTCGGCTCCGAAACGGGTGCCGGGCGTGTAATTGCGTGCATTCTGCAGGGATCTGGTCCTGCCTGGGGGAACACGGGTCGCTTGCTCGTCTCAGGTGGTGGTACAGGGAGACGCAGAGCGGACTGATTGGCTGATCATCGGAGCCTGCTGTTCTGTCTCCGTCGGTTCCTCCTGCTGCGTTGGGGGGCTGACGTGTGGCGTAGCCAGGGACGCTGGCATAGAGGATTGGAGCGCAGGAGCTGCAGCAGTGGCTGGCATTGGCGCCGTGGGAGGTACCCGCTGCCCGGCTGGCGGTGAGTGTTGGCACCCTCAGACGGACCGGAGAGCAGGAGCTCGCTGCTCCGGAAAAAGAACGTGCTGCGGGGCCGACCCTGAGATCAACGGCTGATTGGATCAAAATCCTCAGCAGTGCTGGACATTGGGGACTGACGGTTTGTCAATGCGGGCTGGGGGGGTATTTTAATGAAATGGTATTTTAATGGACAGTTCTTTTTGGGGGTTAATTAATAAAGTTGATTGTTATTTTGGCAACAAGTCTCCACCTGGTTTTGTTTGCCTGAGCCCTCGGGTCACATTTGGCGTTGTTGGCAAACGTGAATGAGGTGGGGACTGTTGTCTATGGTATTTTTGTTTTGTTTTTTTTGTTTTTTTGATGTTTGTGGGGTTTTATTGTTTTTATTCAGCAGGTCGGTGGAGACAGAACAGCAGTGTGTCTGGTGAATGTGCCTGAGGTTGTCATTACACGGTTAAATCATGGACCAGGAGCTACAGCAATTGAGGGACCAGGTCAAGAGTTTGGAGGCTGCTAATGTTAGCTTACGTAAAGAGAGGGACTCAGCCACCCCTGGGCCGAGTGCAGCCTCTTCTTCATCCCCGCAACTTGCATCCCTTCCCACCTCCTCCGTGGGCGGGGCCTCGTTGGGGGAGAGGTTGGTTTTTGTCCCTCGGGAACGTAAGTGTCCTGTGTTTACTGGAGCAGGGGGTGTGGGGCTGGCTGAGTGGCTCGAGGTGGTACAAGCATGTATGAGAGTGCGTCATGTGTCTGATTCAGAGCGTGCCTTCTTCCTGTATGACCATCTGGGCGGGGAAGCGCGGAATGAGATTAAGTTCCGGTCCCGGGCTGATAGGGAGGACGCGGATAAGGTGGTTGCAGCCCTGCGGGAGCTGTACGGGTGTTCGGACTCCTACGTGGCCCTACAGGAAGCTTTCTTCTCACGGCGTCAACAGGAGGGGGAGACTCTTCAGGAGTTCTCTCTCGCCCTGATGAGCCTCATGGCTGCTGTGGAGCAGCAGGCGCCCAGCGGAGCTCTCAATACTGAGGTGCTGCTGCGGGACCAGTTTGTGGAGCATGTGGTGGAGGGGGCGTTGCGCCGTGAGTTGAAGCGATTTGTGCGTGAGACGCCCGGTGCCACGTTATTGGAGGTGAGAGCGGAGGCGATCAGGTGGGAGCGTGAGGGTTTGCCAGGGGGCCTTGTGGGCCGGAGTGGGTTGAGTCCTAATCTTGTGGGTCTTCAGTATGGAGTGCATTGTCCCCCGGTGGCGAGTGGGTTGCCCCAAGCTGCCGAGTTGGGCGAGCTGAGGGAAATGTTGAGGTGCCAGCAGGACCAGTTAACCCGTTTGGAGCAGAGCCTTGCTGCCCTGCGGCCCCCCCAGCAGGGGCGGCGGGCCCCCCAGGATGGGCAGCAGGCCCCCCAGCAGGGGCGGCAGCCCCCCGGTCGTGGCACGGTGGTTTGTTGGCGGTGTCAACAGGTGGGGCATTTTGCCCGGGAGTGTAGCGGGGTTCGGGTGTCTGGGCCCCAGTCCACTTGGGTTGGGGGGAGATATGATGGACGTCCTGGTGCCCCGCCGGCGGGAAACTGAGGGCCGCCGAACTGCTGAGCCACAGTTCGGGGGGTCTGGTTGCGGGCTCAGGGTTGGTTGCAGTGGAGCTGGAACAGGCTTCGAGGTTGGTGTCGCGTTGCCCCCAAGTGGAGATGAAGCTGGGGGGTGTGCTGGTCCCATGCCTGTTGGATACGGGGTCAATGGTTACTACCATTACGGAGGGTTTTTTTCGGCGACATTTTGTGCCGTTGGGGGAGGAGCAGTTGCGGACCTGTCATTGGCTGCAGCTGCGGGCTGCTAACGGACTGGCCATTCCTTATATTGGCTATTTGGAGCTTGATGTGGAGCTTTGTGGCCGGCTGTTGCCCCGGTGTGGGGTATTGGTGGTGGAGGACCCCCCAGATGGTGTACCTGGATTGCCGGGTGTTCTGGGGATGAATGTGATCCGCAGGTGCTATCAAGATTGTTTTTGTCAGCATGGGGTGGCCTTGTTTGACCTGCCCCGGGTGGCTGGGGCACCGGAGCCTGTTATGCAGGCGCTGCAGCTCTGTCACATGGATAGCCAGGAGCCCCCTCGACGAGGGACGGGGGTGGTTAGAGTGGTGGGGAAAGGGATTCACCGTGTACCAGGGGGCGCGATGAAGATGGTTGCTGCTTCTTGTTCTGAGCAGTATTCTGGGGCCACCGTGTTGTTTGAGCCCTTGGTGGCAGGGTTCCCAGCGGGGTTGATAGCCTCCCCCTCCTTGGTGAGGGTGGGTAAGGGTGTAGTCAACGTGATGGTTGTGAACGTGGGGTGTGCTGAGGTGTGCCTCCACCCTCGGACCCGGTTGGGCACCGTGTCAGAGGTCAGGGTGACTAGTCTGCCTAGGGGCGTGGTGGAGGTAGCACCTGAGGTACAGAGGTCGCCTTTCCCAGCAGCGTCTGAGTCTGTGGCAGCACAACTAGAGGCGTTGGATCTGTCTGGATTGTCTGGTGAGGAGGAGGTGAAGGTGAGGTTGTTGCTTCAAAAGTATGCCTCGGTCTTCACAAATCGTGAGGGTGACTTGGGGTGCACAACCCTGGTCACTCATGAGATTCCTCTGTTGGATGAGGTCCCCGTCCGGCAGCGTTACCGGCGCATTCCCCCATCGGATTATGAGGTGGTTAAAGAGCATATTGACCAACTGCTGGAAACCCAGGTCATTAGGGAGAGTAGCAGTCCTTATGCTTCTCCCATTGTACTGGTTCGGAAGAAGGATGGGGGTCTCCGGTTGTGTGTTGATTACAGACAATTGAACAGCAAGACCCGTAAGGATGCTTTTCCCTTACCGCGCATTGAGGAATCCCTCGATGCTTTATCGGGGGCTCGGTGGTTTTCCACTTTGGATTTGGCGAGTGGTTACAATCAGGTCCCCGTTGCTGAGGGGGACCGGCCCAAGACGGCATTTTGTACGCCGTTTGGGCTATTTGAGTGGAATCGCATGCCTTTTGGTCTCTGCAACGCTCCTAGCACATTTCAGCGGCTGATGCAGAGGATCTTCGGGGATCAGCAGTGTCAGTCGTTACTTCTCTACCTGGATGACATTGTGGTGTTCTCCTCGACGGTGGAACAACACCTTGCCAGGTTGGAGGTGGTGTTGAGGCGGTTGCAGAGGGAGGGGCTTAAGGTCAAGCTGGCAAAATGTGCCTTTTTCCAGCCGGAGGTGCACTACCTGGGGCATGTGATTTCCGATAAGGGAGTGGCTACCGACCCCCGTAAGGTGGAGGTAGTAGCGAACTGGCAGACTCCTTCCACGGTAGCAGAGTTGCGATCCTTTTTGGGTTTTGCCAGTTACTATCGGCGCTTCGTAGAGGGGTTTGCTAGATTGGCAGCTCCCCTCCATAAGCTTGTGGCGGAGCAGGGAGGTACTGGCTCTGGGCGGAGATCGGGGGAAATTGGCGAGCACTGGACGGAGCAGTGCCAGGGTGCTTTTGAGGCTCTGAAGGGCCGGTTGGTTACTGCGCCGGTGCTGGCGTATGCCGATTTCTCGTGTCCCTTTATTTTGGAGGTGGATGCTAGCTATGGGGGTTTGGGGGCTGTGCTCTCGCAGGAGCAAGGGGGGCAGGTCCGTCCTGTGGCCTATGCCAGTAGGGGGTTGAGGCCCGCGGAGCGTAATATGGCCAATTATAGCTCCATGAAGTTGGAGTTTTTGGCGCTCAAATGGGCCATGGCTGAGAAGTTCAGGGAGTATTTGTTGGGTCAACGGTGTATAGTGTACACTGATAATAACCCGTTGAGCCATTTGGCCACGGCCAAGTTGGGTGCTGTTGAGCAGCGATGGGCTGCTCAGCTGGCTGCTTTTGACTTTGAGGTCAAGTATCGACCAGGGGGGAGTAATAGAAATGCTGATGCATTGTCTCGACAGCACCCCCCTGGTGGTCAGGATTTGGCGGCTATGCTCCCTGGGACTTCTCTGCCAGCCCCCTTGCAGGAGGTATTGCAAGTTGGCCAGTCTGAGGCAGTACAGGCGGTGGTAGTGGCCCTGCCTTGGGATCTGCCCCCTGACCTTTGCACTTCCCAGCGGGATGACCCCGTACTGCAGGAGTTCAGGGTATTTTGGGGGCAGAACCGTCGGCCCACACGAGAGGAGCGTCTGGGGTTGTCCCCTCGTGCCTTGGCTCTGCTTGGGCAGTGGGATCGGTTGGTCGAGAGGGATGGCGTTCTGTATCGTCGGGTGTGGTTCCCTCGGGATGGGGAAGAGACCTGGCAGATTTTGTTGCCAGCCTCCCTTCAGGAGGCAGTTTTGACAGAGGTGCATCAGAAGCACGCTCATCAGGGGGTGGAGAGGACGTTGGCCCTTTTGAGGCGACGGTGTTACTGGCCTCGTATGTCTGCAGATGTGGAGCGTTGGTGCCGTGAGTGTGAGCGGTGCCAGTGGGCGAAGGACACCCAGCCAGGGCCTCAGAGTTTTATGGGACATTTGTTGGCCTCATGTCCCAACGAGATCTTAGCCCTGGATTTTACCGTGTTGGAACAGTCTCGTGAGGGGTTAGAGAGTGTCTTGGTGATCACGGATGTGTTCAGCAAGTATACCCTGGCTGTTCCCACTCGGGACCAGCGGGCGACTACAGTGGCGCAGGTGCTAGTCGTGGAGTGGTTCTCTAAGTTTGGGGTCCCTGGACGGTTGCATTCCGATCAGGGGCGGAACTTTGAGAGCTCCTTGATTCAGCAGCTGTGTGCTCTCTATGGGATCACTAAGTCGCGTACAACCCCCTACCACCCGACAGGCAATGGTCAATGTGAGAGGTTCAACCGGACTCTACACGGGCTGTTGCGCACTCTTCCAGTGTCGCGGAAGCGGGACTGGCCCTCTTGTTTGGCCCAGCTGCTGTTTGCCTATAACAGCACCCCGCATCAGTCCACTGGGGAGTCTCCGTTTTTCCTTATGTTCGGACGGGAACCCCGGCTCCCTGTGGATTTCTTGTTGGGGCGGGTGAAGGACCCGGTGAGTGGCCGGGTTCATGACTGGGTTCAGGAGCATCAGACCAGATTACGGTTGGCATTCGACGGGGCCCGGGAACGCTTGAGGGTTGCAGCGGCACGGCGGAAGGTGCGTTACGACCAGGGTGTTAGGGAGGCCCCACTGGCTGAGGGTCAGCGGGTGCTGTTACGGGAGCATGGCGTGAAGGGTCGCCATAAGATTCATGATCTTTGGGGGGCAGTGGTGTATGTGGTTGTGCGGGCTCCTGAGGGGTCTGGTTCGGTGTACTCTGTTGCCCCAGCTGGGGATATGACTAAGGTGCGGCAGGTGCACCGAGACATGCTGAAGGCGGTAGTTGAGGGTGTGCAGCCTAGGGCGTTGGTGCCTGTTCAGCCACCCTTGGGCCCAGCAGGGCAGGAGGGGGATTGGTCAGATGATGAGTCCCCAGCCAATGACCTGTGTGTGGTTACACCTGGGGCCCGTGGGTTGGTTGAGGCTGCTGTGGTGCCGGACTTGGTTCCGGGGCGGGAGGTTTCAGTGGGGTCTGGCTCTTCAGGCCCGGATGAGGGCTTGGCATCGATTGGGCCAGTAGAGCTGGTGGAGGTGCCCGGTGTTTCCAGGTTGCGTCGAACTTCGAGGTCCACAGCTGGGCAGCACTCCAATGTTCATCATCTCCCTAGGTCCGCAGTGGTTTCCCCGCGTTCTGTGGTGGCCCTGTCGGCCCCGGGGTCCAATGGGGTGTGGGCGGTTTTTAGGCCATGGGTGTAGTCCTGTCGGGAATCGTCGGGGCGCCGATTTACTCTGGGGGGGTGGATTGTAGCAGATTGATTCCACCTGCTGCCGGGCGGCTCCTTTAAAAGAGAGGGATTCTGGCCACTCAGTAACAAGAACTCAGCTGGGGTGTCGCGTCTTCCGCCTGAGCGTTGTTCGGCTCCGGAACGGGTGCCGGGCGTGTAATTGCGTGCATTCTGCAGGGATCTGGTCCTGCCTGGGGGAACACGGGTCGCTTGCTCGTCTCAGGTGGTGGTACAGGGAGACGCAGAGCGGACTGATTGGCTGATCATCGGAGCCTGCTGTTCTGTCTCCGTCGGTTCCTCCTGCTGCGTTGGGGGGCTGACGTGTGGCGTAGCCAGGGACGCTGGCATAGAGGATTGGAGCGCAGGAGCTGCAGCAGCGGCTGGCATTGGCGCCGTGGGAGGTACCCGCTGCCCGGCTGGCGGTGAGTGTTGGCACCCTCAGACGGACCGGAGAGCAGGAGCTCGCTGCTCCGGAAAAAGAACGTGCTGCGGGGCCGACCCTGAGATCAACGGCTGATTGGATCAAAATCCTCAGCAGTGCTGGACATTGGGGACTGACGGTTTGTCAATGCGGGCTGGGGGGGTATTTTAATGAAATGGTATTTTAATGGACAGTTCTTTTTGGGGGTTAATTAATAAAGTTGATTGTTATTTTGGCAACAAGTCTCCACCTGGTTTTGTTTGCCTGAGCCCTCGGGTCACATTTGGCGTTGTTGGCAAACGTGAATGAGGTGGGGACTGTTGTCTATGGTATTTTTGTTTTGTTTTTTTTGTTTTTTTGATGTTTGTGGGGTTTTATTGTTTTTATTCAGCAGGTCGGTGGAGACAGAACAGCAGTGTGTCTGGTGAATGTGCCTGAGGTTGTCATTACACGGTTAAATCATGGACCAGGAGCTACAGCAATTGAGGGACCAGGTCAAGAGTTTGGAGGCTGCTAATGTTAGCTTACGTAAAGAGAGGGACTCAGCCACCCCTGGGCCGAGTGCAGCCTCTTCTTCATCCCCGCAACTTGCATCCCTTCCCACCTCCTCCGTGGGCGGGGCCTCGTTGGGGGAGAGGTTGGTTTTTGTCCCTCGGGAACGTAAGTGTCCTGTGTTTACTGGAGCAGGGGGTGTGGGGCTGGCTGAGTGGCTCGAGGTGGTACAAGCATGTATGAGAGTGCGTCATGTG
>SSNR01000116.1:5783-26412 GCA_006937965.1 Callopanchax toddi
ACACACACACACACACACACACACACGACCTACAGAAATCAGCACTACAGAGACTCTACAGCTCAGAGTGAAACTAGTTTCTCTAAAATGATCTGATCCAACCAGGTTTACATCTACAACCAGCTCTGGTGTCACAGTCAATAAAAACACTTGGACTGAACCTGACTTTCTGTTCTGGGAAATTCTTCTCCATCTAATGACTTAGAAACATGAAGTTGATTCTATTCAGTCAAACTCAAGCAGCTGCAGCTCCAGAGTCTAGATGAAAGCTACCAGATGAACCTGGAGCTGAAAAACCTCCAGCAGAGAAGTGATCCAGCGCTGGCTGCAGGAAGCCTCCACCCACATGGAGACACCAGCAGGAGGCAGAACCTTCAGGTGAGCAGGCTGCTCTTCATCACCTCACTGCACTGACACACCAACAACAAAACACAGTTCATAGAGTTCCTGTAGATCAGCTGCAGCGTTTACAGTGGAGCTTCTGTTGAGCCCAGTGTGAAACTTCAAAAGAAACAAGAAAAGGTTTTAGTGAGATTCTACCCGAGACGGCCTTAACGTTTGGTGTTTCTCAGATCAGGTCAGACTCTTTCTTTATCCATCTGTTGATCAAGATGTTTCTACAAACACTTTCTTCTGTCCATCAGATGACCCTGATCCCTGTAGGATTTAGGGAACCAAACTCTTCCTGTCAGAGAAAAGGATTCTTCTTCGGCACTCCTGAAGGGCCTCCTGAAGCTTCAAACCCTTCAGATTTTCTCCTCCTGTTTCCTACATTCAGATCACTGGTCAGACATGATGAGTCCAGGTTTTCTTTAACGCTGACATTGTTACTAGGGGTGTGCAATCTTGGGTGCCTCACGATTCGATTCGATTTTAAAACGATTCGATTTTAAAACAATTTTTACATTTTTTGTCGCGTCATTTTTTTCTCCATTTAGGATTTTTTTCCTTCATTTCCTTGAATAGTTATTTTCTCCTTTTAAATCCATTTAGTTTCCATTAATTGAGGTATGTAAATAATTTAATGAAATATATTTTATTTTTGTGAAACCACAAATAACACCAACACGTCCAAATGATGTTTCATAGTGAGTTAGAAATAGAAACAAAACAACAAAGATGCTCCTTTGACAATTAAAGTGCAAAATATTTGCTTTTTCAAAGTAATTAGAAAAATAAAATCCTACAAAAAGCTGACATCTGCAGGGAAAGAAGTTCCTCTGGTGATCAGTTAAACTTCCTTTAACCTAAATCCTTTCCATCGTTCACAGTTTTTGTACCAGCAGCTCTAGATTATTTCTTTTGAAAAATACAAGATCTCACGATTCAGCAACAATAAAAAATATATATCCAAATTTAAATCCATCAAAAAATATATACAGTGGAGGAAATAATGATTTGACCCCTTGCTGATTTTGTAAGTTTGTCCAATGACAAAGAAATGAAAAGTCTCAGAACAGTATCATTTTAATGGTAGGTTTATTTTAACAGTGGCAGATAGCACATCAAAAGGAAAATCGAAAAAATAACTTTAAATAAAAGATAGAAACTCATTTGCATTTCATTGAGTGAAATAAGTATTTGAACCCCTACCAACCATGAACAGTTCTGGCTCCCACAGAGTGGTTAGACACTTCTACTCAATTAGTCACCCTCATTAAAGACACCTGTCTTAACTAGTCACCTGTATAAAGACACCTGTCCACAGAATCAATCAATCAAGCAGACTCCAAACTCTCCAACATGGGAAAGACCAAAGAGCTGTCCAAGGATGTCAGAGACAAAATTGTAGACCTGCACAAGGCTGGAATGGGCTACAAAACCATTAGCAAGAAGCTGGGAGAGAAGGTGACAACTGTTGCTGCAATTGTTCGAAAACGGAAGGAGCACAAAATGACCATCAATCGACCTCGGTCTGGGGCTCCACGCAAGATCTCACCTCGTGGGGTGTCAGTGATTCTGAGAAAGGTGAGAAATCATCCTAGAACTACACGGGAGGAGTTAGTTAATGACCTCAAATTAGCTGGGACCACAGTCACCAAGAAAACCATTGGAAACACATTACACCGCAATGGATTAAAATCCTGCAGAGCTCCAAGGTCCCCCTGCTTAAGAAGGCACATGTGCAGGCCCGTCTGAAGTTTGCCAATGAACACCTGAATGATTCAGAGAGTGACTGGGAGAAGGTGCTGTGGTCTGATGAGACCAAAATTGAGCTCTTTGGCATTAACTCAACTCGCTGTGTTTGGAGGAAGAAAAATGCTGCCTATGACCCCCAAAACACCGTCCCCACCGTCAAGCATGGAGGTGGAAACATTTTGCTTTGGGGGTGTTTTTCTGCTAAGGGCACAGGACAACTTCACCGCATTAACGGGAAAATGGACGGAGCCATGTATCGTCAAATCCTGAGCGACAACCTCCTTCCCTCTGCCAGGAAACTGAAAATGGGTCGTGGATGGGTGTTCCAGCACGACAATGACCCAAAACATACAGCAAAGGCAACAAAGGCGTGGCTCAAGNTGTGTGTGTGTGTGTGTGTGTGTTCACTGGTGAGAACTTTCTCACGTCTCAACCTATAAGTAGCTCTAGTCTCAATTTTTTAAAACTCCCACAGCTATATTTTAACTTCAAACTTTGAAAAATGTTCATGCTGAAGCTGCTATATACTGTAGCTAAATTGTAAAAGTGCATGTGAGCTGACAGTTGTGTTAATGTTGCTCGTGACGGGCAAACCATATTAATCCAGCCTTGATGAAAGTTCTAGCAACAGTCAGCGCTTGAATTGGGGGAAAACATGCTAAGAAAACTGCTACGGGTTAAAAAAAAAAACGGGTTTTATTTCAAATCCGAAATGAGAAAATAATTATCCAACTTCTTTTCAGCTAAAAGAAACAAGTTGCCGTTTTCATCACCAGTTGTTCTGACATGATTCCTGCCTTTGTTTGTGCGACACGTCTCTCGGGGTCCGGCGCGAATTGATGACGCTGCTGCTTTTGAGTGGTGTTGTATAATTATGAATAAAATATCATTATATATGTCTATGGGTGTTATATATGATATGTTCGAAATGCCGAACACGGGGCAGTCCCCTAACCCATATATAGCGGACTAGGGGACGAAATGTAGTGAGCCCTGTGATGGACTGGCGACCCGTCCAGGGTGTCCCCCCGCCTCTCGCCCCATGACCGCTGAAGATAGGCACCAGCTCCGCCGCGACCCTCTGTGGAGGATGAAGCGGTTCAAGAAACTGGATGGATGGAAATGGAGTGAGTGAGTGAGTGAGTGAGTGAACGAACGAGTGGACATTTCGAACACAGCCAGTTACCACAAGCCAAAGCCGTATGGCGCTGCCACAAGCGGGCCAGGAAGCAAGACCTGCATAATCGATCTCAGCACACAGAGCTTGGATCTTGACATTGTCCAATAGGAGAAGCTGACTCTGAAGCCGCGGCTCCCCTCCCCTCCCCTTCCCCCTTTTCTCAATGTATGTGTTACAAGGAGTCAGAAAGAAAAGAAAAGCGGACATGAAGAAAAGAAATACAGAAATGTGTAAATAAATAGAAAAAAGAGAAAACTGGAGTGAAAAAAATGTTAGGAGGAAAGTCAGGAGAAGAAAATAAATCAATGTATGATAAAAAAAAAAGCAGAAATTACTGAAATTTTTTAAATGGACAAATAAATAAATAAAGAGTAAAATAATAATAAACTAAGAAAAAATATATTAAGAAATAAAAAAAATTGCATTAAATAAATGCAGAATATAAAAATATGATTAAATAATAATTAAAACAAAGGAAAATAATATTGCAAATAAAATGGAAAATTAGATAATTGACAATGTTAAATTAATATTGTTGAAAATGGTAAATATATATTAATTTATGTCATGCGTTATCCATCCATCCATTTTCTGTAGCCGCTTAGTCCTCCACAGAGGGTCGCGGGGGAGCTGGTGCCTATCTCCAGCGGTCAAGGGGCGAGAGGCGGGGGACACCCTGGACAGGTCGCCAGTCCATTGCAGGGCCACACAGAGACAAACGAGACAAACAACCACACACCCACTCACACCTAAGGACAATTTACCAGCCCAATTAGCCTGACAGTCATGTCTTTGGACTGTGGGAGGAAACCGGAGTACCCGGAGGAAACCCACGCATGCACGGGGAGAACATGCAAACTCCACGCAGAGAGGCCGCAGAGCCGGGATGCGAACCCACGACCTCCTTGCTGCGAGGCAACAGTGCTAACCAACCGCGCCACCATGCAGCATGTCACGCGTTATGATGAATTAAAATTTTAAAGTCTCATTTTTATATTTTAGACACAATATTTAAAAGATTGTTTGTTTTATTAAGACAGTTATTTCTGTGTATTTCTAAATATGGCAGGATCGGTCCTCCATATACAGAGCTCTATGAAGTCCATTTTAATCATTTTTCAGAGCTTGTTTTTTCACCTATTTTATTTTATTATTTTTTTACAGTTATATCTTTTGGAAAACATATTTTGGATCAAATAGTTATAAAATTCTGAAAAAATAGGTAGGGTTTAAACTAATTTTGCATTGAAAAAACTGAAAAATGATAACAATTGATTACATAGGGCTCTAAAATGTATTTTCTCACAGTTCTGTCTCCAACTATTTGACAACAGCCAGTAAGATACTGGTTTTAAAGAGCCTGAAACAAGGTCATTAAAACACTTTGATTGTTTATCAGTTTATAATTAGTAACAGTAGATGCAGTGTTTGCATCTTGAACACATTTATAGATCCCTCATTACTCTATACATAAAACAGGAGCAGAGATCATCAGTACTAGAGGACTTAACCCACCATCACATTCTCCACCCTTCAAATCTCCTCGGCTTCTAACCAGTAATGCGCCTGTATTCACTTAGTGCCCTGCCTTCCTGACCAACCTGTCCTTTGGTTATGTGACTGACTCGGCCCAACAGGTTGCCATGACTCCAGCCTTGGCTGCCCATCTGCCCCTGGCATCTGTCCACACATCTGCTTCAACGTGGATAGTGAGGGGAGAGACTCAAGGAGAGCCTCCCCTCTAACTGCTCTTGTATCGATGGCCATGGTGGAGGTTCAGAAAGTCAAAGAAATAAATCTGTTTTAATGGTGACCCAGTGATGGGTCACTCTGATCTTCAAGTTAATTGTACTGAAGTTTATAAAACGTAACATAGACTGACAACAAACGTTTAAACCTATAGGATTCATTTAAATAAACAAATCACAACCAGTTAAAAAACACAATTTTATTCATTTCAGAACCAATTTTATGTGTTTATGCATATTTGTATCAGAATAAAAACTCAGGGCTTTGCTGGTAAATATGATTGTGATTAATTTTTCTTCCTTTTTTGAGCTAAGGTGCTGCTTTGTTTATTGCTTGCTTTCATATCATAATTGCACTTTTGTTTGTTTTGTCGTCACCTGCAGAGCTGCATGAATTCATAGTGAATACAATGATCCATCACATTGTGTGGTCTGCTTTTGTGACATGTTTTTATTCACCTGTGATTCATCTGTGACAGGAACATCACAATGGTAAATGGTGAACTGTAGAGTTGTGTTGCCATGTAGGTTTTTTCTTTTACAGCAGTGAAAAGTTCTAAAAAGGCTATCACAAAGAGTAATTGTAGATTTTTCTTTTTCCACACAACTGGTTATTTAGCTCCTTCTTGTATAGGGGGAACTAACAACTCTGCCTTTGTCTAATGTTGAAGATTCACTGCTACTTTAAATGTTTTGCCTCTCTTTTATTGTTGCAGAGCTCCACGCTTCAAGGGCTACCAACAGCAAGACAGCCAGGAGCTTCTGCACTATTTGCTGGACTCCATACGAGTAGAAGAAACTAAAGTGAGTTTACGCACACGTGCAGTTTATGAAGTTTGTTTTTCCGTTAGCTTTTTGTAAAACCATAACAGGTTTGTTGGAGAATCTTTGACCAAGTTTTTATTTTTCAAGGTTTACTGAAAATTAGATTTTTTTTTAACCAGAAAACTTTTTCAAACTAGGACAAAGTACTTTCTTTACTTGAGTGTATTCAGTACTTGTATCTGTTTTGGAACATTCAGTAGAACCAAGTCTGCTGTGTGCACACACTTTTTCACATTTTTGGTCAGATTTATGCTTCACTCATTATTTCATGCACACATTAATGAACATCTGTTGAATTATCAATACATGTAAATATGCAGAATTATAGCATGAATGCTAATTTATGTCTGCAGTCCCCAGGCAGGTCACACAAAACATAAGAGAGAGCAGGACAGTAATTACAGAAGGAACACATCACAGATTTTGTGATCGTCCCCTCTAGAAGAGACCCTGGTCCTGACAGCACTGTGGGATCCCCTTTCTTTAGTCAGACATGGGTGTTGGAGCAAGACCATACAACACCTTATATATTTAAATACTTTTTTAATTCTCAAAACTTAAGAGGTTGTGCTGAGTTAGAATATTACAGATGTGGGATGAGATTTGTTTATTATACAAGACCTTCAGTGACTTTTTATAGAGAGATTCTATGATTTTTGCCTGCATTTACATCAGTCACTGACCAAATAAATTTCACAGTATTAGATATTCTTTTAATGTGGCTCTTAGTGTTGAATCAAGCGTCACACCGAGGTATTTTAATTCAAGAACAATCTTTAGTTCTTCCAGAAATGTACCTGAATGTTTGATTGGTTGCTTTGTGAACATCATACAGTTTTATTTGTTTTCAGCTGTAGATGAGATTTAAAAAGCCGATAGGAACCAAGGCTGAAGTGAAAGTGGAGGCAGCTTCCTGAGTGGTTTTTGCACTAGTGAAGATGACAGAATCATCAGCATACATTTGAAATTTGACATTTACACATGAACTCTGTAGGTTGTTGATGTATACAGAAAATAACAGGACCATTGACCCCTGAGGTAAGCCAACTGGAACATTTAGAAAAATAGATTTTGCTCTTAATGCAGACACACTGTTTCCTGGAATCTAAATAGGATTTTATCCACTGAATCGCATCCAAAGAAAGTGTTGCAGCGCTGCTCGCCTGCACAAAGTAGCTCCACTTCCTGGAGCAGCGTGGGAGACACGAATCCGATTCGCAGTGGATTTTATGAAATATTGACAGCTTTGGGGACACATGGCTCAAGGATTAGAAATAGAGTACCTAGGGTTTATGGTGTCAAATGCTTTTTTTCAAATCTAGTAATACTGCAAACCACCAACACCAACACCAACACTGGAATTAGTGTCCAACATGTGTTTGATTTCTATAAACAGGCAGTTTGCAAACTCCGTGGAATGATTTTCACGAAAACCAAACTGCATTGCATGTAATGGAGAATGACCTTTGTTTAACTGTTCATTTATGCATTGGCTAACCGTCTCTCAGCAACTTTAGCGATCACATGGAGGATACTGATGGGCTGCTAGTTGGCTATATTTGAACTCCCACCAGATTTTAAGATGGGAGTGACTGTAGCCATTTGAGTCACATGACACATGACGTGTGCTGCCTGCAACGTGTAATCACAGATAACATTTGTTGTATATAATATAAATAATATTGTGACTTGATCCTGAGGCTATGTTGCCCTCCTCTATGTTCCAGTCTAATTCATCTGGTATCCAACACACACACACACACACACACACACACACACACACACACACACACACACACACACACACACACACACACACACACACACACACACACACAGGGTTTGAAAACCTCTTATCTCATAACATAATGATCATTTTACAGTACAGGCTTCTTTTGTCAGCCTTATCAGCGCCTCACATGAACAGGGTATTTTTGTAGTAATATTATTTAACAGTTACATAAATACATCTCGGATAAATATCCATATGTAAATATGATTTATTTATATATGTATATATATATATGTGTGTGTGTATATATATATATATATATATATATATATATATTGGATTGGATTGGATGTTTGCACTCATGTAATCCAATTTGATATTTTCTTTTTTTTTTTATTCACCAGTTTTAACGTTTAAACTCTTTAGTGTCGTTTTTTGGCAAACCCATCTCCTTCCCCCTCCCACCCTTCCTGGGGCAATTAGGAGAGCCCACAGCAGCTCTTTGGAGTGCCCACCAGTGACTGAGTGAACCAAGGAGGAGAAGTTAGCGGGTGTGTTTAGTGGTCAGCCTCAGGCCTGGGTGGGGGGGCTGGTACAGGCTGGGCTCCCCTGCTTCTATTCAAACTTGTGAACACTAACAGTTGTGCCACTTAGAGGACTTGCAAGTGGCACTGCCGGCATCATTGTGTGATCTTGGGAAACCCACAGCTGCTGAATGAGCTCCAGGGTCGTTCCATTGTGCTCCAGGGTCGTCCGCAGCCCCCTCCCACACACACACGCACACACACACACACACACACAATTATCACCCTGGCTCCCAATCCAATCAAAGAAATAAAAAGAGAGGGTGTTTGGGTTCCTCTATTCATTCACTCAGAGCCTAATTTAAGCTTTAAAGGTACATGGCATTTTAACTCCAGATTGTTGAATATTTTTCTAATAAATGCTTTTATTATCCCAGTTACTTTAATAATAATCAAATACCCAAATGTGCAGTGTGTGATGTAATTAATGTGACTTTTAAAAAATCAAACACAAAAAACCATGACATTACTTTCCAAAGCAGCATTGATTAACATAAAAATATTCAATAACCTCAAAGGCGTTTGTGTTCATGTGTCAGTAAGAGGCTGGTAGATTCCTTTATTGTGCATCACTAACCTTTAAGTGTCCCTAAGTGTTTGTGTTGATTGGCCATTAGTATCAGAGATCTGAATATGCAAATGCTTGCCCACTCAATTATCACCAATTAGCTGAGACGGTAGGTATTTCTCTCCCAAGGCATTGTCAGGCCTTCTTTGCTCCGTCTTCATTTTAGTATCTGCCCCTGCATCCTTCTACCAGCAGCCCTTTTCATGCCCCCCTCTTACAGTGCCCCCTCCCTTTGGCCCATCCTCTCTGGGACAGTGCATCCTTTTATTTTGGGGAGAGAAAGGGATCATGGGGGTTTACTGGTAATTAATTAGTAGGGGGGGTCCAGCCTGGTTGGACTTAGCTGGGTGGGTTGCAGACTGGCCGACTGGGATTAACAAGGCTTTTTGACCTAAATAGCCAGTCCAGAGCGTGGGTCCTGTCCCGGGACAGTGGGGGTTGATGGGTCTTGACTCAGACATAGACCATGGCCAATTATCTATTGATTGGTGCTTTACAGTGGCTGTGTCTCTTCACAGCTTTCTCACCAACACACTCACTGACCATGTCACCTTCAATCAGGGACCCTGTGGAAAACGCATACACACACACACCTAATTAAGAGATTTACATGCTAACATTTTTAGACAAGCACAATAATTATTTTACACTAATGATGCTTACAATGGGTGTACCTGTCAAACTCAGCTGCAGGCTAGATTGTGATATACCACTAATGGGGGACTTGAACTTCCCCCATCCCTTAAAATGAACACACAAATTGAGTTCAACAATTCTTTAATTAGAAACAACATGAAGGCCACTTTAAATTTGAACTGTTGCATTTTGTGTTTATTTGTTTGCAGAGGGTGAAGGCAGCCATTTTAAAGGCGTTCAACAATCCCACAGAGAAGACAGCAGATGAGGAGACTAAACGCCAAGTCAAAGGTTGCCACAGACAAACATAAGACTAATAGTCCCACCTTGTGGTGGTTAATGGTAATGCAGGCAGAGGATATTAAAAGGAGAATATCTGTACTTTAATGGATAAATATTCTGTCCTACTTTCTGTAATTAAAACAATATGTTCATAGATGATGCGTGTATAAACATTTAGGCTGACTAAAATGTGAGTAAAAATTAAACCCCTTTTTTTTTCTTTTAATTCAGCATACGGAAAAGAAGGTGTGAAGATGAACTTCGTTGACCGCATCTTTGTGGGCGAGCTCACCAACACAATTATGTGTGAAGAATGTGAGCATGTGAGTATATGTTCATAAACTAAAGGATGTGTATTTGTGAACTAAATGGTTTAATATGTCCCGTCCTCAGCCCTACATTAAATACAGCTTACCGCCATCAACAAGGCAGCGTTTTCTTCAGCTGATAATTAAAGCTGAAGCAGCTCTTTAATAAATGTGTGACCCTATCAAGATGCGCCGTGATATCCTTCACACCTTGTTTTGTTTCGTTTTCTTGCTTCAACTGATTGCTGAATAGCTCTTATTTGACTGCCGTGCAATTTCACCAGCACAGGTATTTCTCATTACCCTCATAAACCAGCAGATACTTTTCATTGATCCAAAATCAAAACAACTACAAGTAAGTCATCAATTCCTTTACCAGCTGTGGCACCTGGGGAGCATTTCTGACTTTTCCACCTAAGATAAAACGACCGCGTAATGAGAAAAAGCTACAAGAGATGTCATTAGAAAAGCAAACAAAAAGCGCTTCAAGGACCAGCTCAAACACCAACTGTTTACAGCAGGCACTCTCACTCAGAGCTCTGGGTGGTTCAGAAATGCAAACTGAAGAACATGCCTGCAGGAAGTGAGCACCAGGTGTGGCGCTGCAGAGGGAGAAACTGGAAAACAGCAGCTAACCTCGCTTAGATTTGTAGCAGAAGTGGTTACAGCTTAAACTCTGTGGGACACATGGTGTAGTTAATATTTCTGTTTGATGTGATTTCTCTTTCAGATCTTCACAGTAAAGGAAGCCTTCATAGACATCTCTTTACCCATCATAGAGGAGAGGGTGAGCTCCTAATAGCTCTTTATTAAAGTCTGAGTTAGTTGATGGTTACTGCATTTGTGACCAGTTTAACTCATTTGCAAAAAACAAACTTCTGTTTCTTGTTTTGCTCAGATATCAAAGCCCTCTAATCCTGGTCGCCTGGGAAAGGTCATGCGGGAGCAGGACAGCCATACAGCTCACAACGACCAGGCCCTGTCTGCAGCAAACTCTGTCAACAAGAACACCAGGAAGCTGAGTGGAGCGGTGAGACAGCAAGCACAACCCTGAAACAGCTCTGTAGACTGAGTGCTCTCTAGTAAATACATTTTTTGTTGAGCAGAATTGTCTTTTTAATATGTAAAAATGGGACACATTCTAAACAAACATCTCCCAAAATATCTTAGATTTTTAAGTGATTTAACTGAAATAGAATCAATAACCCTTTATGACCTATCATGCAAAAGTGCCCGTTTTTTGTGAGTATTTTCATTTTACATGTCTAAAAAAAGAACCTAAATAATCAATAAAGGTCACATTTGTTGATGTGTCAGAATCTGAACTTCTGTAAGGACGTTTGACTTGCTTCCTACAGAAACAGCTGAACAGGAGGTCCTCCGGTTCTGTGGAGGAGAAAGGAGCAGCCTGCGGAGCCGAGCGACCAGAGGAAGATGGGGTAGCTGGTGGATCGGCCCGTGGCGTCTCAGTTTGTAAGATGGCAGCTGCTGGCAGCCTGTCTGACGGCAGTGAAAGAGATTCTGGCGCTCAGGACAGCAGTAATGATGCAGATAGCGAGGCCTCCGAGAGCGAGTGGGCCCCACGCACCTCCAGCCACGGACACATGTCGACTCTGTCATCCACATCCACCCTCATTCCATCCCCGTCCTCCGTCTCTTCCTCATCTCCCTCCTCCTCCTCATCTTCCACAAGGCAGTGTGGTGCTGTAGAGCAGCTAGCTGCTGCTGTTTCTAAAGCCAGTCTGGGGGATGTTTCCACTTCCACTCACTGTTCTCCTGATGAGCAGGGAGAGACTCAAACCCGAGATAATCTCCACCATCAGCACCACCAGGGAGCCTTCCAGGCTCTGTCCCACAGTTACACTCCCAGCTCCAAGGAGTGCTCCATCCAGTCCTGCCTTCACCAGTTCACCTCCGTGGAGCTGCTGATGGGAAACAACAAGCTGCTGTGTGAGAGCTGTACTGACCGCAGGCAGAAGCAGCTGCGCAAAAGCAGTTCAGGAGGTGAGACTAAACCTCTAATACCCTCTCTGTGACATGTTTTCACAGCTGGATACCAAATTTTTAATGGAATGCAAAACTAAATGCATTCATTTGGTTGACCAGCAGCTACATATCTACCCTCTCAGTACAGGAATTTGATGCCTCACTCTGTTCATTTGTTGCAGTTCTAGCACACATAGCTGTGGATTCATACCGGTGTCTGAAGGGTTTAGTGAGGCAGTTTATTAAAGAAATGTTTGTCTCATCACTTCTAATTTCTTTATTTGCTTAGATAAAAAAGTGGAAAAGATTTATACCAGTGCTAGAAAACAGATGCTCATATCCCTGCTTCCTCCTGTCATCACATTGCATTTGAAACGCTTCCACCAGGTGAGCTCTCACACTCCTCCTGCCTTCTGTAATCTAATAGTCCAGAAATAATTTATTAAATCCCCCAGTTAGTGTCACTGTGTAGTTTGATTACATTGATGTTTTGTTGTTTGTTTGCGCGTGTGTGCAGGCAGGGATGAACCTTCGTAAGGTGAACAGACATGTTGATTTTCCTCTGATCCTGGATCTGGCTCCTTTCTGCTCTGCATCCTGCAAGGTATCACAATAAAGCTCACTGCTTAAAGCTCAAACAATAATCCAAAGTACAAGTCATCCTCAACTGAAACAAATTTGAGTTTTTATTCTAGATCTTTTTAGCTTAAATGTCAAATCTTACGGTCTTCTATCTTTGCAGTATTGCGTCAGTAATTTGTCCTGAATCTCTATCTTCTGTTTTCATTTTCCTTTCTGCTGCGGATTCTTAGAACCTGGCAGCCGGTGAGCGCGTCCTGTACAGCCTGTATGGGATTGTCGAACATAGTGGCTCGATGCGTGGAGGCCACTACACTGCTTATGTTAAAGTTCGCCCACCTCAGAGGAAGACAGAACAACGCCACAGAAACCTGTCAGGTCAGGGGTCAGCTTGTTTTGTCTCCTGTTTTTGAACCATCGGTTTGTTTGTTATTTTTTGTTTGTGTGTTTGTTGAAAATAGTCAGTATTGTTCCAGCAGAGGCCAGTCTCCTCATAACCTTGGACACGGCTTGAATAGGTCTCGGTTACGTTTTTATAGCCATGTTGTTTTCATTTCTCAGGTGCTCAAGGAGACTGTTCTGATTCACAGAGTAGTACTGATGTGTAGTTTAAAAAAGCATCTGTTCCAGTGCTAACAAGCTAACGTTAGACTGGACCTGTTGGAGGCTGTGGTTTGTGATGAAGTACTATGTAATGCTTTATTTTTCTGAACTAGCTCTCAGTCTCACTTCAAGTGTCTGATTTATACTTTTATATGAACTTTTAACATTCAAAGGCAAACTAACTGGAGCTGAGCAAACCTGCAGCTATCGTTATGGTTAGCTGACACTCAGATGTGCTGCCTACCAACATTTCAGTTTATTTAAAAACATTTCTTTTACCTCTGTTATTTTTATTGTGTAGAGACCTAAATATTTTAGGTAGTGACCTCAATGCTTAGCTTTAATAGATGTAGCTTGATAATCTGTATTTAAGGTTGTGAAAGTGCTTGGATTTGAAAACAAGTGCCTAAAAGTGTAACTGAAATTATTAACATTTATGAGATAATGTATTAAAACTGTCAGTATAAAAATCAGATTATATATCATTTATACTGAGACTTTCTCCAGTATGAGTTTGGACCCTTGTTTGTCCTAATGAAGATAATCTTTTTTTGTAAAAATTAATAAAATAAGAGTAAAGGAATGTGTAAGGTGCTGGAAAATCTTGAACACTCGCCTTGAAAGTGCTTGAATTTGTTTTGTGAAGGTGTAAGAAGCATGTTGATGCCGTGGGGTGGGGGGGTTATCCATGATGCCTCTGTACATTGCTGCATTCGTATTTCCCTCCATTCTAGTCTCCCAGTTCCTGATGCTGAAAAACCTCCCCTCAGCATGATGCTGCCTCCCAGTGGCGGCCTGTCAATGGTGGCGCCGCCTCACCCATAGATATTATATATAAACACTAGATGGCTTACCCTTGCTGTTTGCAAATGGACTGCGACATAGCAACACGGCAGCCATCTTACTGCAGACAGCTGCCACCTTCTGTAACATTGCTGTCAATGGTGCATGTACTATTAAATACCTCTTGCTCAATTTTTAACAGATTTTCAAATGGTTTGCTTTGTTTTAAATGTCAGAGACATGGCTGTGAAATATATCAGTAATGGACGGGAAACTCATAAAATGTGTAAGTATCCCGTATCAAACCTATATGTTGGATTTGTAATAAGGCAAGCCATTTGTAAATCTGTTAATATTTCATCGAGTTAGGAGTATTTTTTGTTAAGCTGATCACTCACCTTCCTACTGCTACCATAGAGAGCGGACCGTCAGCTGACTGTAGTAAGATGGCCGCCCTTTAGCTTGTTGTGCTCTCCTTGTCATGCTGGAAGACCCAGCCATGACCTATCTGCAATGTTTTTACTGAGGGAAGGAGGTTATTGCCCAAAGTCATTTGATACATGACCCCATCCATCCTCTCCTCAATACAAATATCTTTCTATTCTTTTGAACCATTTGCTTGGTGACACTGACACTGCTTTTGTCTTTTTTTTAGGTGCGAAAGATGCCGGCAGCAGCTCCCAGGGCCAGTGGGTGTATGTTAGTGACGCCACTGTCCAGACGGTACCTGAGTCCAGGGTACTCAACTCTCAGGCATACCTGCTGTTCTATGAGGAAATGCTGTAATGAAACCACTGAAAGTATTTTTTCTTCTCCTATTTTATAAAACTCCCCCAACTCTTCTCACTCTATCTAAAGACAAAAAAAGGGAATACTTCACTGCTAACTCGACATATGGAATGCAAGGAAAACAAGAAAAAAGAAAGATGCATTTAATTTCTACATTAATATCTAGATTTATTTTTTAAATTCCACATCCCCATCTGAAATTCCAGCCCTTTAAATAAGAGCTAAGGAGAAACGATTGTTGTTGAACCTGGACTGATTTCTGGTCAGTCTCTTGATCAGGAGATGATTTGCATGATGGAGTTTTCTACAATAACTTAATGAAAACAATCGGTTTGATCGCATGCCTGACTGCACTGAGCTCTGACTTGTTGATGTCAATTTCGTGTGTGTGAGCGAGTGAATGGGTGGAAGACAGGTGAATGTAGCTGAAAGGTGCTTCGTGTATCAGTTCAGCCTATCACAATGATCACAATTACACTCAGTATTTTGACGTTTTTCCCTGAATTGTTTGGTACTCTGGTAATTCTGCTGTTTTAATGGCACCTGGGTGGAGAATTGGCACCACCAAGCATCTGAAGGTGGTCACTTCAAACATTATTATTACTATTATGGGTTTGTCCAAAAAATCCAACTCCACACTACTATTTTGCGTATAATTAGACATGTTGAAGGAAAACGGAGAGTTCAACCTTTTAGAAAGAAGCTTGTTGATTTTTCAACAGAACAGTTTGAGTCAAAGTTGGTAAATTGACCAATGATCAGTTAGTTGCTGAGTGAACACAAGAAAACTGCTTATTCTTCATCATAATCCGTGGAAAAATTAATCATCAGCTACACTTGAAGGATCAGTACAGCCTCTGTTTCATGTCAGTAAAATATCTTCTGACCCAGTTAGGACTTTTAATTGTTTTAATTTGAGGGTTTCCTGTAAAACCTAAAACTGACCAATTTTTTTCTTCAAACACTTTTAACTTTTATTATAGGTTATTGACTCTATCCCTGTTTATCTTTTAAAAACTAACCCATAAAAGACATTCATGTAATTCCAGTCTTTATTTCAGACATGTGTCACTCAAGGCTTAAAAATAAACCACTCAAAATGTTGAATCAGGTTATGATCATGTCTCTGGAGACAAACATGAAGAAAATTAGCTGCTCACAGAAATAAGAGAGATGTTTCTCTACTGTGGTAACTACATTACATACAGAGAAATGTATTCCCTTTTGATCATTTGGAAAACCACCTAGCATCACCACGGGCTAAATTTATGCCTCAACAGTTTATTTATAACAGTACTTTATTCATATATCACAATGAAAACGTGTTTTACATATAAAACCTGCTCCAGAGCACCTTTTAAATCTTTAACATCCCACATGTTATGTTTCTTTTATTGTGTACGTCAGAATGTATAAATCTAAAATTATTGATGAAAATTAGTTGCCAAAGACAAGTTTTGTGAGTCAGAGCAGAGTTTCTTGTGTTCTCTCTCAAATTCAAGAGTACACTTAAGTGTCACCGAGCAAACAAATAGGATGTTTATTAAATCAGCGAAGCACCGAGTCTGCCTTCATTGCGTTTTGTGTCGGCTGGAACTGTAAATGCACAAAAACTCATTTTATAAGGTGAAAGCACTGCAACAGCATCTAAATATGATATGTTCAGAATATAATATATTAAAATGAATGCTTTACATCTGACGAGAAAGCTATAAACTAGCTTGGATTTGTCTTAGTGAATGTGTTGTTTATGAGTTTCATGTCTAGAAAGATGTTTGTTTTTATTTTTGAAAAAAAATGGAGGCTGTTATTTTTTGTGCTGCTGCAGCAGGTGGCTTCAACAGATGGATCGACCTGTCTTCTTTTTTTTTGTATTTAAGGATCAATTTAGTGCCTCTGCTTCAGGACTCAGAGACCTGTGTTTGATGAGAATATGACATGATGCTGGCTGAAATGTAAAGAGGAGAATGTGTGTTTTCTAATGTACAGTGCAGGTTACTGTAAGCAAAAACAATATGGAGTATGGGTAATTGTATATAAGAGATACAATTTAAACTCATGGTGCTTCAGGTGGGGAAAATGTATCAATTCAAATGCTGTTATGCACTAACACACATTTTGGAATGAGTGTAAAACCTATTGTATCAAAATAAAACAGATTTCTGAAAAGTGCACTCCGTACTTCTTTGTTGTCACACGCTACTCGTGCTGCAGTGGAGGAGATATCACAAGGGATTTCATGTTTCCTGCTTTGAAACTGAGATTCAACTGGCCATCTCTCCCTCGGCTGTCGCTGCAGATCCCACCATGCCACATTCCAAACATCTCCGCCTGTTCTCGGCCCTGACGGGTGCAAAGCAGCACTGCTTCGGAACATGTCGCGAACTGGTGAAGAGGAGGTGGGTGTGGAATCATGAAAAGGGCAACGTCAAGAACCATCTCCTTACACGTCGTCCTATTCTCACACGCTGTGACATCTCTGTCACGCAGCTGGAACATTTGGACCGGTTGTCAAGCGGCCACCAACAAAGAGAGCAAATCCTTCCTGAAATGTATTTGTCTATTTTTAAAGGGGGGCAGGAGGGCTTGTGGCTTGAGGACATGCTGCTGAGGCGTTTGATGTGATTTAATCTCACTTAATGAAACGTGCCCTCCCCCCTCTCTGTGAGACCGTAGTACCAAACTAATAATGTGCTGCTGGACAGCTCCTATACCAGCAGTGGAGGTTAAAATTTCCTTTTCACCAAGCAAAGCACGCTGTGGTAAGCAATCTGAGCATTTATTACATATCCTTGATATCAAGCAACAATTTGGTCAACTAGTTAGTGAGCAATATGGGTAATTCTATGCACAACCTGTCTGTTCCTGCACACAAAACAGACACACACCAGATAACATGATGTCTGAATGGAGGCTTATCATTTATTCTGATGTGTTTTTTTACATGATCCCAATGGGATGCAGAACAGAATCGCCAGGAAGCCTCACCGTGGGGGTGTTCATGACCTGGAGACAAAAACACAAAACAGATGAGATGCAGTGGTATCACCTCTCCACCAGGTGGCAGGATGCATTTTTTTCTTTTACACCCAAACACATTCAGAGTCTGACTCATCAGGTGTGAACAGACCAACAAACTCCAAACAGACGAGTTCAATCTACATGATCTGAGCCCAGACTTTCCTGATTTTGAACTTTGAATCTAACTTGCCATCAAAAAGGAACTTACTTTTTACTTCCCTCAACATTCATTTGAGAAATGTGGGTTTAAAATGTCCTCCAGTTAAAACAAGTTAGGTCCCTAGAAACAGCTGCAGGAGCAGCAAATCTTCCACACTAAGAAAAGAGCTGGGAATGAATGTTGCTGTTTTACTGGAGCTGCTTCAAGGGATGTTCTCAGAGGCATGTTTGGTTCAATCAACAGTCCAAATTAAAAAGAGCAAACATTACCACAAAAATAATACAACTTTATTTTTAGAGAATAAAAATATGTTAACTTGTTGATCAATTAATGTGATGGTTCTGACCTTTTAAAGTGTGTTTCTGTGGACAGGCTGTGCGCCGTTAATATCTCATCTGCTGTAAAGAGCTCTCTGAACAGCCTCAGTTTGGAGAAACAGATTAGTTCTGATCAGATTGATGAGCTAACAGCTAGTCTGAGTGGATTCAGTTGCAAAACATTTCTGCTGCCTTAAAGGGATACTCCACCGGTAAGTTATTTTTTTGTCTATTGTCATATTCCTCAGAGTTGGATAAGTGGGCAAAAACAATTTGTAAACAGTTCAGCCGTTTTCCTGATCCGGCAGGCGGATATTTGCCTCCCTTTAGCATTAGCTTAGCGTATCCCTTACATTGGAGTATCCCTTTAAAGGAAGGATTTGATTATACAATAGACAAAAAAATCACTTTTTGGTGTAATATCCCCTTAAAGCATCTCTAATAAATGTCATTACAGCACACGTGCACAGCAAAATCACTAGTGTTAAATCAACACTAGAGAGTGTCTTTATGAGTCATACTGACACTCTAGTGTTGATTTAACACTGGTGATTTTGCTTTGTGTGTGTTGTTCTGTAAACAGGGGTGCACATAACAGGTGCACCAGCATGCATGAGCAAACAGGTGCTCCCTTGAGTACCTGAATGTCAAAATGATGTTTATCAGCGTTAAACCACCATATTTCTACATTGCATGGTTATTTACATAGAATTCTGGATATTTACAGAGGAAATGAGTCGAGGAGCTAGCTACTGTATCACTTCTGGCTGGAATTTCATAATCATTTTGCTAGAAAAATGTAGAAATCTAAAACTGATGGAAATCTAAAGCTTACTAAATAGCATCAAACTGCTATAAATAATTTTAGGACAATACTTTTTTTTTACATTTTGTAACTGGATCTATTCTGACTAGCTGTTAGATATAACAATAGGTGAGGTATTAATTGTTGATAAGTTTTCCTCAGAAACATGTTTCAGCAGATGGAGCAAATGGTAAATGGTTTGTACTTGTACAGCGCTTTCTAAGTCCTACAACTCCCAAAGCGCTTCACACTACATTAGACACATTCACACGCTGATGGCAGTTAGCTACACTTTTAGCCATAGCTGCCCTGGGACAGACTGTCTGTGGTAATCAGGTTCAGTCCAGGCTGTCAAAATTAAACAATTAGGGAGAAATTTAGAGATCTTAAAGTTTTTTGTCTTTTGAATCTGTCACAGTTTCATGGTTTGTATCTTTCTTCTGTTACATTGATTTTTCTTCCTCCTTTACTGGAGTTTGTAATTCACCTTTGAAATGCTTTAAGTGACTCAAACATTCATTAATATTTCTGTTACTGTATGATCAACTACAAAGACATTTCTTATTTTATTGTGGATGAAAAGTTTTTTGGGGAGTAAATGTAAAATTTTCACACAAATCCTGAAATTAGATTTAAAAAAAACTAAGGACTTAAATATGGTACTGTTTATTTTTTGATGGATGAAAATAATCCAATATTCTAGAGGAAAGTGAATTCACTCCCGTTCGAGATCAGAACTAAAAATGAAGGAGGTAATGATTTTTCTGTCTTTTACCTGCCTTCTGTTTGCAAAGATCTGGCTTTTGGCCTCACAATTCTCTACGTCTACATTCTGTAGGAATCAGGCTTCTTCCAAATGTTGCTGTAATGTGTTTTCTTTTTATGACCATGTGACATGACAGATGGCCCAGAGTTAAAGGCATACTATGCAGTTTTTGCTTGTTTTCAGCACCCCCTAGTGTCCATTTCAAATCACTGCTGTAAAAACGTTAACATCGTCTTTGCTCAGAAACACCTAAATCTAACAGTTGAAATGTCTCCTCAGCCTTCACTGCTTTCTACTGGAGCGGTTCATCACTCATTCAAAGAAATCAGCTGTGTTCAAGCAGGGAGAGATTGAAAATAATCCAGGAATCATGAGCTAAAAACACTCTGTCGCTAGCATAACAGGTAGCCACATTGGGTTAGCCTAACCCTTGAGAGATACCTGACTTTGTGAGGCTTCAGGGCACTGTACTAGAGACTCAGAAGTTGCAAACGTGTTATCCTGGATACAGGCAGCAGATGGGGCTGAGTGACTTTTCATTAACCCTGTAAAGTGTAAAGGGATCAGTCTTCCTGCACCTTTCCTCTTAGCTGCAGCTGCTCTCGGCCTCAAGGTGCATTTGGCAGCGTTTCTATGTGAGGATGCAGAGAGAGGGTGAACAGGGTCGTCTGTGTCCTGATGGGATGTTGTTCACAAGGTTTTTAGTTTTTTTTAATTAATTTTTTTTTTTTTATTACAAACAATATAACAGTTATACAGAAATAAAATAAAAGAGAAAGGAAAAATAACACCAAATAATAGTAACTAATTAAACTAAT
>SSNR01000116.1:26422-46165 GCA_006937965.1 Callopanchax toddi
TCGAGGAGCTAGCTACTGTATCACTTCTGGCTGGAATTTCATAATCATTTTGCTAGAAAAATGTAGAAATCTAAAACTGATGGAAATCTAAAGCTTACTAAATAGCATCAAACTGCTATAAATAATTTTAGGACAATACTTTTTTTTTACATTTTGTAACTGGATCTATTCTGACTAGCTGTTAGATATAACAATAGGTGAGGTATTAATTGTTGATAAGTTTTCCTCAGAAACATGTTTCAGCAGATGGAGCAAATGGTAAATGGTTTGTACTTGTACAGCGCTTTCTAAGTCCTACAACTCCCAAAGCGCTTCACACTACATTAGACACATTCACACGCTGATGGCAGTTAGCTACACTTTTAGCCATAGCTGCCCTGGGACAGACTGTCTGTGGTAATCAGGTTCAGTCCAGGCTGTCAAAATTAAACAATTAGGGAGAAATTTAGAGATCTTAAAGTTTTTTGTCTTTTGAATCTGTCACAGTTTCATGGTTTGTATCTTTCTTCTGTTACATTGATTTTTCTTCCTCCTTTACTGGAGTTTGTAATTCACCTTTGAAATGCTTTAAGTGACTCAAACATTCATTAATATTTCTGTTACTGTATGATCAACTACAAAGACATTTCTTGTTTTATTGTGGATGAAAAGTTTTTTGGGGAGTAAATGTAAAATTTTCACACAAATCCTGAAATTAGATTTAAAAAAAACTAAGGACTTAAATATGGTACTGTTTATTTTTTGATAGATGAAAATAATCCAATATTCTAGAGGAAAGTGAATTCACTCCCGTTCGAGATCAGAACTAAAAATGAAGGAGGTAATGATTTTTCTGTTTTTACCTGCCTTCTGTTTGTAAAGATCTGGCTTTTGGCCTCACAATTCTCTACGTCTACATTCTGTAGGAATCAGGCTTCTTCCAAATGTTGCTGTAATGTGTTTTCTTTTTATGACCATGTGGCATGACAGATGGTCCAGAGTTAAAGGCATACTATGCAATAATCATAAAATGTTTTTTGGATTTCCTCTGGTTCCAACAACATTTGGTCTGTTTCTGGATCTCTGATTTTATGAATTGAGCTGATAGTTTGCTGTTTTTGAATGCGTCTAGCTAAATACTTTGTTGCTTTTGCTCCTGATTCGTAATAGAGTTGTCTAGTAAATCTTAGTTTCTTTTCTAGCTCATCATTTAAAACTTTATCCAGCTGCTGTCGTAGATTAATTATTTGGTGCAATACTGCTTCCTCCTTGTCTTTTTTATGTTGAGATTCTAATTGTCTTAATTCCTTTGTCAGCTTTTTGTATTTTTCTTCTCTACTCCTTTTCAAAAATGAGGTTTTTGCAATTAATTTCCCCCGCAGGACTGCTTTTACTGTGTCCCACATTATAGTGTCATCCACTGGGCTATCTTTATTTTCTTCTATGCAACATTTAATATCCTGCCTAATTTCTTCTTCTACTTCTTGATTATTTAAAATACCCACATTTAGTTTCCAGAGTGTGTTTTTGGTCCTTCTAAGTAAATGTATGTTGAGGATAATTACACTGTGATCTGGCAGGTCTGTTGTTCCTATTTCACAAGTCCTTACTCTGTATTGGTATTACCAAAATCTATATTCACAACCGCCAGCAAAAAGTGAAGAGGAAGTAAATACATTTCTTGAATCAGTAGATCTACCAGCTATAGGCCTTTCACAAAACAGGAAGTTGCTCTCAGAAATTACATCTAAGGAATTACATAGCGCAATTGGTAAACTGAAAAGTAATAAAACTCCAGGTAGTGATGGATTTCCAAGCGAGTGGTATAAGGCATTTAGGGAGGACTTGTCCCAAACCCTCCTGAAATCTTTGAACCAAACCCTGAAGGAGGGCAAAATCCCTCCCTCATGGAAGGAGACAATGATCTCACTTATACTAAAAGAGGGGAAAAACCCTGAATATTGTGAATCATATAGACCTATATCAATCTTGAATGTAGACTATAAAATATTCACAGCAATACTTTCTGAACGGATGAAAGTCCTCATGCCTGAGCTGATAGATGAAGATCAAACGGGTTTTATTAAAGGACGACAGGCCCAGGATAATATTCGGCGTATTCTTCACCTAATCAACCATGCTCATAAAACAAAATCTGAAACACTATTACTAAGTCTGGATGCTGAAAAGGCATTCGATTGTGTTAGCTGGGCGTTTTTGTACAAAGTATTAGAGAAATTTGGATTTCATGCCCAATATATACAATGCATTAAAGGTCTGTATCAAGATCCAGCTGCAAGGATAAAAATCAATGGTCACCTAACCAATAGCCTAGGTTTACAACGAGGAACCCGTCAAGGATGCTGTCTTAGTCCAACACTTTTTGCCCTATTTATAGAACCACTGGCACAACTGATAAGACAAAGTGACAACATAAAAGGAATTTAAATAGGAGGACGAGAACACAAGGTGGGGCTGTTTGCAGATGATGTTATAGTGGCATTACAGGATCCAGAGAGAAATCTGTCAAATGTTTTTAGATTGCTAGAAGAATTTGGCAGACACTCTGGCTATAAACTCAATGTTAACAAAACTCAAATCCTAGCTATAAATTACTTTCCCCTCTCTAAATATTAACAAACAATATAGGATAAATTGGAAGACTAAATTCATTACTTATCTCGGCATTATAATAACAAAATCCCTCAAGGAAACATATGAAATTAACTATCAGAAAATCAATGAACGTATTAATCTTGATATCAGGCGTTGGTCAGCACTCACTCTAGACTTCACATCTCGAATTGACATAATCAAAATGAACATTTTACCAAGATTACTTTATCTATTTCAGTCAATACCATTCGCAATCCCTGACACTCAGTTTAGGAACTGGAATAAATGTATATCAAGATTCATTTGGGCAGGCAAGAAACCAAGAATACATTTTAGAACACTCCACTTAGGAAAAGCAGAGGGAGGACTGGGACTCCCGGACCTCAGGCAGTATTTTTTTGCTTTCCAGATGAGGTTTTTAGTCTGTACATGTAGCCCCTTTTATGAATCAAAATGGAAAATGATAGAGACTAAAGCTGAATCAATACCAATTCAATCTGCTCTAGGAGATACAAAAAACAAAACCCTTTATGAAAGTCAGAATGAGATTATTAAACAGGTATTGATAATCTGGAGAAAGATCGTAAAGGAATATGACCTGGAAGGCTATATAGGGCTACTTGGCTGGCCTGCATTTAATAGTCAACTTCACACAGAGGTCAGGGAAGGAGGTTTAATACAGTGGGCAAACACAGGTATAACAGCACTATGCACATTACTACACAAAGGTCAATTCAAGAATTTTTCAGATTTAGAGGAAGAATATAACCTAGATCAGGCAGACTTTTATAGATACTTGCAGGTAAGGGACTACTACTTAAAGCTGCTCTCTGGAGCATTTTTCTCTGTATCAAAGTTTTTTAAATGTTTTAAATGATATTTCAGGTCTAAACTATGATCTATGGGTTGAGTTCCACAACATCTGTCATTCTGATGAAGACCCTCCTTCCTCCTAGAGACCCCTTCCCATTATTTCTTGCCGCCGACATTTTTCAGCCAATGAAATTCAAATTTCTGCATTCTCTCAACATGCACGCGCATCGACCAAACCTGTACCAGTAGGGGGCGCTGTCGTACAGGACGCTCCGTGTGTTTCTCTGCCGTCTCAGCCGTTCACTGAGGACTCACAGCTCATTTCTACAAAAAACCTACCCATTCTCCAGCTAAAGATGGATTTATTTTTATTTTTAAACCTTTCACCTCACATAATGGCAAGGTTTGACAGGATTACGCGTTTATTTTGGTCAGAAAGTTCATCCAGGCCCGAGTCAAGTTCAGCTTCAGAGTCCAGCAGCAGCTCGGTGCTAACAGAGCTAATATCAGAAGCAGCAGGGACAGAGAGGGCTCATCAGACCCTCGTAGTGTTGGAATAATAATAATATGTGATTAAACCCTACACATTGAGCGGTACAGTTCATGTCCGAAGTATATGCGCCGCGTGCACGCGCGCACACGCGACCGGACGCGCGTGTCGAGATGTTTTGAGGAGGAGCCTTTGGACGCTAGATTCAAAAACTGCTCTCCTGATGAAATCCTCCGGAGTGCCGCTTTAAAAAATATTAAGCCAAGGCTGCTCTTGGAAGATAATGCCCTGATATGTATTTTAACTGAAGCGTATAAGAAAAAACCAATTAAAACTATCACTAAATCATATCAGAGCCTACGATCACTAACTAAATCAGACACAAACTATATAAAAAAAATGGGAAGGAGAACTGAGTACAGAAATAACACAAGAGAGCTGGCACTCAATGCTGAGCGCTCAACACACTTCTACAAGCTCAAAAAGTTGGAGGATATTTGGTTGGAAATGCCTAGTACGTTTTTTTTATCACACCACAGTTAAGGAGCAAATACTCAAACTCGTTGGAGCCCTGTTGGAGGGAATGTGGACACATGGATGCCAACCACTCACATATTTTTTGGTCATGTGACAAAATAAAACCATTTTGGGATCAAATAACCAGGGAAATGACCAAACTATTTGGTTATAAAATACATAGAAATGAGAAGCTTTTACTTTTTTGTCATTTAACTGAGAATCTGGTTGAGGTAAAGGATTGGTATCTCTGTAAAATTTTGTTAATTGTTTGTAAAAAATTAATAACCAGAAGATGGCATACACCAGAACCACCGAACTTGGATCATTGGAAGGAGGCTGTGAACAGCATTTACACGATGGAACGAATGACCTTTCAGCTGAGACTGAGGGGAGAAAAATTTCTCCAAAAATGGAAAAAATGGACTTCCTATCTCCAAGGGATTTAGGATGCTAAGGACTTTAAAAAATAATAATAAAAGAATCAATGCAAGATGAATAGGTAAAAAATTGAATGTAAAAGCCCCAAGAAATGGTTCGTTTGTTTTTGTTGTTTTGTTGTTGTTTTTATGTTTTGTTTTTTGTTTTTGTTTTTTATTATTAGTCCACTTAATACTTTGTTGTCTGTTAGTAAAACAAAAATGCTATAAATAAACAATAAAAAAAAAAAAGATTGATTATTTTATTATACTCTGTATAATGGTAAGAAAAATAAATAAAATTGACACTTGCAATCTACAACAGAGAAAAGAAGACATTTTTAGGATTTTATACAGCAGGTTTTATAGAAGGGTAATACATCAAACCCTTCAGCTGCATGAAGACTGGAAGAGATTAGAGATTCATTTGATGCAATAATCCTACTGACCATCAATAGTACGCCATTGAAAGGGCACCCAGCACAATGTTTCTGGGGCTGCACATCATAGATTACTTCACCTGGTCCACCAACACCATAACATCATTCTACAGGGGGCATCCTGACCCAGTGCATCACAGTCTGGTTCACCAGCTGCTCAGCTGAGGACAAGGAAACTCTGCAGAGGGTAGTGAGAGCTGCAGGGAAGCTAACCCCTCACTGCAGTGTCGGTCAGGTCCATACTGAAAATGAAACTTAAGGACAGCACCTGTAATGATGAGCTGTGCTTATGGTACAGCGCAACATGGATTTAGTGAAAGAGACGGCTCAGGGGACACAGTATGAGGGGCAGAAAGATGAGGCTTGTGGACCGGACCAGGTTTCATACATGTGTTTAAATACATTAGTTTTTAAATGTTTGTATATGTTTCCACTTTCCATTTATTTTAATATTCTTAGTTTAATTTTCTAAAGGTTTGTACTTATTACATTTAAAATTTTTGTTTTGTTATTATTTATTTTATTTAGTATTAGTTTACTTTTGTTAACATTTGACTGTTTCTTTCTTGACTTTTTTAAAAACCATTTAGTAAAATTTTCAGGTTTAAGCTGCAAATCAAAATCTAAACCAAGTGATCAAATATGGTCACTTACCATACAAAGAGTTTGTGTATGGGTATGTATGTGATTATATTTATGATATATTTTCACTGTCTACAGTCTAACCCTTTATTCACACTCAAAGAATCCATTTCCTTATCTCTATTTGTTGTAAAACAGTGAGATAGGATTAACTTAAAGGAACTAGGGTCAGCTTTAAGAAATTAACACAAGCTCCGCGCCCGGCGCTGCGAATAACTGTAGGCCTTAAACACGAGCGCGCACAAACTTCTCAGTAGTTCATCTCATAAGGGTTCAACCAAAGGCAAGCAGAGACATGATTCCATAAATAAAAATACATTTTATTAATACAAAAGGAAATATGGTAAAACAATGCCCTGCCCCACACACACACACACACACACACACACACACACACACACACACACACACACACACACACACACACACACACACATGCACACGCTCACGCACACACAGGGTAATGGCTCGGTTGAACTGCAACCATAATAGTCCGACTCCCGGAGGACTCACTGTGTGCAGCTGTCACAAACTACTTGCTTCTGGCTGTGACCATTGCACGCATTTCCAAGAGCAAACAGTGGCTTTGCAATATTTGTTTCTTGGACTCAACTGGCACCTCTTTCTCTTCTGCTGGTCCTCTGTGCTTCTTTCCTGTGGCTGGATCACAGCAGTTTTGTGTCACTCCACACCTTCTCATTGCTTCAGTGATGTGGCTTGGTAGGGCCGGCCCGGGGTACCTTCCAGTCAACTCTTCATGTGAGGTGTCGCAAGCTCCTTTGAGAGCTCTTTGCCTGTGTAAAATTCAGGGTACTGATCCCTGAAAAATGAATAGGCATTCAGAGTGGTGAGACTATCATATTGTACCAAAGTACCATGGGCCACCTCTGCGTACCATCTAGTCCATAGTATCTGCTCCTCCTTTGATCTAGTTGTAGAATAGAATCGCTTCATGTTTTTTAGGCTGTTTTCATCCACCGACTTGCTGTGGTGCATTGTGCTAAGCAACAGAACAGCCTTTCCCATCTTTTTCTCACATACCTGATCAAGGTCATGCTGCCATGAACATTTGTAACACCACCACTTCAGATGAATTTCTGCCTGCAGTTGACCAGGAACAGATCCCATTTGTAGCGGATAACTGCCATGTGGTCTGTGAGATATTACATGTATGTTGCGGTGTAAAAATGACTTCCTGGGTGGTTAGACTGCTGACGTCAGTTGTGTAATTGGGACAGTTTTGACAGTCAACGTTGCATCAGATGTGCGAGAAGACATCAGAGGTGTAAGTGGGGACAGTCAGAGTTGCTAAAAATGAAAGGCTCATAGAAGATTCCATAGGGAATGCTGGGGTCATTTTTGACCCCACTTGTGGAAGAGTGGGGTAGCAATACAAAAACTGCTATTTCTTTAAATTTATGAAAAATTAAATAAAAATGCAAATGGCATCATGTGACAAACATATTTTATGAGGAATACCTGGAATATGAATATATTACAACTTTTCATTTGAAAGATTTTGAAGAATAACAACACTTGGGGTCATTTTTGTGAATATAAGGGTTAAATTAAAATAAAACAACTGAAATGTAAAAGTTTAAAAAGTACAAACTTTTATAAAGTAAGCTAAATAAAATACTTTAACATTTCTAGACAATAAATACAGAAATGTAAAAGTGAAATCGTACAACATTTTAAAATGGAAACAGTAAAAAAAAAAAAAAAACTAAATTAAAGAAAAAGAGTAGAAAAATGTCATTTTAATGTTCTATAACACTCAACGGTTCAAGATTTTCCCAGTTTTTCTGTGAGCTACCTTTAAAGGGTTAGTAAATATTCTAATGATGACCATGAGGTGGTTCAGCAGCCTGTGATCACAGTGTCTTGTAAAAGAAAAAAATAGGAGGAAAATAAATAAAAAGAAATGAAATTCTCCAGGTTTGCCTGGCTGAACAGAAAACAACTAAAACACAGAGAAGAAACAGCTGATCAACTTTTACGTTTGAGTTTTTGATACCTTCCTCAGTCATGACAGGTATAAAGGACTTGGTTTTAGAGACCCAATGCATGGATATGTGGAAATGCCAAAGTCACATTCATGTCTCAGTTCTGTCTTCAGTTCTTTGTGGCTCAGCCGTGACACCATGAGATTAACCACCAGGCTGATGGTGACCTTCACCTGTCACATTTCACCAAGCGAGCAGACTCAAAGCTTTCAATTCTAATGCTTTGTGATGGATTTCTGAGGTGGCGTGGCCTTCATACGTTTCCATTCGGAGACTAATAGAAACTGGTGTTGAGTATGTGGTTTCCACAGCAACCAGCCCATACTTGAAACGCAGGGATCCTCTGCCAGCATTGTGTGTCTAGACGATGGAAGTGTCTGCAGTCGGGTGAGGCGAGGCGAGCCTGGTGCGCCTCACTTTCATGTGCCAGATCAGAGCCATGCTAATGCTACTTTTAGCAGCCCCCAGCTCATTTTCCATTTAACTGTGTGGTAGCCATGGCAACCATTGACTGTGAATAAAACAGTTGGCTTTTTTATTTGTTTGGAATAAGTGATGCCAAAATCATCAAGCCTCAAAATTCACAGCTATTGTTTTCAGTCATTAGTAATAGCCCTCTTAATACTGAGCCATTAACACAGGTTTGTGTAGGTTTCTGAATTGAACTACTAAGGAAACTTAACTTTAAAAAAAATGTAATATTCATGTCTGTGAGGGGGAGCTTGTACTTTTTTTGATGAGCTGCTTCATGCAGACGGATTAAAGAATTTTGCTCTTTCTACTGTAAGTTCCTACTGTACTCCATAACACTGAATTAAACATGAACTCTTAATGACAGATCCAATGTGTTAATTTAAAGACGAGCAGTGGGGGATTTTTTTTTACCAAGAGAAAAGGGCTGCCAAAGATGTTGCATCCCTGCATGAACTGTAAAACAGCGACATAAAGAAAAATTCAAAAAAAAGTAAATAAAAGTAATAAGTAGGGTGTGACAGTACATCCCATGAATATTTGGTATGTAGTTGACAGCTGCTCTCGTTTAAAAGCATGAACATTTTATTTAACAGCATTTATCTAACAGCTGCAAATAAAGTGAAAACAAACAAAAACGCACAGTATTTTATAAGTTCCATACTATCTTGAGACCAAAGGCAATGGCCTACATTGACCTACAGTAAGTCTCGCCTCGCCTTGCTTTCCTCTGCTGATCCAGGTCCAGGTCACAAGGGCAGCATCCCAAGTAGGGAATCCCAGATTGTCCTCTTCCTGATCACCTCCACCAGCTCCTTCAGTGGGACCCCCAGGTGTTTCCAGGCCAGCCTGGAGATGTATGTCCTCCAGCTTGTCCTGGGTCGACTCTGGGAACTCTTGACCAGTCGCCTGAACCACTTCAACTGGCTCCTCTTGATTTAGAGGAGCAGCATTTCAACTCTAAGTCCCTCTCAACTGTTCAAGGTCATTACTCTATCTCTAAGGCTGAGCCTGGCCATCCTGCAGAGGAAGCTCATTTTGACTTCTTGTATTCATGACATTGTTCTTTAGATCATTACCTAAAGCTCATGATCATAGGTGAGGATTGGAACACTGGTAAATTGATAGCCTTGATTTCTGGATCAGCTCCTTTGTCACCACAACAGATGAGATACCCCTGTTCCTCCACACCACAGCTTTGCATAGAAATTCTGTCCATAGAGGTTATTAACAAAACTGGTGACAAAGGCATGCACTGGCATGGGTCCAACCCTAACTGGGAACAGGTCCAAAATACTACTGGCCAGTGGGGGCTGGTGAAATTTTTTTGGGGTGGGGCGCATTTTTGCAAGTGAGTTTTCAGATGTGCAAAAAAAACACATATCACAACCAGGACAGAGAGTGAAGTAAAATATTCTTAACAATTTTAAAAGAATGACGTCACGCGCAAGACGGACTGCTTTATTCGCACCAGTTAATTAGCCTACATGCCTATTTCCAGTGCCATGCCCCTCCGCTGCTCACGCTGTAACTCCAAATGGAGCGGATTGTCAGACAGAAACCGGGTTATTGATTTGTCAACTAGTGAGAGGTGCATCAAAGTCTAACCCCTCCAGGGTGAAAGATTACTGACCAGCAAATTTCAGGAAAACCGGAAACAAGAGAATTATTAAGAAAAATTGAGAAAGTTGGAAGTGTCCAATTTTGATGGAAATGGTCTGTTGGAACCAGTTCTAAGTTTGAACTAGTTCTCAATTCCCACCCCTATACCAGATCTTCCTCTTCAGCATGGGCGGATTTACTGGGGTGGCAGTTGCCACCCTAAAAGAAAGCCTTGCCACCCCTGCTGCCACCTCAGCCGGCATACAGTAGATATATAATATTCTTGTATATGGTGCCACCCCAGAAAGATTCTTGCCCCTCTTTTGCCACCCCATAAATATTTCTCTAGATCTGCCTCTGCTCTCCAGTACCCTGGAGTAGACCTTTCCAGGGAGGCTGAGGAGTATGATCCTGCTATAGTTGGACCATATCCTCTGGTCCTCTTTCTTGAAAATGGGGACCACCAACCCATTCTGTCACTCCACAGGAACTGCCCTGATGACCACACAATGTTGCAGAGATGTGTCAGCCAAGACAGCCCTACAACATCCATAGCCTTGAGATACCCAGGACTGATCTCGTCCAACCCTGGGGCTCTGTTGCTGTGTAGTGGTTTGTCAACCTCAGCTTTTTCTGCCCCAAAGATTGACATTTGACTTTATTGTCCCCAAGGGGAAATTCTTTTCTACAACACTGCATTTGCTTAACAAAAAGAGACACAACAACACAACAATTACACTTAATATCTTTCACCCAGTACACTTCAAACTACACCATTCCTCCACCCTTTCACATTGACAAATATGATCCCACTCAGTGTGGTCTGTTATTAAGAATTTTTATCATGGTGGGAACCAGACTTTTTCTAAAACAGGCCCTCCTGCATTTCATGGCTCGGTACATACTGTACATCCTGATGGCAGCAGAACTACAAACTTATTGAGTGGGTGTGTGTGGTCCTGTTCTATTGAGATTGCAATACGTGTAATGCTCTGTCATTGAGTTCAGTGAGACTGGCAGTGGGAAGACCTATTATTTTTGCTGCAGTGTTGGTTACCTTCAGCAGATTATTCCGGTTTTTAGCTGAGAGCATATTGAAAAACCAACAGAGCAGCACATTATGATTAGCTGTATGACACTTTTGTAGAGTAATGATAAAAGATGAGGAGCAACATAGAGTCCTTTAACAGTCCGTCCCCAGGTCTCTCAGCTCTGGTTCCTCATTGGAATGCGTGTTAGAGGGATTGAGGAGTTCCTCAAAGTTCGTTCCACCACCCAACTATAGCCCCAGTTGACGTCAGCAGCTCCCTGTCCCCACTGTAAACAGTGTGAGCAAGTTGCTGTCTTCCTCCCATGAGACGCCAGATGGTTTGCCAGAACCTTTTTGGAGCCAGTTGATAGTCTTTCTCCATGGCCTCACCAAACTCTTCTCATGCCTGAGATTTAAACCTTGGTAACTGCCACTGCCTCACTCCACTTGGCCCTTTGGTACCTTCCTGCTGCTTCTGGAGACCCACAGACCCATCTTGGGACGACAGTTAGCAACAACCACCTCAACAATAGCAGAGCAGAACAAGGTCCATTCAGACACAATGTCCCTCACTGCTCTTAGGACACAGTTAAAGCTCTGCCGGAGGTGGGAAGACCATCTTGACAGGTTCCTCTGCCTCACTATACATTTGGGTCTGCCAGGTCTGTGAAGCATCTTCCTCTCTTACCCAGCTCACCACCAGGTGGTGATCAGTTGACAGCTTTGCTCCTCTCTTCACTCAAGTTTCCAAAACAGATGGCCACAGGTCAGATGATACAACTACAAAGTCAAAAATGCGTGTTTGACCCAAAATGGCTGACTTCCTGTTTGATTTAAACCATAATGGCAAGAGACTTTTTTGTGTGTCTTCGTATGTTCTACAAGTGTACTAAATTTCATACCTGTACTGTAAAATAAGGTTAATAGGGAGGGCGATTTGAAAATTCTAGGTGGCGCTGTTGAGCCAATTTTTTTGCAACTTTTGCGACGCCCTTAAAATATGTAAATTTACACGGGGATTGACAAATCCCCCAAATTTGGTGAGTTTTTGAATATGTTAAGGCCTCCAACTAGCCAATTTATTTTTGCCGAGTATAATAATAATAATAAACGGAGAAATTACAAGAGCCTTCACAGCGCTTTCACTGCTCGGGCCTAATCATTCTGAACTAGGCTGCTCTGTACCAAGTACACTGATGGGCATCCATATACAGATATCCAATAACAAAACACCACTCAAGTTCGGATTGGACGAGCCGTTCCTCCCAATCCCTCCCCTCTAGGTCAAGCTGTCATTGCCCACATGAGCACTGAAGTCCCCTAGCAGGTCTATAAAAAACAACAATAATTTTTTAAATTGAGAGATTTATGGGTTTTGTGCAACAGAACAACTAATTTAATTTTCATCTAGATCTTACATGAATCATCACACACATCATCTCATCTCTGCTGTTTGCGGATTATATGGTCCTCCTAGCTCATCGAGCTCTGACATTCAGCTCTTGCTGGGGAGGTTCGCAGTCGAGTGTGAAGCGGCTGGAATGAGGATCAGCACCTCTTAGTCTGAGGCCATGGTTCTCAACCAGAAAAAGGTGACTTGCCAACTCCGGGTTGGGAGAGAGGTCCTACCCCAGGTGGAGGAGTTTAAGTATCTCGGGGTCTTGTTCACAAGTGAGGGAAGGAGGGAGCGGGAGGTCAACAGGCGGATGGGGGCAGCGTCTGCAGTGAGGTGGACGCTTAACCGATCAGTTGTGGTGAAGAGGGAGCTGAGCCAGAAAGCAAGGCTCTCGATTTACCGGTCGGTCTACGTCCCAATCCTCACCTATGGTCATGAGCTTTGGGTAATGACCGAAAGAACGAGATCGCGGATACAAGTGGCTGAAAGGAGTTTCCTCCGTAGGGTGGTCGGGCTCAGCCTTAGGGATAGGGTGAGAAGTTCGAACGTCCGGGAGGGACTTGGAGTAGAGCCGCTGCTCCTCCATATTGAAAGGAGCCAGTTGAGGTGGTTCCGGGGCACCTGGTTTCGATGCCCCTGGACACCTCCCTCGGGAGGTGTTTTGGGCATGTCCTGTTGGCTGGAGGCCCCCGGGTCGACCCAGGACACGCTGGAGGAAATACATCTTCAGGTTGGCCTGGAAACGCCTGGGTGTTCCAGCTGAGGAGCTGGTGGACTTGGCCAGGGAGAGGATGGCCTGGGATGCCCGACTTGGGATGCTGCCCCTGCGACCTGGACCCGGATAAGCAGAGGCAGGTGAGGCAAGGCGAGACATTACACAGTGGAAATGAATTGTGGCCAAGCAGTCAGCATCCCAGATTGTTTCTGAAAAAGAAGTAAAACTCTGTGTTGATGATAAAAGACAAAAAGAAGCAGTCTGATTCTTCTGAGCAACACAACCAGAAACCAGGCTCTGGGATGTGCCAATGTGGAAAAGTTCCTGGTGAAATGGTTTCCCACATCTGGGATGGCAGACCTGATAAAGAAAAACAGGCTGAGATTTTAGAGCCACATGTGCTGCTGTCAAGACCACAGCTTTCTCAAAGTTGTCCAGCTTTGGGTTTGTGTTCAGAGTGGCTTCATACCAGGACTAAAATAACAAAACGTGGCAACATTAGCTGCAGGATTCCTTCTACTTTCATAATTATGTTTCAAAACAAAACAGAACAACAGTCACTTATGAAATAAAAAGCACTGAGTTGTAACTCTGCAGACGTATGAGCATGTCTGAGTCTGTATGCTGTGGCTCCTGTTCATGTTAGCATGCCTTGTCACAGGACACTTGTGATCCTGAGTCATTAATGTGTAAACATTAAGAGCTGAAACTTTTTTCTTAATGAAGTGGCAGCCGGTGAAATTTCTTTTTGCAAGTCAGTTTTCATATGCGCAAAAATGTTTTTATTCGATGCTTTAAAGGCATACTCAGTAGCCAGGTAAACAATGTAGCTTTTAACATTTTTTTAAAGCCTCTTAACAACATTCCAACATAGTATAGCCATAAATATATTGTGGAGATTTTTTTTTAAAACGAACGAAATCAATAAAGTGGTTGTCCCGCAGTTCTCTAAAAACTTCAGCCAATCATATCGTTCGATCCGAACGATATGATTGGACAACACAGTCTCACTCCGAACTCGTCGGAAACAAACGCTTGGTCACTCGCCTTCTGCGTACAGTACCGACGCTATAAGTGCCCTTTTTCGTCCCATTTGTACGAAACGGTGTCTCCGTTGATTCTAATGCAAATCCCCCTGCAGCGTTTTTGTGACGAGATGGGATGTTCACTGACGCTGTGCTGAACACGCACATTTCCCCATCGTTTGGATAACTTTTTGTGTTTTTTGTCAGACATTTTTAGAGCCACGTTTAATCATGGACGTTTGTAGCCCACTTTTGCGGCAGTTTATGCTTACATTTATATAAACTGAACTTCTGAACGGGACTAAAACGAGTTTATACCGTCATCTATTAGAATCGATTAATTTACAGTACATTTAGCACCACCTTTGATATATATATATACACATGGGCATGCTTTATTTAACTGCTCGAGACAACCGTTTTGATTTATTTGTCACTATTAAGCCGTGTTTATTACTTTTTTGCTCTGTTACGCCAAACATAACAAACTACGTTTCCCACAATGCTCGGCAGCGGCAAGATAGCCGGGTCCGAGACGCTTTTGTTTACTTCACGAGTCTCGTCATGTTTCTGATTGTTCTGTGACCCACTCGTAGTGGGGCTGTGAAAGTGTTGCATCAAAATTGTTTATTTTTATTTTCAAGTCACTAAAATGGAACAATTCGTCATGACAGCGACAGAAGAGCGACGTCCTCCATTTATCAAGGTAAACTGAACACCTTCAGTTTTTTTTTTCTTTTGGGAATGCAACAGGCCTAGCCATAGAGCTTAAAACACCTCTATTTATGTTTTCAGTCAGCTGATGGCCGCTGACAGCTTTGTTTTCATATAGGAAACGTGTACAACTTCGATATTAGCAGACTAGCACAGCATAGCATCATTATTTACTTTTCAACAAAATCAACCATCACACGGATATCAGTGTGCTTCTGTTAACTAATTATGTGTTTTGTTAACGTTTTTGGATTCATCCTTGTCGCCCTGTGCTTGCATATTTGCCTCGTTTAAAATAATATTAATTTCCAAAGTAGAAAATAGCCTACGTGCGTATGACGTCAGACGTCATTACAGCAACATCCCCCTCCCTCTTTCGAAAAGGGAAGTGAATATATGGTAATGATAAATATATGATAAAAATAGTATAATCAGCTAATTCAGATATGATTTATTGATGGGGGATGTTTACACATTAGTTACTGACAAAATAGCAAAAACCTTTCAGGAGCTCACACTAAAGTGTAGCCTATTAAATGTCTTTCAGGACATTTTCCAAATGTATTGGTCAAAAAACGTCTATAATACAAATTTTAAATGAATTATTTAAAATATGCATGACTTAAATTGACTATATTTGGTACATTAGAAAAATTATTAGCTAACCTGCTATTATAGTCTTCAATATATCCTAAAAAATAAGAAAAAAAATGAATGAAATGGCATGTAATATTGCACACCTGGCTGGCACACGGACCAGTGGTGGTGAGGTCAGTCTGATCATCTGTTTGGTCAAAGCAGCAGGGAAGAGAAAATCAGTGTAACAATATCCATGTGAGGCTCCTGAGGAAATCACTTTCTATTTCTGAGGTTGATTAATCATTTGTATCAAGTTTGAATAAAGTAATGTAACAAACGTTGTGCCAGAGGAAATACTTGTGGTGTAAGGACCTAACTGTGGATTGTATAATACTGCATTGTATTAAAAATGATCATAGCAGCTTCCCTTCTGTTGCAGGACGTTAAAGACATGCTGACACTAATGTTCATGCACTTCAATCAGCAAAAGACTTCTACGGTGGCTGGCTTCCTGTCTCACAGATGTTTAAAAGTAATAAGAGCATTATATTGTTTTCTATGAAGAATTTGTAGATCCATCCATCCATCCATCCATTTTCTGTAGCCGCTTATTCCTCCACAGAGGGTCGCGGGGCAGCTGGTGCCTATCTCCAGCGGTCAAGGGGCGAGAGGCGGGGGACACCCTGGACGGGTCGCCAGTCCATCGCAGGGCCACACAGAGACGAACGAGACAAACAACCACACACCCACTCACACCTAAGGACAATTTCACCAGCCCAATTAGCCTGACAGTCATGTCTTTGGTCTGTGGGAGGAAACCGGAGTACCCGGAGGAAACCCACGCATGCACGGGGAGAACATGCAAACTCCACGCAGAGAGGCCGCAGAGCCGGGACGCGAACCCACGACCTCCTTGCTGCGAGGCAACAGTGCTAACCACTGCGCCACCATGCAGCCTAGAATTTGTAGATGTGGAATTAAATGTCTGTTTTTACTTGTAGACCACAAGAGCGAGCTCTTGATACAACGTCTGGATAAAGACACCATGGCAGTAAAGGTCAAGCCAGAGGTCACTGCAAATTCAGAGAGGAGAGACGAATCCTGACGTTGGTGGTTGACGAATGGTTCCAAGCACTGGATGTCCATACCGTCTAAAGACACAGTCTGGCCATGGCAAGAATTTCAAAGGGGTACGTATCTCAAATAATCAGCTGCTGTAAAAATGATTATATCTACAGGTGAAAGTTGGAAAATTGTGCAAAAGTTCATTTATTTCAGATATTCAACTTAAATATCTACAGGTGAAAGTTGGAAAATTGTGCAAAAGTTCATTTATTTCAGATATTCAACTTAAATAGTGAAACTAATAAATTAGATATTTCAAGCCTTTACTTGTTATAATTTTGATTATTATGGCTACAGCTTATGAAACCCCCAAAATCTCAGAAAATTGGAAAATAGTGAAAAGGCTAAATATGTTAGCCTCAAAGTGTCACACTCTAATCAGCTAATGGATCCAAAACACCCGCAAAGGGTTTGTGAGCCTTTAAATGGTGTCTCAGTCTGGTTCAGTAGGGATCACAATCATGGAGAAGACCGCTGACCTGACCGTTGTACAGATAGCCGTCCTTGACACCCTCCATGAGGAGGGAAAGTCTAAAAAGGTCATTGCAAAAGAGGTTGGATGTTCTCAAAGTGCTGTATCAAAGCACAATAATTTTAAACCCAGGTGAGAACTGTCAGAAAAAAGGAAACTCAAAAAGTGTTTAGGGACCTTCACAAGGACTGGACTGAGGCTGGAGTTAGTGCATCTAGAGCCACCACACACAGACGGATCCTGGGCATGGGCTTCAAATGTCATCTTCCTCTTGTCAAGCCACTCCTGAACAACAAACAACGTCAACAACAGTGTTCCAAAGTCCTCTTTTCTGATGAGAGACAATTTAGCATCTCATTTGGAAACCAAGTTCCCAGAGTCTGGAGGAAGACTGGAGAGGGACACAATCCCAGATGCTTGAGGTCCAGTGTGAAGTTTCCACGGTCTGTAATGATTTGGGGAGCCATGTCATCTGCTGCTGGTGGTCCACAGTGCTTTATTAAGTCCAGAGTCAACGCAGCCTTCTACCAGAACATTTTGGTGCTCTTCATCCTCCCTTCTGCAGACCAGCTCTATAGAAATGCTGACTTCATTTTCCAGCAGGACTTGGCACCTGCTCACACTGCCAAAAGTACCAGTGACCATGGATTACTGAGCTCTGATTGGCCAGCAGACTGACCTGACCTGAACCCCACAGAGAATCTATGGGTCATTGTAAAGACAAAGATGAGACAAAAGAGTGAACAGGGCAGAACAGCTGAAGGCTGCTATTCAAGCATCCTGGTCCTCCAAACACCTCAGCAGTGCCACAGGCTGACAGCATCATGACACGCCGCTTTGAGGCAGGAATTCAAGCAGAGGGGGGCTCAACCAATTACTGAGTACATATGCATGATTATACTTTTCAGTGGTCCAATATTTCTCTAGTCATTGTTTTTTTTTATTTCATGTAATTTTCTCAGATTTTGAATTTGAGGTTTTCATGAGCTGTAAGCCATAATCATCATATTTCACTTGTACCCTTCATTTATTACACTAAAATTTATACTGTTTGAAATCAGTGTTTACAGCTAAAAACACATTTAGTATACTGGAATTTTATAATATTTATATAAAAAGGAATTCATGTCAGACATGTTTGTTAGTCAGTCAAGCAAACGGGTAACCATATTTTCCAGTGATTTGCGCATATTGTACCATATTAGGGCTTAAACCTCCTTTACAAAACTGTTGGCAATCTTTTTCTCAAGGAGCATGTTGTATAGCTTGCTGTGACACGTGCAGTGTGTTTGAACCCTAAGAGTTTTATTGCACAAACGCATTTTAATCCAAATGTTTTGGTCATAATTTTAATTTGTATATTAAATTGAATGCAGGCTCTGTAGATCTCAGGACAAAGAGAAGAGCCTTTGATGTTGTCGTGGCAGTTAAAAGACTGCAAGAGGAGAAGAAGATTCTCATGGCAGCGATGAACCATCACTGGAAGTACGCTCTACGTCGCGTGGACTCCCTGGAGGAGCTTTTTGCTGAAGTTTCAAATGGTACTCTTCAAAGTATGTTCTAAAGCCTAATGTGAATATTACTGATGACAGGGTTAATAATGTGTTTTTCTGCCAGGTACTGAAGATTCACTGTGGGGCCTACATGATGAGGTGTTGAGAGGTCATCCCAGCCTGCTTCTGAAGAAACGGCAGAACACAGAGACCTCAGACCGACGACATCCTCAGTGACCACACAGGCTTTTCAGATTACTCTGACAGTGATTCAGACATGTCTGATGACATTAGATCATCAAAACCTCACCAGCCTTACAATATCTTATAATATTTAGTTAAAATCAGCCTATGTTTTCTAAAATTGTTCTATATATTGTAAAAGGCATTCGTCTGTGCTATAAATGGCAACAAAATATTACCAGGGTCCACACGCAGATCCTACATGTGTGGACGCCATTACTAGAAAATAAATTGGCAGATCACTTTTAAATTTTATACCCTGGTACACATTTTGTGCAGGAAAGAAAAATTAGGTTGAAAGAACACTTTTCTTTTTTTCTCCTTCTCACCCTGCCATGGTCTCACTCAAATCAAAGTATCAGAATAACAAGCAGCATTATTATTTGAAAAAATATGAACTAATTAATGACCTAGAGCATCTTAATTGAGCTAATAATCCTGGTTAACATCTTAGAAGTCCTGTTGTGTGTTATTAAGGTTTTGTCTGATACCATGTTGCCAGGCTTACACTGCTTTAAAGTGGAATTTGGTGCCGTTTTGCCATTATACAGGAGGTACAACATAGACAACAGTGTAAGAAGTTAATATCAGGAACAGTCAGTATTATTGTTTTCTCCTAACAGCGCAGGGTCCTAAGCTTAGGAGCTTAGCTTAGTGTTGTGACTGCCTTTTTGCTTTTCACCATGAACAGTTATCACAGTGAATTGTCAGCCTTGAGCCACTTCTTTCACTCACCCCTCTCTTCTTGTCTTCTCTGAGCATGTTGATCTAAAACTATGGTTCTTCTTCTCATAATTCTGTAAGAATTTTACATTTTACTTAACCTTTTAAGCAAACTAATATTATTTTGAACAGTACATTTGAAATGAACTTGTGCTTTATTTAACACAATGCCTGTAAAATAAGATGTTCTGTTATAAATAAACATTCTTATATTTTTTTACTTGTGTGCTTTTT